>JAKSZP010010523.1:0-366564 GCA_022478985.1 Massospora cicadina | reverse complement strand
CCATGGAATGCCAAATCTACAAGCTGCACTAGAACGTGATGGGATACCAGCTAAAACTCCCTGGGTTTTCTTGGCACATGGTGTCAATAGACGTTATGAGACCCTTGAATGTTAGTACTAGTTGAGTAAAGTATACTATAGTCATAATAAACCATCTTACTAGATGGGCTGAGACAAAGGCTCTGAGCAGAGTATATGACACAAGCATGGATAAATTCATACTGGACCAAGTAGTATAGTGGCATACATTCCTGCAAGTATTATTGTTTAATAATGGAACTAACTTTACGTCCTATGTTATCCCAAAACTGAATAAATTAATTGGAATCTGCAGAGTGGCGTCCGTTCCTGTTAAATCTGGGAGCTTGACTCTTTAAGTATTGTGTCTCACTTTAGCTCCCTTATATAGCTTCACATATTCTTGATAAATTGCGTTGATTGAATTGACTGGATAAACTGGGACAATAATACTATGAAAACTATTATAAAAGTTGAGTGCTCTTAAAGCCACGTTGATTATAAGGTCCAACGCTAAGCAGGCGCTTCCTCCTCTTGAAGATATCTTTAAACTGGTAGGAAACCCTTCCCTATTCTCTTCAAGCAGAGCCAGGCAAAGATCCAATAACAAAAAACAACCTTAGGATATCTTCTCATTAAACTCTTATCCCTAGAGTAAACTTATACAACCATTTATAAAAATAATTTTTTATTAAATTAAATTTGCTTTATTATGAGAATATTGGGGTATTTTTATAGTGCAACAGGCGCACAGCTTTTCATCTGATCACTGAAGTCTATTTAATAATATTCTGAAGGTTTGATACTTTAAAAGAACTACTTATACTGGCAGGTTCCTTTGCCTATTTTATCTTTAGTGGTGTAGTTTCATGGTTCAGCAATCAATTATTAGTGTCAGGAGCCAGATAGCAATTCTATAAGAGCTTTGTTGCCTGATTACATCTACTACCAAAACAAGCGTTAAAAATGCCTTAGTAGTTTCAACGAATTCCTTTATCATTTAATTGGAACAATTCATCATAGTAATTCAACTATCAGGTATCAATCCCTCATCAAACCACCTATATAATATTGCTGTAGATGATCCCCAATAAAATACTAATTGAAACAATCAAAAGATTAAATCCAATATTTATATATGATTAAACCTGGTTGACAATCATCACTGAATACTATATCATAAATAACAATATTTGAGTTACTTAATCTGCCAGTGGGATGGATAATGTGGCCAACTCTAATTCCACCAGTTCCCTACCGCCCAAGATGATTATATGGTAGAAAGAGTCAACGGAACTTTACTGTGATGCCATAAAAATTAGTAGCAGGGAAACTTCTACCAGGGGATTGTTGGGAAGTTGATATGACTGGATGATATGCTACCCATACTAGTGGATCAGAGAGGAATTGAGATGAATCTCAAGATTTATGAAAAATGGTTTACAAATTTTTAATCGAGAAAAGTGACAACCATTTGGCAGATTGAGAGGATTTATGCTGAAATTTGATATAAATGAGAGTAAATCAAAAAAGGAAGAAGAATAGAAGATTATCAAGCTGAGGATGCATCCAGCTTGGAGAACTGAGATATAAAGAGTGACACAAAAGATTGAGGAGGAGGTCTTTTTACTGATGATACATGAGTGCAAATAAGTCTGCAATTTATATTAAAATAAAGATTGAAATAAGGGCAATAGCTCCATATATATATTATCAAGTTTTATTAAGAAGTTGGTGATCCTCATATCATCTGATTTTGTTGCTCAGTAGCTAATACCCTGTGCAAACTGACTCAGCGGAATCAAGCCTAGACGCCAAGAATCAACAGTGGTGCTCACTACAGGGGGCCACTAGGCGACTGTAGTGCTTCAGCAAAGAATATAATGATGAGTCCTCATTTGTTCCGATGTGCTTTGATCAGATTCAGGGTGTGGTATGTTGAAGAAACCTGGGAGGCATCTAACCATGAACCAACATCATTTACTGTGACTGAACCAGGGGTATAATGAAGCTATGATCAATCTGCAATTAGAAAATTACCCTGACCTGATGGCCAACTAACAAGGACGCTCCACAAATGTGACTCTCCAACAACTGAGGAATATTATGGAGTGGCTGTTGCGCGGCTATTGCCTATACAAAGATAAGACTGGGGAAAACGCCCTGAGTTTATTCTATAACCAACGCGACCAAGAAAATCGCTATGCTCTGTACATGTCTTATTTGGATGTGACTACATCAGGGTTGGCTTGCCGCCTTGGTACCCACGGAATCAAGGAAATTCTAGTTGCTTATGTACAGCCTTCAATTCGCCAGCTACTACGTGTGCTGGCTCGCCATAATATTGAAATTGGAAATGTTTAATGGTTTGCACAAGCACAGCAGCATGATACTCGCTTTTGCTCGACCACCTCAATCATTCATTTTTGGAAGTACAAGGGGCGTTGGCACATATGGATCATCGTGTTGGGGATGTCTGACGTCAATTGGACATTCTGGTACCACAGTTAGATTTAGAATTACCTCGAGTAATAAGAGAACTGCTGGAGCAGCATGGCCTATTGGCGGAGTGGATTCAGGATGTAACAACATTGAGGAATAATACTGAGTGCTTTATGATGGAGCTAACTGAATGGGCAGAAGCTCTCAAAGCTGTGATTGCCCAGCTCAAAGAAAAAATGATCCTGATGGAATGGCAAGTGGCGGACCAAGTTGGCTCTCTATCTGCTAAATTAACCCAACTTCACATCAAATGGAGTACCCAGAAAATGACAGATAACGAGCTCATTCTTTAGTCAACATCTCCCGAATATCTCCAGCTTATTCATTGGGTTACACAACTGGAAGTTGTTAGTCAGGCTGAGCGCCTACAAGCCTTCCCTCTTCCAATTGGTAAGACAAGAGAGTATGCGGCCATGCAAGGGCTCCTTGATACCCTTCAATGGGCCAACGAGGAATGGGTATGGGAAAAAGCCTCCCTCATTAACCTAATCAATTATGCCAATCAACAAGAAAATAATGCTAGCTGGCAGCAAACCCACCTACAGAATATAATTAAAGAAGTTCTTCCACGATTACAAGCCATGGAACAAAAACTGAATAGTGAGAGGGAATTATGCCAGGAGTTGCAACATCAGTATGAAATGCTGCAACAGGAATTTCAGGATGGACGGTGTAGTGTGCTATTTGGTGAAAGCAGAGAAGTTGATCAACAAACAGTTTGCAGGGCGTGCCAGAGCCGGGGGAATGGGGAAGTTAGTGGTGACTCAGGGGAAGAATGCTATGGATCAGCAAATGAATATCCATCAGGAAGTTTGATGGACTCTTCATGTGATACCACTTCTTCTGATTCCTTTTCAATGGGTTCAAGTCCATCCAGCCAGCTGTATGATAACTCACAAAGGGATGGTTCCCATAGTCACTCTGAAAACAATTTGGCTGCACCTTGCAGCAGGAACCTAGAGCAAAGCAAAATTATTATTATCAAAAAATTATTTCCTTTCAGTCATGATGGGAACCTACATAGTTACTTTAAGCATTTTGATCTTGCTGTGGAAGGGGCTACTGATCAACGAAAAGCGAAATTGTTGCTGTCCACTTTAGATGTGGAAAGCGCTGATCAAGTTACCTGCTATCTTCTGATAGGCTTGGTATCCTACAAACAAGTTAAAGTGATTGTTAACCGGCTGTTTGGGGGGCTACCAAGATGTCCCAACAGAAACCCAATTTTATAACTATACAGTTTTACCAATATGAGACCCTGTCAGAATTTGCTGAGCATTTTTGGCGGAAGCACACGTCCTACTTGGAGCTAAACTTTTAACTACTGAGGATGTTAGTATAGTGATGGTGGCAGGTGTCAAACCATATTGGGAACTATATAATGCTATGTCTCACGTATTGGATGGAGATACTGGACTTATTCAAATCATGAACACCTTAAATTGACTCTCCACTATGAACAGCGCCACCAACATAGCCCAAAAAATCTCTGCTGCCCCCACTACAAACCCTACAGGATATAGGCTGCAGCAACTGGGTTATCAGCCACTGGAATGGATTCGCCCCTCATATGAGTTAGTGGACCCTTTTTGGCCCATATACGCTTCACCAGTTTATCTGTGACCTTGGAACCATACTGGCAACTTCTGACCTGGCCCTTCCACCCCAAACTATGTATGTGAACCTTTTATGAACATTTGCTTCCGGTGCAGATGAAGAGGGCATTATGCAGGCAATTGCCCTAGCAAACCACAAGTGTATGCAATGCCAGCTGAGAAAGTCGAGCAGGGAAAAGCTTGAGCAGAGTAGAGATGGGACGCTCTATCTCCTCTGAGTCCAACTCACTTATCCTTAACAATTCCTAAACGTCTTTTGGGTAGAATTCAAACCTTAATTAGATGATTTGTTATACCAGCAGCTTTTGTTGGATACCCCTGCTTCCACTTATGAGAGTAAAAGTTCACCCCATTGGCCCAAGTTCCGCCAAGACGTGCAGAAGCCATATGCATGGCAGATCCTGGAACAGACTGGTACCAGCAATGCGGATCCTTCGACGAATGTCGCCTCTCTAGTAAGGGTTAATGTAGCCATTCTGGTGGACAAAATCACTAATGAGTATCCTCAGGTTGGCAAGGGCATTTCTTTCTTTTTGAGTAACACAAAGCCCTTGAACGTACAAGTAATAAACACTGATGGTTCTTCTTACTTGGAATGTACTTACTGTGACATTTTCATTTGAAACACAAAAATCTGCGCTATCATAGACATGGGAGCACCGGTGAACATAGTCTCCACCTGGTTGGTGACTAAACTTCTGTTGAAACCAGATGTGAACCATCAAGTAATATACAGGACCGCGGGAATGCACAGCACTGTGTCTAAAGGATCATATAGCACGTTGCCTTTGCAATTTGGGTCATTCCAGGTGTCCGCTCTGGCAGTAGTTTTGCCAAATAACAACTATTATATGTTAATCGGCGCGGCATTATGAGGAAATTTGCATTGTGATAAATATGGTGGAGGAAACTCTTACTATTTTAGGCCAACAGATTCCCATGTATTTTTCCACGTGTGTGATCCCAACAGATCCAGTCCACTATAGCTAGATCAATCTAGCGTATAGCGATGGAGTGATTCCTGCTTGTTATTGATTACTGAGACAGTGGACCAGGATCCTCCCCAACCAGATATACAGGTACAAAGGGATCCCACTTCGGGCAACAAGAGCTCTGAGCCTACCATCTGGACATCAGAGCATAGTAGGGACTGGGCTTGAAATTGATGCCCCTAAGGGGCTTTATGGAGAAATTATGGTGCCTCACCTGCACTCGCAGCTTGAACCACATGTGGCTCCAAGGTTACTGCTGCCAGGGAATGGGGAGGTGAAAGTGCTGCTAGCGAACTTACAGAAGAAGGAAATAATGATCCGGTGGCACCAAGTGGTGGATTACTTACACTTAGTCCCTATAGAGGAAGTTTGTCATATTCATGATTTCAGCTCATGGGAGGATCTTGGACTACCAGCAAGCTCATCAGCGTACTGACCGTGGTTCCATGGGAAGCGCTCATGGGATTATTGGCGGAACAGCATGATGAGGCTATGGCACTATTTTAAAATTATCAGGATATTTTTGCACATGATGATCATGATTTGGGGTGCACTTAAGGGGTGGTACATCTGATAGATATGTGGATTACCCTCCCATTTGAGTGTGACATATTAGACAGTCAAAAACAGTGGAAGAGGTTGTCTCCAATAAAGTGGATAAACTTAACGTGCAAGGAATTCTAGAGCTATCAAACAGTCCATGGGCATCACCTGTGCTCATTGTAAAGAAAAAGGATGTCTCTAATCGAGTGGTCTTTGACTATTGTAAACTCAATAATGTAATGAAGAAGGATTCCTACCCTCTTCCACGAATTGATGATACATTAGACTGATTGGGTGGGGTGAACTATTTTTCAATATGGATCTAATCTCAGGGTACTGGCAGATCAAATTACCATTAGCGGAATGGTAGAAATGTGTGATCATCACCTCAAAAGGGTTGTTCCAGCTGACACATGCTGCAAGGTTTGTGTAATGCCCTGGCTACGTTCCAGCGTGCCATGGATATGATTTTAGTTAATTAAAAATGTCCTGTATCCTAGTTTACCTTGACAATAGCAATGTATTCTTAAGGACGTTCACAGAGCACCTGGCCCAATTAGAACAAGTGTTTCAGCGCCTCGCTGCTGCTAACATTAAAATTAAGCCTCGGAAGTGCCATTTCTCTAAAGAACAATTGGAATACCTCAAGTTTGTCATGGATTCAAATGGGCTTAAACTGCAGCCAGCTAAGGTGGAAGTGATAAGCAAGATGACTCACCCAGGGTATAAGTGGGACATTCAGGTGTTTCCAGGGATGGTTGGGTATTACTGACAGTTCATTCCCAATTTCAGCTGCATCAGGGCCCCGCTGTTTGAGTTGCTAAAGAAAAATGCTTCCTTCAATTGGACGGAATGATGCCAGAACAATTTCGATGTGTTGTGAACCACATTAGAAAGTGCACCCATTTTGCAATATCCCAACTTAAACAAACAGTTCATAGTACAAATGGACGCATCCCTCGCTGCTATAGGGGCCATATTATCCCATAAAGATGATGACGGCGTGGAACATCCTGTCGTATTCTGTAGTCAAAGATTGAACTGTCACAAACAAAACTACACTGTACTGATCAGGATTGTTTAGCGGTGATCTATGCTTACAAACAGTTTCAGGTATATTTGCATGGGGTAAGATTCCAAGTAGTGATGGATCACGCTTCCTTGAACTGGCTACAGAATCTTTGTGGGCCGGAAATATTGCTTGCATGTTGGGCTCTGAAGCTTCAAGCATATGATTTTGAGATTTTACATCAACCAGGAGCAAAACATCAAAATGCAGATTGTCTTCCTCAGTTGCCAATGGTCGCCATCACAGTGGATCTAGCTGACATAATGTATGAAAAGATGGTGGCTAACAAATATGAAAATGACCCACCGCAGGTGATCAAGGTGTTAGATGGACTCAGGGAGGATACCTTTGTACATGGGGAAGAACTATATAAGCAGATCGGAGATGTGATATTGAGTTTCCCTAAGCCGTCAGATAGACCCTCAATTATTATGGATGCTCATAGGGCTGTAGGACATGGAGTATTATGGAAAACGCTGGAGTTTTTACGACCCTGATACTACTGGGAGAGCATGCATTATGACGTATTGGAAACGGTTAGCTGTTGCCATCAGTGTCAAGTAGAAAAGCCTTTCTGCAAGAAAACCACGTACCAGATAGTTAAACCCTGGTTCACCGGGAACACCATTTCCATTGATGTAGTGGGACCTCTGCCAACTAGCGCCAATTGATCTAAGTATATGATTGTTGCCATCGATCATTTAAGCCAATAGGTGGAGGCCAGGGTTATTAGTAACTTAGGCGCGGTCACCACAGCCAAGTTTATTATGGAGGATGTGATACAGCAACATGGCAGCCCACAGTTCATTCTGACAAGTAATGGACCACCTTCACTTCACATGTTTTGCCAAAGTTGAGTAGTTAATGGTGATCCGCAGGGTTTTGACCACCTCTATTATCTGAAATCAAATGGGAAGGTGGAACAGGTAAATGGAACCCTAGTGAATATACTCCGCAAGTTGGTAACAGATTGGCCCTCAGAGTAGAGTTCCCTTCTACCTACTGCTGTGTTTGCTCATAATATCAGCTATCATTTGGCCACTGGCAATAGACCATTTCAACTGCTGTATGGTCAACATCTGGCTCTGCCTGACTTGCTCTATTCATGTGTAGAGGACACTGGTGGTGTGAATCCTCAGCGATATTTGAAGACACTTATGGATACATTGATCAAGCTGAAAACGGAAGCCTAATCTACTAGTTTGTCCCAGAAGCTTTGTGATCATGCAGCCAATCAGAAGCGATGGAGCAGAATTCCTCTGTTTGCTGTGGGGGTCCATGATTTATTCCACGATCAGCACGGATTTGGGTGGAAAAACAAGCTCTCCAACATTTGGGCTGGCAAATTTGAGATTATCAAGAAGACCAGAATGGATGTCTACACAATTAAGGAACCTGCGGGGGGTCAGATTATTAACTGAGTTCATGCAAAGTTCCTCTGAGCATATAAGAAATAAGAGCATATCGTCCAGTCAAAGGGGGGGGGTAATGTTGGTAAGTTGATATGACTGGATGATATGCTACCCATACTAGCAGATCGGAGAGGAATTGATATGAATCTCAAGATATATAAAAAGGGTATACAAATTTTTAATTGAGCAAAGTGACAACCATTTGGCAAATTGAGAGGATCTATACCAAGATTCAATATGAATGAGAGTAATTTGAAAAGGGAAGAAGAATAGAAGATTATCAATCTGAGGATGCATCCAGCTTGGGGGAATCAAGGTATAAGAGTCACATGGAAGATTGAGGAGGAGGTCTTTTTTATGGGTGATATGTGAGTGCAGAAAGTCTGCGATTTATATTAAAATAAATATCGAAAATAAGGGGCGATAGCTCCCTATACCTTTTATTGAGTTTTATTAAGAAGTTGGTGATCCTCATATCATCTGATTTGTTTGCTCAGTGGCTAATACCCTGTGCAAACTGACTTGGCAGAATCAAGCCTAGACGCCAAGAATCAACAGGGATCTTATCTAATTTTTTTTATCATTGCATATAATTTCAGTTATTGTACAGTGACAAGGAAATGTTGTTCAGACTCTTATATTGGAAAAGAGCCCCACTACCACCAGTTTAATATTCTGCCATGGGACCAGTTTTGAGGATGAGTACAGAGCAATACCTAACCTGACTGGTGCATATTACCTGAACTGCATTCACATGCATTCAATATGCCGTTAAAGATAAAAATTAGGCAAAGGAGATGGAATATCAGAATTGATTAGCGCTGAAAGAGTACAATGTGGGAGCTAGGGTAGCCTATTGTGGTACCCATGGGCTTTTACAAAGAAACAAATTAGACGCCCTATGATCAAGTTTATTAAGTTTATTGCCAAGTTAGAAACAGATTCCTATACACTGTAGAATATAGTGGATGGATGTGTATTTAATAGAGTCAATACTATTATTTAAAGTAATAGAACTATAATATATATAATATAAAAAAATATAAAGATATAAAAGGATACTTATATTTAAGAAAAATTTTATCTTTATTAATTTTTATCAAAATAAATATATCTAATAATAATGTTTTTATATTGTGCTGCATTTGAGAGGATCTGGCGGTGATCCCAATTTCCATTGTCTAGTGGGGAGAAGGGGGGTGAACTATGATGAAGTAATTGTGAAGAATAGCGGAATATGAAAAAATTGCATTTTTGGTAGGATCAGCTCATGCTGAAACTGAATCTGTCATAAAGAGGCTTGATTTGCTAAAATAGCTAAGAATGTTTGGTAGGATTAGCTCAGGGTGAAACTGGATCTGCTGCAAACAGGCTTGAGGAGCTAGTATGAATAAGGTTGTTGGAAGGATCAGCTCATGTTGAAACTGTATCTGCCATAAAGAGGCCCAAGTTGCTAGAATGAACACGGGCTCAGTAAAGCTGGCTGAGGGTATCCTTTGAGTGATGAGGAGTCATGGAAACCCATTCTGGTGTAAAATAGGTTTACCAGTTTGTACTATCAGCAAGAACAGCTGAAGTACTGGACTGGCATGATGCCACAGGAACTGCACTCTGAGGGGGTGGCAGAGAGTAGAAAATGAAGAAGAGGGGCCACATTGGTGATAATAGCACAAGAAGCATTGAGTGAAGACCATATCAAGCTCTATTTCATTCAAAGTTTAACTTTGATGGCTGAATTGTGATCACAGCCTGAGGTAAATCCCCTCCTGAGTTCCTAGCTTTTGCTTGATAATTTGGTCAAGCGGGAGATGTGTTGAAATTTTATGCCCAAATTATCCATTCAAATCATATTATGACAGATCTGCTTTGCCCATTAGGTGATTTAACTTAGTGGATGATTATCATAGGAAAATGATAACTACTGTTGGAAGCTATTTCTAATGGAATATTATCTAATCCACAGGAATAATTCCGCCAGAATTCAATTCAGCCAGATTGCTAATGGTTTGTCAGGGATGATCCCTGACAGTGTATTTTACTATATAATATGATTGCTTTTTATTTATTGGAAATTTAAACATATTAGTTGATCAGAGCTTGTCACCAATCAACTTAGGGAAGTAAATTAGTTGTTGAAGCATAAACAATGCTGCTGGTAGCAACTCACCAGTTAACCTAATTGGGTAAACAACTGATGCCACAATCTTAGTCAGTAGCAAAATCTTACAGAGGAGGAGAAATCACCAGAGGTTGCAACTTAGGAGAATAATCCATCAGCAATGGTGGCTCTTTCTCTACAGAGGTGCTAATGTAATAGTTGACTTGATTCCCTATAAAACCTTTGACTTAATTAAATTAAAGCGGACACTTTAAGAAAGTTTAAAGACTTGAATATTTTAACAGTTATACATTTATTGTAGTTTTACTCTTAGGATAAGAGTTAAATGATTGAATATCCTTAGTTAAATATTGCTTGTGAAGTTATTCACATCTCTGGCAAGAATAATTAATTATAAAATTCTCTTATTGTTGTTAAGCTATAAGAGTACCTTCTAGGGGACAGAGGGTAGAGCGTTAGCACCAATTTACCGTTGAAATAGTATTTTGTTGGCTGTATGAAACCTAACTAGGAAAATATTTACTATACTATTGTCAACTCAATTTATTATATCAATAATCTGGTTCAACGCACAACTAACCTGTGCAGTATAATTGATAGCATGAGATTTATCTTAAAACTTTTCAATATCATAATTAAGTGAACTTATTTGAGAATTACATTTATAAGAGATTTTTTAATGTTAAGATGTGATCTATGAAGGAAACATCATCTATTTTTCTAAAAATATGTTTAAATCTTATATCAAGTAAAACAACCATATGTTTCAACAAATTTATAAAAAAAGTATGAGGATCTAACATAATATAATTACTATATAAACTTCATTTATAAACATTTATATAGTTAATGTAAATAATTACAAAAAGAGTTAATTACTATAAGCATAGTGGCACAACTTTACTAGAAAATGATTAATAGATTTAAGTCAAAAAGCTCTTTTAGAATTCTGATGTTAGACAAATTTTTAATTTTTTTATAATTTATTTTAAATCAACCACTTATATTTTTAAAGTATGTCATATTGTAAATTGATATTCATTTAGTGTCAGACATTCTCCTTCTTGACTTAATAAAAAGAATGTTGGAGGTATTAGTGCTCCCATATCTCTACCCATGATTGGCCCATCTCCTGTCCAATCATCAAAGAATATAGTGGATATCAACAATATGAGTACCCATGGCGAAAAGACCATAGCGGATTCTCAGTGGAATCCTAGCTATCAGAAAAATATGGCTTAAGACAAAAAATGGTTTAAAAAGGTAATAACTAATTATAGGATTACTCCGACTTCTCAGCCGAATTTGGGGTGTTTGTTACCACATGGGTTAGATCACCTCCAAGGTGAGAAGATATTACTTGATGATGATAGGGTGCAAATTAAACAATCATTACCACATGAGTCTGACCACCGCCAAGGTGAGAAGATTTTACTCAACGATGATATGTTGCACATTAACCAATCATTACCACATCAGTCTGACCACCGCCAAGGTGAGAAGACTTTACTCAACCATGATATGTTGCACATTGACCAATCAATACCACATGAGTCTAACCACTGCTGAGGTGAGAAGATTTTACTTGATGATGATAGGTTGCAAATTAACCAATCATTACCATATTAGTCTGACCACTGCCAAGGTGTAAAGATTTTAATCAACCATGATAGGGTAAAAATTAACCAATCATTACCACATGAGTCTGACCACCGCCAGGGTGAGAAGATTTTACTAAACGATGATATGTAGCACATTAACCAATCATTACCATATTAAACTGACCACCGCCAAGGTGAGAAGATTTTACTCAATCATGATATGTTGCACATTGACCAATCATTACCACATGAGTCTGACCACCGCCAAGGTGAGAAGATTTTACTTTCTGGTGATTGGATACAATTCTTCAAATCATTACCACACAGGTTATTTTTGCCTTAAAATATTTATCTTCGATCTGATAGGCTGAAAGCCTATATTTCCTAATTTGGATGACTCAGCTTTATATACTTTTACCTCGAATACCCATGGTCTAAAAATCCAAACTATTTTAAATAGGAAAACCTAGTATCAAGAAAAGGACCTTCTTTGGGTTTGCCCTACTTAAACAATAAAAAACTTAAAAAACTTTAACAAAGCGCTATTTATTACTTTTATTATAAAGTAAAAATTCTCACTTTAAACAAAATATTTGTGGCATCCATCGTGGATCCCACATTTAGTTTATACTTACTTAAAATACATTTGTAAGTTAAAAATTGTTCTTGTATGTCACAAATCATATTATGAGCATGTTCAGGATAGTATAAGACATATTACAAGTTCTATAACTATGGCAATTATATTGAGCTCTAGTTGGATTGGTAAAGAAAGCCAGTATCTGGAAATTAAAGACCATGTTTTGGATGTCTTTACCAATACTGGGTAAGGTGAGGTATGCTAAACTTACTTTGGTGTTACTGAGAAGGAGACCTAGGGTGATTTGTAAGATATGAAACTTATTAAAGATGGTGACACTGGAGGTGACAGAGAGTAACATAATTCCCTTCAGTATGAATATTTCTACATTGAGAATCTTAATGTGTATATTTTTATCACTAGTGGTGCCCAACCCAAAAGGGGGAGCTGACACAAGTCTTTATTTGCAAATGAGCCAAACAAAGGGATTATTAGAAATTAAATTTTTTTCCTAATATGGCACATCAGCTAATAGCCTAGGAAGCCATATCAGAAGGTGAGGAAGCTTTGGGGAAACGTTTGTCTGGCGCCCAATCTAGCTGGTGGACCATGGCAGACAGCATTAAAGGTGAGAGCATCAGTGACTTGGTGCATAAGGAGGTATAGTTTTGGGTTTTCTTTGTTTATGAGGCCAGCGGTATCCATTGCCTCAATGTATTGAGCAAGTTGATGCTCAGCAAAAGTGATGAGAAAATTTTTAAGGTGTGTATATAGTTTCATTCATAGGTAACTTAATTCTAATAATAAAGAAAAAAAAGTCAAAAGCAAAGGGAGGTTTTTGTGCACTAATATAGTATAGTTATTGACTAATTGAATCAGTTATGTCTACCTCTTTTGTCTCAATTTTATTTAACTGAGGCAAGCTGACCAAGAGATGGACATTGCTGATGCTAGAAAGAGCTAAAAACCCCACAACAAAATAAAGTAAAACAAAGTCAAAATGAGATTGATGGATCCACTTGAAGTGACATGAGATATAAACAAAACAAACCAACCAAATTAGAATCAGAAACTGCTACCCATCCATGGCAGTGGGTGAAGGGGGATTGGTAGGTTCTTCCTCAACTATTGTGGACATGTAGTAGCACAAAGAGGATAGCAATTATGTGGGCGCATCATGGAAATGGGGTCTGAGATAACAAATGGGTGCTTGCAACTCAATGTGTGCGATGAGGAGGGTGGAAATATAGTCTGCAAGTGCGTTTTCCTCCTCAAGGCATACTTTAGTAGGGTGGCGATGGTTGCAATGTTGTTGCAGGTAATTTAGGCTTTTGTGCCAAACTTTGCGACTGCTGCAACTTTTTTTTACTGCTGAATTTGCCATCTGATAGTATTGGACATGGTCTTTTTGCTGTTTTGGAAGCATGGTACTAGGTAGTATAGGAGATGGCAGTCCTGTATCCAGTACTGCAACTGACTTTGCAATGACTTTATGGGTTGGGCAACGTTTGGGGAGGCAACTGCCTCTTCAGCTAGTTGGTGGTCAATTTTGAATGGGTGGCATCAGGGTAAGGTACATAATGGCGCTTTGGGAATTGGGCCATATAATCAGTATTGATGTACATTTAAGACTGAGGGGGCCCAGCTAATTTGGATTCAGTGATAAGCTCACTCAATTCATCAACCTCAACCAAATAATCCAATGGATTTTGTTTGAATTTGCTTGGGTTATTTGCATATGGGTTATATGTTGCATTTGGCTGGGAGGATGGTTTAGAACTTACTTTAGTTCATTCTTGATCTTGATTGGTGGGTTCAGTAGAAGAGGTTCATTGAGGTAATATTTGGTTTGTTGATTTAGTGGTTGCTGTGGATATCACTTTGGGGGAGAGGGGGGAAGGATAGTGCATCATTCAAAAAAAGGTTATTGATCAGCTATGAGGTCATTGTGTTATAGAGTCAGGTGTGGATGCCATGGCTTGTGAGCTGGAGGGGCAGTGCTGTCTTGAATGGTCCAGTTTGAAACAGGCAGGGCAAATGGTGTGCCCTCCATCCACTCGAGCCCAAAAAGGATGGTCTGGGGCAGAGGGGATAATGGTGCAAGGGGGATTGAGAAGGCTATTTCTTTTGACGCTAGGCATATGGTTGATAAGGCGCGGGGGCCTGCGAGGTTGGTGGCTCTATTGGGAACCATGAATTTTTATAATGGAATTGGATCATATTCTGATAATCCAACAATAATTTCATTCATTAGAATTTTAGGTAGTAGGTGGGTAGGGAGGCCTGCAAACTGAACCACAAGAGTGGTATCAGTGGGCAACTGAGTACAAGTAGTTGGGAGGAGGGTGCCCTGGATCACCAGGAGGATGGTAGCTGCTACTGCAGCATAAGCTTCACTTGAGAAGCCAAGATCAAAATACCACTTGAAGGGGCAGAAGTCAATGAAGCCTGCAGGCTGCATAACAGCCTGGGCTAATTCAATAATTTCTTTATCTGAATAAGGGAACAACTTGCCATATTCAACCTGAAGGCCAAATTTCATGTTGCTCTGGGGGAGCACAAGGGGCAGCTTGGCACTTCCTGGGCTTAGGCAAGATGTAAGGCTAAATCCTTAGGTGAGACATAGTGTGCTGAAGAGTTTGGAGGGCTAGCTGATCCAGTCTGAGCATGTTTTGGCAATAGTCATAAAACATTAGGAGGTGGTGCACCACTGCCCCACGTGGAGGCAGTAGGCGTCAAATGCATCAATATAAAAAACTTGATTAGGGTTATGACAAGTGAAGCTGTTTTTACTAAATTTTAAACTATGATTTGATCAAAAGCAAGAAAATCTAGAGAGATATCTCTCTTGTCTTAAAGAATTCAAGAATTGCATTCTTAAATGTATATACAAATTAGGTTCATCATGATGTGAAACAAACCATCTTGAAAGGTGAGATATAAAACAAGATCATGTAATTATTAATTAAATAAATTCTGGCTCTAGTTTAGAATAAAGAGGTTTTGGGATTGGTAACCCAATTTTGAGTTTTACTGTTTGATTTTAGTTCAAGGGTTTAGTTGTATAAAAACTATATAAAAAGATATTTATAGTATTATTAGAATGTGATAATGTTTCTTGAGCATTACTAGGTCTGAAATCATAGTCTTTTTTACTTGAAGAACTCTTCATCTAGTTATATATTTATGACTTTTTTCACATTCTAAAATTATATTTTTAACACCAATGAGTTTGATTTATCTTTTTTTGTGAAGTATATTTATTGAAGCTTCAAAGACTGGAATATATAAATTTTAACGATTGGACCATTAAAATATGGTTTACTTCATCAAACATTAAATTATGTTGGGCTTCCAAACAAACATGTACTCAAAATACTGTGACTGAATATTTTAATGGCAATAAATCAATATGTGTCATTTTACTGTTTACGCTTTGTAGAATAAATTGTAGTCATCTATATTTAATATCAGGTTTACTAATAAAAACTTACTGTATTATATAAAGCTCTTTACAATGATAAATTTAACATATAGTTAAATTATGCAAAAGATCTAATAATAAAAGCTCACTAACATAAAATGAAAAACAAGAATTTTTATAAATTCCTTAAGAAAAATAATCTACATGTATGCCATACCTTGAAAAGCATAAATATTTTAATTTCATTTGATGTGGGCTGACCTTGGGACAAATATACCATACCAATAGGAGGGATAGGGAGTAGGGAGCAAAGGTATAGGAGTGGAGGAAAAAAACCCAAGTACTGGGGGTAAAACCTTCCTGTGCATGTTCTGATTGGCCAGGATTACATGATCTAACTTCACTAATTCACTTGGTCAGACTGAGGCATGGTGCACAAATCCACATGTATTGCTATCCTCTTGGCACAGAAAAAAATTTCTGCCACAAAGGGATTGGAACCTGAGTCATGAGGGGTGATATAGGGACGCCCATCCTGAATATGTCACACCCTCTCATAAATATTTAAAGAACAGCATATTAATACTAAAAAAACTCAGCAGTAGCAGGAACCATAACATATGGCGACAATATAATCTTTTTTCAACTACATATCATTACTAACAATGATATGAAGGGAGGATTACTTTTCTTTCTCGTTGCAAACACTTTTGCAACCCATTCAATTCAAGACTAAATCTTTTTTGATAATCTCATAGAGGGGATTAGTCTGCGCCCATGTCTGGGAGCAGTTGGGCAAGCAAGGCAAGAGGAGCAGGCGGAAGGCCCGCGGCCTCTAACGTTCAAAAATGCCCCGGAGAATCTGGCAGAATAGAAAAAATTCTAAAAAAACTGGCAGTCACAATTTCCCCGGAGATACTCACGTGGCAAGCACGATGCAACCAGTACATCAACACGCCACATTCCCAGCCACTTTTGTTGGTGGAATTCAGAGTCCGTGTGTATCTGGACATCCAAAAAACGGCCCTATGGGAAAAATTTTGTGAAGATGTACAAAAATTTTCCCAACTGCGGTGTACGTTGCACCTCACTCCATGACGCGCGGTTGGCTGGACCTAGGTTTTGAAAGCAAAATAGCAGCAGACGAGGCTGCAGCGGTGCGCGTAGTGGTCAACCTCCCCAAAGGGCAACAGGTCATCAAAACTAAATGCACCAGATGGACAAATTAAACCAAATTTTCCTCACATTTAACTTTTTGCCTACTACGTTAAACGTGACATTTTGGAGCAACACCTGAAAGATGGTCTTGCTATATACGGCGAAATACAATCTTTCAAAATGCAACGTTTCACGCTGATGCCACACCTGTGCACCGGCAAAGCCATCGCAGTTCTGACCCCAACTGAGGAGATTGTGAAGGACCTAACCCAGATCCCGCACTCCATCTTTATTGACATCACAGGGCACACCACCCACCCATTCCGGGTAACCGTGGACAGCGCGCCCCCCATTTGCACCCACTGTGACACGTTCAGCCATAAGGCACACACGTGCCCCATCAAAGAGGGCGTTACATTCCAAGAGCACCCCTTGGCGGCCATGGCCAGCGGAGAGGCGCACTATGAACCAACCGCAAGCACCAAGGAGGCTTTCCCGTGGGGAGCACAAGGCTGCTACCTATTGGTAAAGCCCATCTCCCCGCAGGAGTGGAAGAAGGCCAAGCAGGCCCATAGGACCGCGGCCAAGGAAGCGGCCAAGGTCACCACCACCATCCCACACTCACAACGCCAGGAGGACATGGAGACCTTCGCGGCAGAAGCAACTTGGGAATCTATCACCCAATCAGATTGGGAGGCCCATGCCGAATGGGCCACTCAATCTGAGGATCTGAAAGGAAATTCGATCTCACCCAATCGCTGCACCCAAGCCCCAGTTGAAACCGACTTGGGACCTATCCCAACCAAAAAAAATTTTTTTGCCTCACTCGACGGTGCACCAAACTTATCCGCACTGCAAAAAATTCATCCGACGTCAGGAAAACAAAAAGTGAAGGCCAAAGCCAACGTGACTCTTTCCGCAAAAATTAACAAAAACCCCAATAGCGTTGCTGCTAATACCCGCGCTGCTGTGAAAGCCCGTGGGGACCTGGAAGAGGCTGGTGGGCCAGGGGGCCCACCCCCTCGCACCTAAGGTGCAATGGGGGAAACCTTCACTCTAGGGATGCTGAATATCGCCAGACTCATGGCCTCCCTATCCCGGGATAGAAAACTGAGTTTTTTACAAAACAATTTACCCGTGGATATCCTGGCCATCCAGGAAACCCACTGTCCATGAGGTTCTGAAGAAGCTTGGAAAACAATGCTCCTACCATCCCTATCCTTTTGGTCGAAGCACTGTGGGGTGCTAATTTGGAAAAACAATTTTTTCAAATTTACATCTTCAGAAACATTCCTAAATGACTGAGTGCTCATTGTCACCTTCTCATGGGCTGATATTGCACACACAATTGTCAACATTTACGCCCCAAACGGTGCACAAGAGCATCGGGAATTTTTCTCATCGGTCAAATCCCTCCCGCTACCCCCAATTCTTTCCTAATTGGAGACATGAACTGTTGGCTAACCTCACCAACGGACCAGTGGCCACCCTCACCCCACGCCCCACAGGGTCACGTAGAACTATGTGTTCTAAAAGCCACCCTTGGGTTAATGGACGCGCTGCCATGACATGCCCCACTGCTCGAAAACATGATGCATCCCCACATCCACAATAGCCAATTAAGGTCCATGACCCGCATTGACCTTATTCTAGCGCTGGCGAAATTCCAACCCCACATCTCCCACTTCAAAACAATGAAAATAGAATTCTCTGACCACCGACTGGTCTTGATAACATACCACTTACCCGTCACAGTTGCAAAGGCCCCACATTGGTGCAAAATCCGCCCTCCAGAGCTCGCGTCGCCAGGATTTTCCATGTGGGTGGAAGAGGCAACTTTGGCAAAGTCGTATGTTGCCTGTTTTGCTTGGACCCCATTTCCACATGGGCAACTTTCAAAGAAGACACCATCCGCCACTATCGCCATCTCTCATCCAGACGCTCACAAGCCACATCGGCGGTTATATCGCGTGCGCTGGCAGAATTGGCCCACTTGGAGTCCAACATTCCAGCCTCAGGATATAGCCCTGCATGGGGCCAGAAGTGGGCGGAGGCAGCAGCCCACCTCAACGCACTTGAAAGGCAACACAAACATCAGGTTTGTGTCCAATACAGGGCCACACGCATCACTAAAGGTGACAAGTGCACCACATACTTCTTCAAAAAAATTTTGCACCACGCCAGAGCGTGGCCTGCACACAGGTGCAAAGATCGGATAATTCTATTGTGGACACACCGGCTGAAGTGGCAATCAAAATGCAAAGATATTACTCTGAGTTATACCGAGCTGAACCAATTCAGCCAGCTGAAATGGCGGAATTTCTTGACAAAGCTCATATCCGCACCATTTTCTGATACCCGGAAATAATGAATTTAATTACTCCGAACAAATTATGGACTACCATTCGCGGTGCGCCAAACTGAAAATGCCCAGGCTCAGATGGCATTCCATATGAGTTCTACAAAAAATATTTTAAATATATATCCCCATTGCTGCTAGCCTCACTCAACCAAAGCCTGTTGGAAATGCGCCTCCTACCAGGAGGACATGAGGCTTTTACAGTCACACTCTTCAAGAAAGGGGATAGGCTAGACTTAGCCAACTGGCGCCCCATTTCTCTAACAAACACAGACACCAAAATTTTAACAAAAATCATGGCTAACCGTTTAGAGACTGTAGCATCTGCCACCATCTCTCCAGAACAATTTGGTTTCATCCCCAGAAGGTCGATTTGGGATAACGTGCACTCTGTGGCTAATGTGTGTCAGTCCACAGCCTCTGGGGCACTTGTATTCTTGGACTAACAAAAGGCCTATGATAGAGTAAACTGGGGATACCTTAGGGCCTGCCTCCAACAATTCCGCCTACCTCCCCGCTTCATTAACTGGGTGATGCTGCTCACGGAATCTGCAACAATGGCAGTGCGCGGCCCAGGTTTCCTAACGGAAGTAGTCCGTCCTCAAAGGGGCCTGCGACAAGGGGACCCCTGAGCCCACTCTTATACAACTTCAGCCTTGACCCACTACTGCGAAATGTGAATGCCCAACTCACTGGGGTCCATGTGCCAGGCCAAACCCCAGTCAAGATGATGGCATTTGCAGATGATTGCGTGGTGGGGGTGTCTAATAACAAAGATGCACGCGCGCTTGAAGCCCTCATCCAGGAATATTCTCGGGTAAGCAACGCGGCACTGAACGCCTCCAAAACTGAAATCATCCTCCTTGGTCGGATTCAGAACTGCTGGGCCCCAGCAAGTAGTTCCCAACCCGGCCCATCTGCTCGCCCACGTCCACGCCTTACTAACTCAAAACACACCGCTCCACTGGTGCTCCCCTTGTGCCACGACCTACCATAGGACCAGTACGCCATCTGGGCGTGTGGTTGGAGGCAGGTGGATACGCGTCAGCAGTAATGGAGTGCCATATACTGGACAACGTGACGAAGCAAATCGCCTCTCTCAGAGCCCACCCTACTACCCTCACTGGCAGGGTTGTTCTTGCCAACTCTATGCTCCTATCCAAAGTCTGGTTCAGAGCCCACGCCATCCCCTTCTCCCCAAGCTTCTTCAAATCCCTGTATGCTTTGCTACAAGGTTGGCTTTGGTCAGGCCGCCCTCCACCAGTATGGCTAGAGGTCATGTTTGGCCCTCATCATCATGGTGGCATGGGCCTACTTGACTTCAAAGCCCATGCCGCCAAGATCCTGAGCACCTGGATTGCGGCCGTCACTGCTCCTACACTCCCATCCCAACACTGGTCCCGCGCGGCCTGCTCCAACTTCTCCCGAGCCTTGGGCCTCAACAATCCATCAAACCCCCACTCCCTGATGAAATACCTCGCATCACACACATCAGCCACAGGTCCTCACGGGACCAAAACCCACTACAAACGAATCCTACTCTCCATGCGAAGCGCAGAGTGGAGAATTTGTATTAGTGGACATACAACCCAAAGAGGCCGCCCTCTCTCAGTTCACACAAAAGGTACAGGGGCTACCCATCCATGATGGCGTGATCCCCATTCGACCCCAAGTCCTATCCAGGGTGGACCACCTGGACATGATGGACATCCCTTATTCCACTGAGACCCAAAAGACTATCTGGAAATACGCACACCATCCTCTGTTGCAGCCTCAAGTCCGCTCCCATGTGTGGCGCTGCCTGAGGCGGGTGTATCATACAGCTGAGCGCTCTAATGCTTTACACTCATCCTGTGTCGTGTGTGGCCAGTATGGAACGCTGTTTCACCGCCTGGAGAAGTGCCCCACCTCTAAAGTAATATGGCGCGAAGTCCAACGTCTGCTAGGCCAGGATCAAACACATCCCTTCAGTCTATCAAGAGATATGTTTGCTTCATCAATGGCCTCCCCTCCCACCCTCCCTCCATGCTCTGGTGGTTGCAATCGCCATGTGGACTATCCACACGATTGTCTTAGATGCCATCGCTGGCTCCATCCCCACCCTCCCTGAAGCTGTCCACAGATTCCGGTCTCATCTGGTGGACCACTTTCAAGTGTGGATGTTTGGATATCTCCTACCGCGTCGCCGACAGCTGGTCTCCTCCTGGTTCCCAGTCTGGTTCATCAAATCAGACCCCTTCCTCCACACATGCTCAATAGTGGCTACGCCCCCTACACACGTTCCCTCCCCCTTCCCATAAAGTGGCGTTCCCGCTGGCAACAAGAGATAGCATCGCTTCTCTGGGGTGCCTTTCCTGGTACTAAGTTTTGTCTCATCTGAGTCATATTTGGAAGTGTCCGTCCCATGGTCAGCCTTCCCCGCAATAAATTCAAATTTAAATGATATGAAGGGAGTGAGGAAACAAATTATTGCCCTAGACAGAATGGATTCTTAAACCAATAATGCCTTTCAGTACCCCACCTTACCTTTCTTACCATTATTATAGCTGTTGTAAAATTTCTATTAGAAATTTTAGGGTCCTGTGGCGCAATAGATAAGGCATGAGTCTTTGGAACTTAAGATTCTAGGTTTGATTCCTGGCAGGTTCAGCAATAATCTATTTTAATAAATTTTATGAACATTTTTAAGCTTAAAAACCATCTAGCTTTAAAAAACAGACTCAGAAATCAAAATTATCAAATTAAGTATTTCTGATTTTGTCAGTATACAGTATAGCTAATTACTTAACATGAAAAAAAATAGAGAGTAAATTCCTGAATGAAAAGTTTATGTCTCTCTTAGCATGATCAAATAATACTAAATTTTTCTTAGTGTTACCTAATTTTAATCTTTAACCTAAAATTCTAAGTGTTAAACTATCAAAATCTTTGAGTTTAAATTACACACACTATAGATCCTAACAAAGCTAGTCCATGATTTCATTATTTTGTAAGGTTAGTGTACAGTTTATATTAGGGTGAAATAATATAAAATATATGTTCTTGGAAGATATTTTTATGTGTATAACTAAAAGCAATTTGTGATAAAATGGTATCCTTGATAACCTAAGTTGACAAATACCTAACACTTAGTTAACATCATACTAGAGAATAAACCAAGACATTACATTCTTTCTATTTTATAGAATTAATTCTATTAATCTAATTAAACCAGCCACCTACTTAATAAAACATATTCATTGATATAATGACTGACTGATTAACTGACATTGAAACCTTTGAGTCTGATAGGTATAATCTACTTGGGCAAGTGGGTGAGAATTTCCAAATATTAGCTAATAATTTTTATAAATTGCTCTCCTGAAACTAATTGAGTCTGATATGTTCATCAATTTGGGCAAGTGGGTAAAAATTGGAAAATATTTCCAAATAGTTCACCAAATTGCTCACCCAAAATTAAATAAAAATTAGTATTAGGGTTTTAAGTAGATTAAGTAAAGAGGATAATCAGATCACCAGCCATAAGGGCAACAGTGAAGCTGTTAGCCTGAGTGGCTCAAGAGTAGTGCTAGCACAGCTTATAGTCTATGTCAGTGTGAGCTTATCATCTGATAAACTTTAAATACTTTAGCAAAGCACAAGAATCTAGATGTTATATTATACAATTTTAAAAAATCTGCTTAATTTGGTTCCCCTAATTAATGCCTACTTTTGGCAAGTTAAGTAGAAGTTGATTTAGTAGTTTGGAAAACATATCACATACACAATGATTTTAAATATAGAGATATGTTTTGGGAAGCAGTTTGGTGTTTTTTGTTGATTAAATAGGTTTGTTTTGTTTTTTGCCAAGGGCTAATGGCTTTTGGTCAGGTTGGTAGGATACAGTATAGTTTAAAGGGGTAATTAGTTATTGGTTAATTTGATAAATTCAGTTAGGTTTAGCTGAGTAGTTGGTGGTTTTTGATCAAATTGATTGAGCGATTAGATTTGGATGAGTGGTTATTTTTTCCTTATAATTTAATATAAATTAATAAATTTTAGTATTTGAAACTCTATAGGCACCATAACAAAGCATGAGTAATGAATTCTAGTAGAACATAAATTCAAATCATGACTATTTACCAAATATTTAGAAAATATATATAGAGAGAGACATACTAGTAATTCCTTTCTATTTTCTAAAAGATTTTGGATAAAAAACCTACATCTATATGAAGATGGACATTTAAAGATATTTAGAAGTAAATGCGATTTTATATTTTTTAAGATGGCCAACCTGAGAACAATACTACATCTTTTATTGTTGAAATAGAAATCAAAAATCAATAAAGAGGGGTTTAAATGCAGGTAAATCTCCATGAAAAGCATTATTATAGACCAGAAATTTTATGGACTGCCCTGGTATTTGTTATCTCGTTTAGTCATTGGTGCACAATGGCAAAACAGTCATAAATTACCCCCTACCCAAGGTTCATCTAACAGGATTGAACTTGGGAGAAAGTCATCATTATGTCCATACTCTATCACTGGGACACCCTACCATGTGATGTTATAAGTGACCTTATAAAAATCTGTAAAACACACATACACACACATATATATATACAATCCTCTCAAGCCTACTGACTAAGATCAAGTGTAGTATCTGATATAATATCTGTTTTTAACAGATCAATAAGTAAGTTCTCCTGGTCCTCTTATCTTGAATAAAGTGTAGTATCTGATATAATATCTATTTTTAATAGATCAATAAGTAAGGTCTCCTGGTCCTCTTATCTTAGATAAATATATATATGATTAGTACATTGAGCTACAAAACCTTGAAGTTGTCATGGAGCATTCTGATAATAATGATTAGACCAGCATGGAACTACGGGTGAGTTATCACCAAAGCCCAAACCAGAATGCCATGGCACAGCTGTCCAAATTGACATGTTAAATATGAGAAAACTGGCCATGAGGACCAGCCAGGGGTGCTAAGATTGGGGGTCATCACACCTTTGATTATTAATATTTAGAGGCAAAGTCATTATTTTTTGATATCTTTATTTGAACTTAAGCGGGGAATAAGGAAATGGAGTGACAGCAGTACCTGTTGGGTAGCGCTGCCTAAAAACTTGCTGTGGAAAACTGTAATTTATGCAAAACTACTGACAGGAATAAAATTAAAACAATCTGTTTGATTGTGTTACAAGGCCTATTTGCAATAAACTATGATCTGTCCTGATCAGCTAAATTCATTTTTAGCTGGTCTCTTGAAATTAATTTTTCATTGCACACTTGAATTTTGCGGTGTTGGCAACATTTTGGCAACTGGAAGGTAGTGCCCAGGGCCAGACTACACAAGTCTGAGCCCAGTTGGCGTGGAAGGGATTGACCACCCCTGTACCTGTTGGGGATGGATGTGGCTTAGATGCAATGGAAGAATCTCAGTAGTTTTAGATTGTTTTGCACAATTTTGCCACCTCTTGGCAAACCCTCCAATTATTTTCCACCTTCTCAGCGGAGGATAATGTGAGGAGGGGGACTGCAACCTCAGGTGGTATGATGTGACCCACCTATCATCCACCACATGGGTCAAATCGCCATTGAGATGAAAGGTACAGGTGATGGCTTCCACTCCTTATTTAACAGAACAGAAATTGATCCCTATCCAGGTAGAGGGGTTCCTTCCCACCACTTACAGAAGTACTAATGCTGAAGTTCTTTACTTCAATTAGTCTGGTTCTTCTTCTTAGATAAAGTGGATTTTTGAGCGCCTATTGTATGAAGACAATCGACCAGATGGTGACAGTATATAAAATATAAACTCCTAAGATATAGCACTTCAAGGCTTTACCCTCCTGTTGTTTACACATGTGATGGCTCACTGCCCTGATCTTACTTATCCCAAGTGATTCCTCAACTACTTACAACAGAAAAGTATTAAATGCAAATAGCTTGTATATTAGACTATTAAATTATGGTGCTAAAATATTGTCTTTTATTTGTATGAATTATGAGAAAATTTATAGAGTTTGATGTTAATCACGCAATAACCATGATACCTCGCCTCTCATTGCCACTTAGCTTGAGGATCACAATGATTACTTCAGTGGGTCTATGAACTATGAGGCTCTGCAGTATGTCATGGAAACGGCAGAAGCAGTTTAGACCAGCCTGCCAGTTGGGACGCATAAGCATTCAGAAAGCAAGCCAGAATGCCAGACATTGCTGACTGTATGATTTGATATGGAGCTGGGAAATAGGATATCACAAAATGGTGGCAAAATGTCAGGGTTAGGAGTATCCTGACGGCAAACCACACTGAATAGACTTCAGATCCAGGGGTTCTAGTAATGGGGTAGAAACTACTGGGATAGTTTCTGCGAGATTCTTGGTTATTAAAACCATTTCATCAGGGGTGGTAGAGAGGCGAATTTTCTCTTGTAGTTGGCAGACATAGGGCCATAAGATCCCTGTATAATGCTGCTGGAAGGTCATTAGAACAGGGTTGTGGAGCCAAAAATTTCGGACTTGTTGAGCCCAATTGGCAATAGAGGGAACCATGATAACCAAGAGAATTGGTAAGGCCCACCTAGAGTGTGGAGTGGCGGACCACCAGGGAAATGTCATACGAGATATGGTCAAAAGGAAGGAGATAAAAATTTGGGATCTTAATAAAATTTTTATTAGGGGAAATAAAGTAAGAAAATCAACCAACAATTTTCTCAGTGCCTTGCAACTGATTAAATAGTGGTCAATTGGGCTGTGATATGACGTGGTCAGGATCCACAAATTCAGCATTACTGGTGAATTGGATGGTAGTAGGGGTTTATTCTTTGGGAACTGACATCGCAAAATTTGGCGGTGGGCCAAGTCTCTGTCAGTTTGACCTCAAACGTCTGGACCAGGGTTCAATTACATTTCTGATGGTTAGCATGACAGCATTTGGCCCAGCAAGCGATGGGAATCCCCCAAGGCCATCCCATATAGGGATGGGACCATTTGGTTGGGTATGGATTTGGGATAACCAACCCACCCGCGCTCAGTCATCTAACCATTTGTTCAGTCAATAGTAGCCCATCGGGCACAATGCCCAAATTACTATCAGAGGGCTTTGAACTTTCATCAATGGCGCCCAATATTTGTTTTACTGATTTAGGAGTCAAGTTTAAATTGTCGGGCGATCCAGCCAATATCTCATTCTTCATGCTTTTACAGCCATTCAAATTTCAGCCATCAGCCAGATTGCTGCCCAAATTAGATCTGACCAATTTCAGTTTGATAATATTAGCACAGATTTCACTAATTCCCCGCAACAGTTCTGCTGAGGTGAGTGAGGGAATCAGGGGTGGGATCCAAAGTGGACAGGCTGTCACCCATTGCTCGTCAACTACATGGGTGAGATCACCCTGGGTGATGAGGGGTACCACCATCCTCTTCGGGCTTTTCTTATTCAGGAATGGAAAGTAGCTCAATCAAGAGCCAAAGGACACTCCCTGAGACTTACATTACCCTTTACTTTTTCCAAAGGAATAGCCCCCCACCGGATTACTGCACCAGAGCCACGTTCTTATGCACTTTGGGTAACCTGATAGCCATAATTGACATGACCTTCTGAAGTGGGTGGGGAGCCTTGGGGTGGGATGTGTGGAAAGCGTCAACCAGGTCCTTACAATTCGCACAATTGCGTGCCTTGACCCAACTGTTTTTGTAAGCTGGATATCCTTTCCAGGCCACAAGATATTGGACTGATCATCATAACTTCCGAGATTCCAGGATGGCCTTCACTTCAGCTTCCTCCTCATTATTGACAGCAATGGTTCTGGGTCCATGGGAAGTACACCCTTAAAAGGTGACAGCTGGGATACATGGAAAACTGGATGTTGCTTCCAATGTGTGGGAAGCTTCAGCTGGAACGCCCCAGTTACCCAATACCTCCTCCACTAAGTGGGGACCTGAACGTTTGCTGACGAATTTGTGGGAAGGGTTTTGAATTTGCAAATGGTGAGTATTGAGCATGATGAAAGAACCCACAATAAAATCATGACCCGGAAGGCGCTTGTGATCTACAAATTGCTTATAGTCATTGATGGCTTTAGTGAGATGTTCTCATACTAAAGCTTGGGTCGATTGAATATGAGTAGCATGATCCGCAGCAGCTTGCACTTCTGGTTGCAAGCATGCTCCAACTGAGAACAATGGGTTATAACCCAACATTGCTTCATAAGGTGAAAAACCTGTGGAAGCATGAGTCCCATTATTGTATGTGAATTGGGTAAGAGGGAGGTCATTGGCCCAGGTATCCTGCGCTGCTACAGCATAACAACGCAGGTACTGTTCAAGGACTTGGTTAACCCGCTCAGTCTGGCCATCAGACTGGGGGTGATACGCCGTGGATTGACAGGGGTTATCTTAAGGATTGACAGGAGTTCACTCCAAAACCAGGTGGTAAACTGAGTACCCCTGTCACTAACAATTTCCTGGGGAAGACCAAACATTGAAAACACATGTCAAACGAATAGACGCGCCATTTCTTCCAACATATTCACAGAAGTACAAGGAATAAACAGGGAAGATTTGGTAAAGCGATCTACCACTACCATTACCACTGTGAAACCATTAGAGCAGGGGAGGTCAACAATGAAATCTATGGACACTGAGGTTCATGGACCTTCCGCCTGTTGTAAAGGGTGAAGAAGACCATTTTTCCCGGAATGGTCTAACTTGGCCCTGGCACAAGTAACACAATTGGTGATCCAAGCTGGAACCTCTTTTGTCAGTACTGCCCAATTAAAGGTTCACTTGATTAAGTCAATGCATTTCTTGTTACTGGGGTGTCTGACTGCGGGGGGATCAT
Organism: Massospora cicadina; assembly: GCA_022478985.1. NCBI lineage: Eukaryota > Fungi > Entomophthoromycota > Entomophthoromycetes > Entomophthorales > Entomophthoraceae > Massospora > Massospora cicadina. Next base: position 338,329 of record JAKSZP010010523.1, on the reverse strand, counting down.
GGTGTGTGTGGAATATGTTCAGGCGGAATGAGTGGGGAACCCAAACATGAGAACGAAAGTAAATGAGACCTTCTTCTAAAGAATATAGGGAGTGTTTGGGACTCGAGTGAGTCAAGTGTTCAATCAACTCCACGCCCTCAGGGCAGGACGTTTGACTGGCTAACACCTGGGCCAATAACAGATCGTCAGATGACAACGCAGTGGAGGAAACAATGGAGAGAGTGATCAACATAATAAGACTGGCAGGAATCATGGTAACAAGATCCTCTTACTCAGGTTCCGAGAGCAGTGAGTGGGACTATGGCTTAGGAAATCAGGAAGGACATTTAGTGCAACTTTGACAAATTCATATTTGAAATTGAAGCTGCACAGGTCCCAATAGGTTCAGGCTTGCCAGTGTGCCAATTTTTAGGCTTTGCAAAAATACAAGAGAGCTTGGTGATCTGTGCAAACCGTTAACTCATGACGAGCACCCTGCAAGAGGTACCATCAATGAGTTGATGCCCATGCAATAGCAGCCAGTTCCTTATCATAAATGGCCCAGGACTTCTCCGTAGCAGTAAATTTTTGGTAGAAATAAGAGACTGGATGTTTGAGACCATTGTGGTCCTGAAGCAGCACCGCACCCACAGCTACCTACAAAGCGTCGCATGCAACAATATATGGTTTGGTGAGATTGGCATGTTTTAAAATGGGAGGAGACATGAACACTTCCTTAATTGAAAAAACGCCTGCTGGCATTTGGGGGTCCAACAAAACAGTACGTTTTTCCCTGTGAGGGGATGGAGCGGGGCAGCCAACTGGGAAAGTGCGGGGGAAAATTTCTTTAAGAAAATGATAGTACCCAAGAAACTTTGAAGCTGCTTCTGTGTAGTTGGGGTTGGCCATTCTCAGATTGCATCTAATTTGCTGGGGGGATGGCGACATCTTCTTTAAGTACTAAGTATCCGAGAAATGTAACCTCTTCCTTGTAAAACTCACACTTGGAAGCTTTGAGGAACAGGCTTGATTTATGCAAGGCAAACACCACTGCTCCTAAGTTGATAGTGTGTTGTTCAGGAGTTGAGGAATATACTAGGATATCATCGATATAAGCAATAGCACAGGAGAACCGGAGATCCCCTAATGCATTGTCAATCATTTGTTGAAACGTAGCGGGAGCATTTTTCAACCCAAAGGGCATTACGTACAATTGAAAAATGCCTCGCCTCGTTCAAATTTGCGGTCAGCCATTCTTGTCCTTCCATCACTCAAATCTGATTGAAAGCATTCACCAGGTCAAGTTTTGAAAACACCCAGGATTGGGCAATTGCCTGACTGATTGTCTTCTCCAGGGGCAATGGGTAGGGGTCTGTAACTGTTATTTTGTTCAGGTGACCGTAATCCACACAAGGATGGAACGATCCATCCAATTTTCTTGCAAAGATGATAGTGGAAGTGACAGGTGAAGTTTCTTTAAACAACCAGCCTTTTTTTAACATATCGTCCAACCGGGTATTGAGTGCAACCTCTTCCTCCGCCATATGGGGATGCAACGGGCAATTGATGTTCACCAACTCCACGGTTGTTCAAAATCCACAATCATACCTAGTATGTTTTGGCAAACGATCCGCCTTTTTCACGTCAAAAATTCTGCAATATGGCATTAAGTTTTCAGGAAACTTGGCTGGAATGCCCGTGGAAGTAACTAGGGTGGTGATAGAGCTGGTTCCTTGGATTTTCTTGAGGGTGTTGATCAGAGGGAACTCTCCCTCCAAATCATCATTAGCAAATGACAACGTATCAGATTCTAAATTAATCCTCACATGTTGTCAGCGCCACCATCCCACACCCAAGATCACCGGGAACACCAGGTTTGGCATGACCAAAAAACGATCACAGAAGTTGTATTGGTAAATTGAGAAGCATATCGGGTGGCGAACAATATATGAAGACTGATAAGCGGAGGAGGCCACTATTACTGAGGAGCCCATGTCCATATCCTGTTTCAATTGTTGTGCCAACTCAACACTCATGAAGTTCCCCGCTGCTCCGGTATCCACCAGAGCTTTGAAGGAGACATGATGGGAACCAATACTTATTCTCATAGGTACAAGGAAATAAGCGGAATTCTGTTTATTGGGAAATATGACCGACTCATGGGCGACTGAAGAAACAATAGGTTGGTCAGGATCAGGGTCAGGGTTCTTAGCTGGGGCAAAATTGGAAGGACTAGGGCTGGGTGAATCATTTCCTTCATCTGGGCTTGAACAGAATCGTTGAAAGTTAATTTTGGGAATGCTAACTCAGACTCAGGAGTTCCGGCAGGGTTGGAACCCATGTCTGCTACTGTTTTAGTGTCAGGAGCGTCATCTACATCTTTGTTAGGAAATCCTATCATAAAATTCCCTTTCTGATATGAGGAAACGTGGCGAGGCAAAGCTTTTATAGTAGTTGTGGTGACGCCTATTTGATCTATTGATCCTTGGGTGGTAGACCAAACCACATGGTGAGCGGAGACCAAATCCAAAATCGCTCTAAGGACTGCCTGAAGCATGTCGATAGATAGTCTGGACGCGGGAGCCAACTCACAAAAGGTAGAAATCAAAGAAGCCAGAATAGGAGCTTCGGCCATGGAAAAGAGCAGTTTAAATAAATGGTCTGATTGGGACACAAGGGGGTTCAAGGCGGCTGATACAACAGCCATCAGGGAGGCAGGGTCTCCTTTTTGTGTGGAAGAACGCAGAAGACTTCTCACCCAGTGATGGACCTCACCATCCATGGCATCTAACAATGCGATACCTTGTTGGTCCTGAGATATCACAGAAGCATTATTGAGTGCGATTGTTGTGCGCATTTGTACTTTGGTGAGTGCATCCAGAACCTGATTGGCTTTCTCTTAGAGAGGATACTCTATATTTTCCCCAGACTAGAGAAAATAGGAGGAGATGCAATCTTCACATCTTGGGTGGCTTGAAGAAGTTTTCACAAAATATAGCGGATGCTTCTCCTGAAGTCAGAAGATGACCAAATAAGCAACAAACAACATACAACTGATTGCACGTTCATCTGGTAAAGAGTAACCACTGTGGCGCCCAATTTGAAAATCAAGGCGGAAATGGATGAAAGTAATGGTTGGTCGATTATGTCATGGAAATGGCAGAAGAAGTTTAGACCAGCCTGCCAGTCGGGATGCATAAGCATCCAGAAAGCAAGCCAGAATGCCAGAGGCATTGCCGACCATACAACTTGATATGGAGCTGGGAAATAGGATACCACAAAATGGTGGCAGAATGTCAGGGTTAGGAGTTTTCAACGGCAAACCACACTGAATAAACTTCAGATCCAGAGGTTCTAGTAATGGGGGTAGAAACTACTGGGATAGTTTCTGCGAGATTCTTGGTTGTTAAAACCATTTCGTCAGGAGTGGTAGAGAGGTGAATTTTCTCTTGTAGTTGGCGGACATAGGGCCATAAGATCCCTGTATATTGCTGCCAGAAGGTCATTAGAACAGGGTTGTAGAGCCAAAAATTTTGGACTTGTTGAGCCTAATTGGCAATAGAGGGAACTATGGTAACCAAGAGAATTGGTAAGGACCACCTAGAGTGCGGAGTGGTGGACCACCAGGGAAATGCCATATGAAATATGGTCAGAAGGAAGGAGATAAAAATTTGGGATTTTAATAAAATTTTATTGGGGAAATAAAGTAAGAAAATCAACCAACAATCTTCTCAGTGCCTTGCAACTGATTAAATAGTGGTTGATTGGGTAGTAATATGATGTGGTCGGGATCCACAAATTTGGCCTAACCAGCGAATTGGATGGTAGTAGGGGTTTATTCTTTGGGAACTGACATCGTAAAATTTGGCGGTGGGCCAAGTCTGTCAGTTTGACCCCAAACGTCTGGACCAGGGGTCAATTACATTTCTGATGTTTAGCATGATGGTGTTTGGCCTGACAAGCGACGGGAATCCCCAAGGCCATCCCATATAGGGATGGGACCATTTGGTAGGGAACAGGGTTGGGACAACCAACCCGCCCACGCTCAGTCATTTAACCATTCATTCAGTCAATAGCAGCCCATTGGGCGGAATGCCAAATTACTATCAGAGGGCTTCAAACTTTTGTCGATGGTGCCCAATATTTGTTCTACTGATTTAGGAGTTGAATTGGAACTATCAGGCGATCCAAATGATATCTCACTCTTTATACTTTTACAGACATTCAAATTTTGGCCATCAGCCCAATTGCCACCCAAATTAGATCCGACCAATTTTAGTTTGATAATCTCAGCACAGATTTCACTAATTCCCCACAACAGTTCTGCTGAGGTGAGTGAGGGAATCAGGGGTGGGATCCAAAGCGGACGGGCTGTCACCCATCACTCATCAAATACGTGGGCGAGATAGCCCTGGGTGATGAGGGGTACCACCATCCATTTTCGGTGTTTTCTTATCCAGGAACAGAAAGATAGCTCGATCAAGAGCCAAAGGACACTCCTGAGACTTACATAGTAACTCAGATTGGCTCATGGTCAGTGTCTTATTGACATTTATTTCAAGACAGCGTTTCCTCTGACGCTTTTGAAAATAGCTAAACTGTCACTTTTCTCAAGCAACGGTAGCACATAACAAGGGATTTGTACCACTAATTAGTATTTAATCTGACTGTATTCTTGATCAATATTAAAAACTAAGTTTCAACATAGACCAGCAATGCCCACAAGCCTGGGTCATTAAGTCAAATATAATTAAGTTTAACTTAACTAACAAGGACCCTGGGCCCATTTCATCTAGTTAATATTATTAAATGGTTTGTAAGGCTTCAGATCCCAAGCTTTGCGTATACTTTGGATATTTTGATCACTAATCACTGATATCTTTGATATAATCCATAATAAATAAGGCATAAGCTAATATTATTATTTCTCTATCAAATCACTTATGATTAGTCCAGTCAACTACTCAACACTTCCCCTGCCTTGACTGGATAAAAGTGATGGGTACCCTTCTTTCTGGGTCACAATGTCCAAAATCTTGCAATCTTCAACTTATAAGTACTATATTAATAGCCTTTTGGCCTCAGATAAATGAGTCATTTTAAAACTTAGCATTTCAATGTGGCATTCTAGGGTAACTCAGGCGTTTTTACTTTGATGTCCCAGGCTGGTTTCACCAGCTACGCTTCAATGATTCCTGAAAGTTCAACTTCTCAGCCCATTGCATCTTCAGCAATCTTTGACAAACCTGAATAGGCACCCTTGACTTTGAGTTCTGAATAACAAACATACAAATGGGTCGAGCATGATCCTCCCTCAACCACCTCCTTGACTCTTTGTCTCCTGAATCAAGTCAAACCCAAAGAAACCCTCATTCAGCCTAAATTCTCTTTGAATGGGGATCTCCTTCCCAACTTCTTATTCTCACTTTTCCAAGTCTTCCCTTATTTTAGCCTTATTTCTTCCCTTTACGTGGGCAGTGTGGCTTCATCAGGTTTTAAACTTGATCTGATGACAAAACTTGTGGAAGCCTACTTTTCTTCCATGTTTTCCTTCAATCCTGGGGTTGCTCCATTTGATATTTTTGAGGCTAATCAGGCTCTTCTTTTTGCTAACTCTGTAGCTAGGCTTTGGTGCGCTCCCACTTCAGTCCATACAGATATGTACGTCCCGTTGGGCCTCATAAGTTGAGCTTTAAAAGATCAGCGCATCCTTGTAATATACTGAGACCTTTGTAAAAGCCTGGTGAAAGGGCTTTCTGAAAAATGCATCCCTCAGATGGCTCTACTGGGCGCGTGCGTTCACTTCCCTCCTTCAACACTTTCCACTGAAACCATGCCTAACATATGCAAGGTTCTCAGCTGAGGTCCGTTAACAAATGTTTTGTATAAAATTGTTCATCCACCCAATTTACCCTTGTCTTGAAAGTCTTCTTACCAACTACATCTTCCTTTCTGTGGCTTTTTCTCCAGAGTCTAACCTCTCTCATCTGTTTCAAAGTCCCTTATAATGGTCATTTCCTTTAGTTTTATGGCCTTTCCTTAGTCAACCAGGCCAGTGTGCCTGGTGCTGAGCCTTTTTGGGATTGGCGCATCTCTGACAGGGTCTTGACAATTGAGACGTTTGAGATTCACATTTCTCCTATACTTTTACAGGCTTCCCCAGTTTTATATCATTCTCCTCCCTTCCCAAAGAAAGGTCATTCAACCTCAGTGGTGATGAGGCTTTAGAATTTATTAATTAAAAAATTATTGTTCTTAATTGTTAAAGTCTTCTTTTTCATTTTCCCATGTATACAATCTGTTTTTCATATTTTATTTTATTATAGTTTATCATGTTTTTTCTATTATTCTTTATGAACAGATGAAGAAACTTAGTTTGTACTTAATTCACAACCCAACTGCCTTGAACCTTAGTGGTATATACATCTTCAAACAATTTCTCCAATTTAATAAACAGACCTTTCCAATGTGAGGCCAGCTTGTATGCGTGACCTGCGCTATGAGTGCCACAGTACTACTAAGTCTCCTTCCATGAACTTAGACACATTAGCTCGTTTAGCATCATCATAGCTCATCTGGCTAGTTTTTTAATTAATAACGTTCATATATGCTTCAGATTGCTGACTTGATTTAGATCTTCTCCAGTTGCTCAACATAACTCTTTGGGCCAATTGCCTCAGTTGAATTGAGTACCAAATATAACAATGGATGTAGAGCGGGCTGTCTACCATACAGAAGTCAAAATGTAGAGTGGCCCGTGCTTCTGTAACATCCAATATTGTATTCAAATACCTTATCACTAATGAAAGTAGCCCATTGAGAAGGCGCTGCGGCTGTATTTTTGTCAATGTGTTGACTAGAGTGCCATTCACTCCTTCTACTATGCATTAGTCTCAGGATGGTATGGTGTTAACACTCCCTTGATGGACATCAAATCATTCAACCGTTGTGCCATTTGGAAAGTAAAAGTTGTGCTGTCATCTGTCAAGATCTTCTGGGGCATCCGTGCTTATAAACGATATGGTCCATAATAAACTTGGCAGTAGTCAAGGCCCCAACGTCTCAAATTGCTTTTTCTTCCACCCATTTTTTTATATGACTAGTAGCATCAATTATGTATTTGTTGCCTAGGTTACTAAGAGCAAATGGCCAACTACAATAATAGACACAGTATTCCAGGCCCAATCAGGTTTGATAAATCATATTTCACATCTGAATTCATGGGTTTTGCAAGTTGGAATGAATGGCATCTATCAAGTATGTCTTGGATATCAACTTTCATGGAATACCAATAGTAACAAGATCAAATTAATCCTAGAGTTCTTGTCAGTCCTCCATGCCCAACGGCCTTGTGGGCTTGAGTAATAATATCCATTTGTTTGAAGGTTTTAGGAGAATTCTTTACTGTCCATTGGGCTTAAGCTTGTATAAAACTCCATTTCAATATTTAGTGCTGTTTAATGCTTTTTTGATCGCCTTTTGCACTTCAGGTGGCTCATACCATATTTTCATTAATCGTTTTTCATTAAGCTCATCAGCTAAACTTCTCAGGAATGCTACAATAGGAAGTCACAAAGGTCGGTCTACATTTTCGATGAACCACTCCAGCTCTATGAATAATTTCATAGTTTTACGCCTGTAATTTCAGAGCCCAGCAGGCTAACCGTCTCTCAGGCTCCTTGAGATTGTGGAGAAAGCTTAATGAGCTGTGGTCTGTCACTACTTGAAACTTGGTGCCATGAATGTACACCCAAAGTTGTTTACAAGCATAGATGACAGCCAAACACTCTTTCTCAGTCACCATATAATCACACTCATGCTTATTCAGCGTCCTGCTTCAATAAGCGACCAGATGCTCCTCACCATCATCCCCAACCTGGGATAGCACACCCTAATGACAGTCAACGAGGCGTCAGTTTGTATGATAAAAGTCCTGCTGAAATCTGGATATAAGAGAACAGGCGCCATGCTCATTGTTGTTTTCAATGCCTCAAAGGCTTTCTGACATACAGCTTCCCAGCAAAAACGAACTCCTACTTTTAGTAAATGGAATAGGAGTTCAGAAATCCTTGCAACTTCTTCTAAAATCTTCAATAGTATCCTGCCATGACTAAGATTATTTGAACATCCCTCATACTTGTCAGAGCTTGCATATTTTTAATTGCTTCCACCTTTTGAGGGTGAGGCCGCAAACCCTTGGAGTTAATGAAGGACCTGAGGTATTACAATTGTTCCTTAAAAATAGCATTTTTCTAGGTTTTATTTTCATATTAGCTTTCAACAGCCGTTTGAACACTTGTTCAAGGTGCTCCAGACGTTCAGAAAACGTCAACAAAAACATTGATATCATCCAGGTACAACAGTATCCAGGATAATTTAAGGTCCCCCAAAATTGTGTTCATTGCACGCTGAAAGGTAGCCAGCGCATTTCATAGCCCCTGTAGCATGCATGTTGGTTGAAATAGCCCTTGTGCAGCAATCATCATGCACTTCTACTGCTCCTCTTGAGGAAGTTCAATTAGACAATATCTGGAGATAAGGTCCATTGCAGTAAAATACTTTGACCCTCCCAGATGGTCCAGGGCATCATCAATTCTGGGCAACGGCTATGAATCCTTTTTTTAATTTCATTAAGGCGACAATAATTGATTACAACTCAATCGTTTCTTTTTTCTTCACTATCAAAACTGGGTGACCCATGGGCTTTTTGAGGCATGATCATTCCACTTTTCAGCAATTTGTCTAACTCTTCACCAACTACCTTGTCACTAGCCCAGGGCAACTAATTGGCATCATTCTGATAGGCACATGGTCTCTGTCAACGAAATGCTGTACTCCTTTTGCACATCCTAAATCTTAACCATCTTTGGCAAAAATTTCAGAGTATAGTTCAAAAACTCGGAGTGCTTCATCCTTCTGTTGTTCTGATAATCCAGAAGATGACTATTGGGGAATTACAGCATGTGCCCCAAGGCCCTCAGTTGGTAACCCAAAACTTAGATAAATCACCAAATTTAACAACTGATTCTAACTCATCCCTCAGAATCAGATGCACAAATGCGACTATTTAATATTTCTTGACCTTAATAACTTGGCTGGTCAAATTTTCTAATAGGACATCAATTTACCCATGCGCTGGTATAAGTATTCCAGGCACTACACTTCCACCTGAGAACAATTCCAAGGTGTTATGAACTCCATTTATAGTACTTCTTGAATGTCCAGTGTTGTCAAGTCCTCATAACCAGTTGATGACCTGGAGCTACTGTCACATCACTATTCACTCGCAGAGGTGTTCTTCAATTTTTATTTAATGCAGTTGGCATGGGGCAACCTCAATTACCCGCTAAATATATCCCACTGGTATTATCCCATTATCATAAGATATTAATAAAGCTTTGGCAAAACTAGTGGGCTTCATATTGGCTTATAGTAGTAAATTTGTGGGATCTGCCAACGGATGCCACAAATATTTCTCAAAATATATGAAATTTACTTTCTAAAATAAAAGTTATAATAAACGCTTTGTTAAAGTTTTTTATGTTTTCCTATTTAAGCGGGGCAAGCCAGAAAAAGCTCTCCTAATTTGATACTAATATAATATGTTTAAGCTAGTTGAATATTGGGGCCATGGGAATTTGGGGCTATAGTGTGAAAATTTTAGTCATCCGAATTAGGAAATATAGGCTTCAGCCTATCAGAATGAGGGAAAATATTCTGAGGCAGAACAAACCCATGTGGTAATGATTTGTTAAATTGCACCCAATCACCGGTGGGTAAAATCTTCTCACCTTGGGGGAGAACAAACCTGTGTGGTATGGAATGAGATGCGGCTGAGGGGGAACCATGTGATGGACACCCCAAATTTGGCCGAGGAGTCAAAGCAATCCAACTATCATTTTTTACCTTAATAAGCTGATTTTGATTATAACACATGTTTTCCCAATGGGTAGGGTTCCACCGAGAATCCGCCAGGGTCTTTTGGCCAATGGTACTCATATCCTCATTAACCATAATATTGTTAGAAGATTGGACATGTAAATGGCTGATCATAGTAGTGGATTCAGGGGCATTTTTACCTCCAACATTTTTTTGAAAGTTGAGAAGGAGAATGTCTGACATTGCCCCCCTCAAGAATGTTGGGGGGAGTGTAGGGCCATAGAAAGCGGCCATGTACCCAGTTTATGGTAACTCCTGTAGCCAAAGACTTTATAGAATACTCATCTCCTCTCTTATATGTGATGGTAAATGGCCCCTCCCAGATTGATCCAAGTTTGCCACTTTGAGGAGTTATGCGATTATGGTAATATAAAACCATATCCAACACTTGGAATGAAGGTAGGGGAGCCCAAAGCTCATTGGCAGCTTGGCCTTCTTTAGTGATCATTTTGGCTAGGTTGGTCATAGCCTCTTATTGAAGCTGAATGATGCAGTTAGTTAACCTTTGCATGGCTTTCTCAGGCTCCTCTCCACTAGAGAAGACATCCTTAGCTAGAAGAGCAGGTATGCCTGGTTCCCTGCCATATAAAACTCGGAAAGGGGACATTTTCAGAATCCGGTGATAGCTAATTTGGTAAGCTATAAGAGCACTAGGGAGATAATGGTCCCAATAAAGGTGATCAGATGAGGCCATTTTCTGTAAGATAGAAACCAAAGTGCCATTTGCTCGCTCCACCATACCATTGGTTGATGGGTTATATAGAGCTGGAATAGTTGCTGGGCTCCCATAGAGGTAGCAAAGATTTTGACTACTCTGGAGGTGAAGTTTTTTCCATTGTCGCAGAGTAGTACTTGAGGGCACCTGTGTCAAGTGAAAATATTTTGATGGAGAAAGATTGCAGTGGCCTTAGCAGTTTGGGCTAGAAGCACCACAGCTTCAACCCACTTCGTGAAATGGTCAATATCTACCAAGATATATCTGTTTCCACTTGTGGTCTGAGGAAGCGGCCCTACTACATCTAAGCTTATGGTATGGAACAGCTTTTGCGGGGTAGTTGGCTGATATTGGTATCTAGTCTTGAACTGAGACTGCTTCTTACACGTAAGGCAAGCATCCAAGACTTCAATGATGGCTTCCATGATTCCCTCCCAAAAGTACTGATCCTTAATCCACTCATAGGTTTTCTTTGCTCCTCCATGACCTAAGGTTGAATGAGCTTCCAGGATATCAGGTACGCGTTCCAAGGGCCGTATTTAAGGCAACCACTTCACCCCTACTTGTTTATACAACTTATTGTTTTCTACTTTTGTGTTATGGGAGTGCCAGGCCAACATCCACTGTACAGGCTCATCCTCATCCTCCCAGTCATTTGGGGTCATTAAAAGATCATACAGCCGCTCCGCTTCACTGTTATCTAAGTGAAGGATGGGCAGCTGAGTTAACACATCAACATTCATGTGATGGGTTCCAGATCGGTGTTCATTTTTCATGTCATAATGCTGGAGCTTTAGAGCCCAGAGAACTAACCGCCCCGTAGGGTCCTTCATGTTTTGCAACCATTTTAAAGATGCGTGGTCCGTAATCACAGTGAAAGAGGTCCCATACAAGAAAGGGCAGTAATGCTTCACTGCTAGTAGAATGGCAAGACACTCCTTCTTGGTAACACTATAGTTGCGTTCCGCCTTTGATAGCATCTTACTGAAATATGAGACAGGATGATCTACCCCTTTTTCATCCAGTTGGGCTAGGATGGCCCCGACGGCGTAGTCTGAGGCGTCTGTAAACAAAATAAACGGTTTTCCATAATCAGGATGCCTTAGGATAGGCCGTTTTTGTAGCAGCAGCTTCATTGTTTCAAAAGCAGCCTTCTGTTCAGTGCCCCATTGGAAAGGGATATTCTTCTTCAGTAAGCAAGCAAGAGGCTCGTTGAGTTTGGCAAACTTAGGGATGAACTGATGGTAATACCCCATCATCCCTAGAAATACCTGTATATTCCGTAGATTTTTGGGGGAGGCATTCTGGCAATCGCTTCAACCTTATCTTGTATGGGTTAGATACCCTCTTAAGAAATGGTATGTCTGAGGAAGTCTAATTTCCTTTGAAAAAAGGTACACTTCGAAGGTTTTAACTTGATATTTGAGTTTTGTAAGCATTGAAACACCTCCTTCAGGTGATCAAGGTGTGCGTTAAAAGACTTTGAGAATATGATAATGTCATCAAGATAGATGATGACGCAGGTTAACTTAAGATCCTGCAAAATGTGTTCCATCGCAAGCTGGAAAGAGGCAGGTGTGTTGCACAACCCTTGGGGTAATCGTGTGGGTTGGAAAAGACCTTCACTGCATATTAAAGCACATTTCTCCTGGTCTTGGGGAGAAAGATCCATTTGCCAATAGCCACTAGCCAAGTCCATGGCGGAGAAAAAGTTTGAGCCTGAAAGCTGGGCCAGGGCGTCATCAATGCGTGGGATAGGATAGCTATCCTTTTTTGTAAGATTGTTTAACCTGCAATAGTCCATAACTATCCGGTGACCTCAATTTTTCCTTTTAATTAGCAAAAGGGGGAGGACCAAAGGCTTTGCAAAGGAATTAATAACACCGCGTCTAATAACTGCGTGAGTTCCATCCTCATCTGCTGTTCCTCCACCTTTGACTTGCAGTAAGGTTTTGACCTAATGGGATGGGCATCACCCACATTGATGGAGTGGCACCAGCCCTTCATGTGGCCATAATCATTGTCTAACTTTGAGAATATATCACTATACTCATCTAGAAGAGTATGTACTTTCTCCAACTCATATGAGGTCAGCTCATCCGAGATATGGACGTTCAGTAAGGTACATACCAGGTTATCTGCGGGAAGGCCTAAATCTGCCATCGAGCCAATGGAGTGGATTTGTTCAATTTCCTCCACAGGGAGTAAAAACCCTCGGACCACCTCCTGGTGCTTTCTTACAATTATGTCCTTTTTTGATGAGGTTACCCAACTGTATCTTGATAGGCCTCTGGTAGGCTGGGTTTAAAATGCCAGGCAATAGCCAAGGCTCAAAAGGGCTAACACTCTCAATGCTTAAGAGGTGTAGTAAACAGTGGTGAGGGATTTTGAGAGTGATTTTCGTGTTTATCACTCGTTGTTCACCTTGCTTAATCACCACCTCATCGGCCACATAAAACGGTATACCTTTGATACCATTACTGAATCAGGCAATTTCTTTGTATTTCGCCCTAGGTGGTATAATGTAAAGGTAAAGCAAAAAGCCGGTACTCAACCATGCAAGAGTATTCATTCTTAATGGGCTCTTTATTGGATAGAACTAAGGGGACTTCATAATTGAGCAATGACAGGAACCCCTGCTTCATATTGATAATACCTTCATATTAAATCATAAACTGAATACCTATGAGCATATCATAGGAGTTGTTATCCAAAGCCACTGCAGGGGCTGATAAAATAAGCTTCCCAATATGAATGGGAAGGGATGAGTAAGCGCCAAGTGTGCGGGTGTGGTTGGGACTGGCGGTTCCAAATTCTTGGCTGTACTCCAAGTCAGGCGCAAGTTTGATCTTTATCATCAACTTGGAGGAGATTACATTCACCGGGGAGCCTGTATCTAAGATAGCCATCACCTGAACTTTTTGGATAACCACTTCGACCTTTGTAAGTATCCCCCCAAAATTGAGCGATAGTGCTAAGAACTCTTTGAAATGAAAAGTGGAGGTTAATTTGCGCGCGGTCTCGGGGTAATTTTCCAGGATAGACTGCATGGTATGGCCATACTGGAGAGGGCGAATAAGGTTAGACAAGACCTCATCTGCATCGCTGGCAGTGTCAATAATGGCTAGCTCCCTGAAAACTTGGCGGAGATACATCTTTAGGTATAGTGGCCTCATCTACTCCTCCAGTGCTCAAGCAATTGGGGACTTCCACTTCATTGGGTACTCCTATGACAAAATAGCCAACCTCATCTGTTCCCCCCTCAGAATCATCCCTGTGGGTATTGGTAACATGAGGTATTGGCATAAGTTGTTTAAATGAGTCAGGCACATGAGATTCATTGGCAATAGGTGTGCCCCTCCCTACACCAACATTTCGTTTCCCTGCTCCTGTTCCTCCACGTCAGCTTTCTTTTTCCGGCACACAGCCTCCTTGTGTCTGAACTTGTACCAGTATTCACACTGAAGGCGTTCAGAACGTTTTGCTTTGGGTTTTTGCTCCTCAGGTCCCATTATCTGAAGGGGCTCCTTCTTGTCTTCAATAGCCAGGACCTGAGGCTTGAGCTTTGGATCCTCAATGGCTAAAACGCGAGGGCGGGATACTGCTTTGCAAGAAACTTTGGGCTTATGGAAGTCAGCGACATCTAGTAACGCCTCCTTGATATCTTGAATGGTATGGAAATAGCGTTTGACTGAGGTGATGTGCATCGCCAAAAGAGGATGAGATGTCACTCCAGTCAAAACAGCGGCTACAGCGTCATCCAAGGTCAACATCTTTGAAGTTAACAACGTCTGTGCTTCCATATAGAATATTTCTGTAAAGGCGACCACTTACTCCCCCTTTCAGATACTCATACGCATAAAGGCTTACTTTTTCATTCTTAAAGCCTGTTTTGAGCCAAACGTGTTTATGAGGGCCTCTTTAACCTCGGACCAGGTGCTAAGAGCATCCATATGTGGGACCATCACCTCCTGTGCCATGTGGCCCAAACAGGAAAGGATATGTTTGGCCTTCTGACGATCAGTTGCCCCTTCCATAGCCACTTTGTAAACATATAAAAACGAAGCAATGCTTCCCTCGCCGGGATAAACTTGTTTTTGAACGTCAGTTTGAATGAACTAAAGTCACCCCTGGTAAGGGTATGAATAGCTGGAGCTTCTGTTTCTGGGGTTTCAGAGTGATAGTTTAACTGGCCAAAGGTGCGCGAAAGGCGATTGAACTGGTCTTAGATGGCTTTAAGCTGGGTTTTCATTTTGGAGAGGGCTTCTTGGGGCCCAACTTCACATAGTCTCAGTCGAGCATCAATCCCCAGTTTGTGAGTTTCAATATCTTCCACTCGGCTCTCCAAAGCATTGACTTGAAAATGGAGTTGTGACACCAGCGAGCTTAGGTTTATTTGAGCAGCTTCCACGGCTTCCACGCGCTTCTTTAGTTCTTCTTTCATTTGTTTACACCCTTCATCGTCATGAGGGTGTGAGCTTGGGCCTTGTACTCCATCCTTGATCTGCTCATACTTCCGCTCAACCTGCGTTATTCAACTATATACTTCCTTCAACAGCACAGGGCTTTCCAGTGAAGCTTTTATCACTTTTGCTTCAGTTTCACATTCATTCAGGCGATGCGTCAAATATTTTGTATTTTCAAATGAAGCTTTAAGAGCTAGCTCCTTTTTAGCTGAACAACCTTGGCTGCAAGGGTGGAGGTGGCGCTAGATGGTTCAAGCAGCAGATGGCGTTTGAGCTCATCAACACATGAAAAGGCCTGGGAAAAATGTCACTCCACAACAGCCACACGCTGTTCATATTCAACTTGAGGGGCAGAGATGTGGGCTAAAAGGTCCCGGTGCATTTGCTCATTGTGCTTTTCAAGTTCTTTAGCAAACTCCTCCAGCAACGAGTGAGTGCTAGCAATGGAAGCGTTCAGTTCATCCCTAAAGATCTTCATGGCCTCCTTGACATACTTTACAATCCCAGTATCCATGGTAGCAAGTCAGTCATGCAGCTGAATGATGAAGTTGCGATTAGCTTCCACACCAGATCTGACTGCTCCAAGGTGTTCAGAGGTCAGTTGGTACAACTTATCATAAGCTAAATTCAGAGCTGCATGGGTATCTAGGTGTCAATGTAGCTCTTCGTGATGGCCAGCTAAGAGATGCATCATGTGGACCAAGGCGGGGTGAGCAAACTTGCATATGTAGGTG
Source organism: Massospora cicadina (assembly GCA_022478985.1). Lineage (NCBI taxonomy): Eukaryota > Fungi > Entomophthoromycota > Entomophthoromycetes > Entomophthorales > Entomophthoraceae > Massospora > Massospora cicadina. Next base: position 322,496 of record JAKSZP010010523.1, on the reverse strand, counting down.
GTCAAATTTGTGAGCTGGCTGTAGGTCTCTGGGAGGACACTAGTCTCATAGAGAAATAAGTGTCATTCCTCTACCAACAATGCTCATTTGTGGGACACAATGTCAACAGGGTTTAGGATGCCATGGGTAAGGTCTCTCATGCTTTGGTGGCCAGCCAGGTGATGCGGCAAGATTCAGGTATTAATATGCGCTCAAATCGTTCTTCTACGAATGTCAAAGTGGTAGGGCTGTCCATCCAATCATCATCTTCAGCTCCCTCTCCATTTTTCACCCATCAGGTGACACTCTCCAATTGCTTTAATACTTTATCAAAGTATACAGGGTGAACCCCTGTAGTGAGCACCAGTTTGTGGGATCTGCCGATGGATGCCACAAATATTTCTCAAAATATATATGAAACCTACTTTTTATTTTAAAATAAAAGTAATAATAAACGTTTTTTTAAGTTTTTTATTTTTTTTTTTATTTGTGCGGGGCAAGCCAGAAAAAGCTCTCCTATTTGATACTAGTATTTCATGTCTAAACTAGTTCAAATATTGGGGCCATGGGAATTTGGGTCTATAGTGTCAAAAAGCTTAGTCATCTGAATTATGAAAGATAGGCTTCAGCCTATCAAAATGAGGTAAAATTTTCTGAGGCAGAACAAACCTGTGTGGTAATGATTTGATAAAATACACCCAATCACCACACGGGTAAAATCTTCTCACCTTGGGGGAGAACAAACCCATGTGTTAATGATTTGATAAATCTCATCCAATCACTGGCGGGTAAAATCTTATCATTCTGAGGCAGAACAAACCCATGTGGTAATGATTTGATAAATTGCACCCAATCAACGGTGGGTAAAATCTTCTCACCTTGGGGGATAACAAACCCATGTGGTATGGAACGAGATGTGGCTGAGGGGGAACCATGTGAAAGACACCCCAAATTTGGCCGAGGAGTCAGAGCAATCCAGATACCAGTTTTTACCATAATAAGCTGATTTTGATTATAAAACATGTTTTAATGGGTAGGGTTCCACTGAGAATCTGCCAGGGTCTTTTGGCCGATGGTACTCATATCCTCATTAACTATAGTATTGTTAAAAGATCAGACATGTAATTGGCTGATCGTAGTAGTGGATTCAGGGGGCATTTTTACCTCCAACTTTCTTTTTTGAAAGTCAAGAAAGAGAATTTCTGACAAAATTGGGAGTAATTGTCCCAATATAATCATGGTGTTTTCTTAAAAATTGCACAAGATTTCATAGATCTTTATAAAACTAGTTCCAATTATATTCATAATTGGCGTTGGGAAGCACTATTGCAGAGCAGCTACTACCAAAGCTCCAAATCGCAGTAGCAGGGCGCTGTAAGCTCCTTCACTCTTAGTGCTGTTGGGGCCCGTGGTCCCATACTCCCAATTATGGTCAATGTCAGGAGCAATTTTCAACTTCTTGACCAGCTTCATGGAGACAATGTTTATAGGTGCTCCAATATCAGCAATAGCTACAACATTTATTTAATTGATCAGAATATTAATGTAAGTGCACTCAGAGTATCAAGAATCAATAGAATTTACTAAATGAATATGAGAAGAATCCAAAGAGTAAAGAGTGTGCTTCAGAGTATTTCCAATACTAGGACATTCCTTGATGAATGTGTCAATTGGAATAGCTATATTCACTTTCTTCAGCCTTAGGTTATCTGATGCATTGATAAGCCCATCAGATGGGACATTCTCAAGTATTTGTTGCACATACAGTTTAGCAACAACTTCAGAAGCTTCAGGTATGACAACCTTACTCTGAGAGCGAGTCACCACATTTACGTTCATAGATCTTAATTCAGTACTAAAATAGAATTTGTTCCATTGGTAATTGAGGCCCCATGGCCTATGTGCTCTTGTTGGTCAGGTGGGACTGGCGTTTCTGGCACATTAGAGCATCCTGCATCTATTGTGCTTGTTCTTTTCCCTCCTTCTACTTGTTATCCAGAAGGACTACATTGATATTATGCTGTTGGCATCTGGAAGCAAAGTGCTCTTTATGATTGCAGTTGTAACAAGTGATTTCATTCAATGGGCGTAGGGCCCTTATATTTTTGGTTTTCTCAGTTTTCACAGGCGGATAACTGTCAATCTTCTTATTGGTTTCAAAGGGTTTTCCTGCAGAGTCAGCAGTCCTGATCTATATCCAGTATTGGGAAGGCCATAATTTTGTGAACATCTGTGCATTAATCAACCAATTCATATGTCACAAGGTTTTTCACAAAAGTAGGTAATAAGGCGTTTGACAAATTTTGATAAGGTTGTACTGCATGTTGTAATGTAATCTTAGCGTCAAAATTGATCATAGACTTTGCGCCTAGGAGAACTTGAATTATGTGATAGAATCAATACACAAATTTGTTGATCATTTTATCTTTCTTAAAGCAAATGTTCATGAATTTAGATTTTCTAGTCAAACTTATTCTGTACCTCCAAATTACAAAGTACTGCCTCTTTAACTTTGGCGTAGGCGGTTTTTGTCCAAGTGAGGCATAATTAGCTCAATGCTCCACTCATCTAAGAAGTTGATCATATTGGCCTCTTTGTTGTGGTTACTGGCCCCATACATGGCCAATTCAAAGCGTTTGACAAATGTGGCTACACTTCCATTCTTGTCAAAAGCAGGAAGATTTAACAGTTTTTAATTATTGTTATCCCGCTCATGGTTATCACAATTACTTATTTGCTGGCTTGAACCAGGCGTATCAAGGCGCTGAGGCACTGCACCACAATTTGAGGAATTGGGGTTGGCCAAAGCAACCATATTGCTAGGCATTTGTTGAAAAGGCCCAACGTCCGTTAAAGTAGCTACTTCCAGAGCTCTGTTATCATAGTATTCAGAAGCATTTCCAGTAAATTGCTATGGCACACTGGCACCACCCATCATCCAATGCTCATATTCAATTGTTAATCTAGAACTCCCATTCAATACGGTTTCAATTGTTTAACTTTAGCTTCAAAATTTCCTCATTCAGGCTAGTAGTTTGTAGTTGCAGGATATCAATCACTTGGTCCCTTTCCTTAATTGACTTCTTTCAGAATTATTTTTCCATGAAGAATATTGTTTGACTCATTGATAGAGTTAACATCCTCAATGAGATTATTGATCTGTCAATTTAGCTGATCAACAGAGTACTGAATTTTATATACTCCGCCTGTTGGCACTTTAAATTTTGTGCGCCAGTGGTTAATTTTCTCGGTGTAATCATCTTTCATCTGCGAACTTTGGAAGCTCAAATGTTAATACTGATCACAAAATTCATTGTTATGGTTTAGTTGCATCTCTTGGTTTTTGTGGTTAAGCCTCATGAACTCCAAAGCATTGATGGAAGTCTGAGTGATATTATTAATACAAGATTTGGTAACTCCTCTTTCCTCCAAAAAGTTTTCAAAGATGGGATGCAATCTGTCATTCAGCTCTTGCACTAAATCTGCTACCCAATCATTATCCCAAGTGGCTAAATTATAACTTCCCTCCAGACTAGAAAGGACCTTGGCAAAGTTAGCTTCTAATTGCTCATTCAGAATTAGGCCCGCCTGGATGGAGTTGCATGAAAATTTTACTAGATCAGTGATGGCTGAATGATGGTGAGCAATTTTCATCTGATAATTTTTTGGAGGTAGGGTGTGTACAAATTTAATTAAATATTAGGCGATGTTCTCTAACCCCTGTTAAATTGTTTTGGATTTGAGCTGAACTCAATTGGTGATGAGCAAGATATCTCATCCACAACACATCTTGCTGTTGTTGGTGATAAAAAGGATTACTTCTAGTGTCTGCGGGCCCTTTTCACATTTGTTACCCTCTTAACAACTGATATTCAAGACTTTCATGCTCTATGTATGAAATGGGTTCATTGGGGTAGGTAATGATGGGTACATCGTTCCAAGTAATCTGGGACACAATCAGTTTAGTATTCCCATTAGGCCCAGTAATGGTTCTGGATAATTGGTTGGGGTTGCTCCCCTGTTTGGCATAATCACCATATGCGTTCCCAGCCATGAGTGCCATTTTTTAAAGTTTCTGACTACTTCATTAGGTCTGGTTCTTCTTCTTAGATAATGTGGAATTTTGAGCGCCTATTGTCTGGAGACAATAGACCAGATGGCGACAGGAAATGAAATATAAACTCCTTAGAAATAACACTTTAAGATCTGTACTCTTTTGTCATTTACTTGTATGATGGCTCACTGCCCTGATCTTCCTGATTCCAAGTAATTCCTCGACTTATTACAACAGAAAAGTATTAAGTGCAAAAAGTTTGTATATTAACTATTAACTTATGGTGCTGAAAGATTTTTTTATTTGAATGAAATTAGGGAAAATCATAGGGTTCTATATTAACCACACCTCACCTATGACACCTCGCCTCTCATTGCCTCTTAGTCAGTGGATCACAATGAATACTTCAGTGGGTCTATGAACTATGAGGCTCTGCAGTAACTCAGATTGGCTCATGGTCAGTGTTTTAGTGAAATTTATTTCAAGACAGCATTTTCTCTGACACGTCTGAGATTAGCTAAACTGTCACTCCTCTTGAGCAACGATAGCACATACCAAGGCGATCAGTACCACCAAATAAGTAATAAACTAATCAAAATCTTTTTTGACATTAAAAACTAATTTCAACATAGACCAACAAAGCCCACATGCCTGGGTCATTAAGTCAACTATTTTTAAGCCTATAATAACCAACAAAGCCCCTGGTCCCATGCCATCTAGTCAAATATTATTAAATGTAATTGTTAGGCCGCAAATCCTAAGATTTGCATATACTTAGGATATTTTTGATCCGTAATCACTGATATCTTTGATATAATCCATAATAAATAAGGCATAGGCTATTATTATTATTTCGCTACCAAATCACCCAATGATTAGGTCCAGTAAACTACTCAACAACTTTTCATGTTCATTTTCTTAAAAATTAGGTATTATCAGGAACCACCTCACATCAAGCCACTCAAACATCTCCTTTATAACAACATATCATTAACTAAGTAGTGATAATAAGGGTTGAAGAAAACAATGTTTGTTCTAAACAGAACAGGTTTTGAAGCTATTATAGCTTTTTCTAAATAGCTTGTGGTAACAGGTGTGAGAAACTACACCCTGTTTGAAGTACTAGTCAAGTGATAGTACATACAAAAAAGATGACACTCATTAGATCATAAGCTTATTTTTTATGCATGACAGTATATAATGCTATAACATAGTGAAACTATAATAGACATGAATGATAAATCTAAACCTAATCAAAGTTTATTAGAATGTAATTTAGATAAACTACCAAAGGTTGTATCTAAAGGTAATTATATTTTTTGATAACAAGCAATTATACTGCCTTTAGTCTTCTTATTGTCAGGATGTGTATGCTGGTTTATTATGTAACAAAGTTTTTCTTTTGCTCTTTTGATCTCTTTATAGAATTCACATATCTTGGACCTACCATTTGAAATATTGTAGTTTCAGGCTCTTATACAAAAATTTCACTTAATCAGGAAATCTTATCATGTTTTTATCTATAAAAGCTCTTTTTAAACTCATTGTAATTAACTAGATATAAAAATATATTTAATATCTCCATTGTATAATTGACTTTTTAGTAAAGATTTTAGGAATCTTGTTACTAACTTGTAATTACCTAAAGGTTTTTTATATTTGATACTTAAATAAGTCCTAAGACAGTATTACTGTTAAAAAGTACTTAAGTTGCAAGAAATTTATTAGTAGACAGAAGCTCTATATATCATAGAAATATTTTCTTACAAGTATTTAATGAATCAAGCATATGCCACAGATGTTAGTTTTTAGTTAAATTTTTGTATTTAGATTAAAACTTTTCTTTCTACTTGACAACAAATTAAAGTGGTGTTAATCAGAAGGAAACAACAAAATCAAATTGCCAATAACTTCATTAACTATGTCCTCAGCTCCACAGCCTGCTGCTCCAATATGGGGAAGCGGCAAAACTCCTCCTAGCATTTTCTGCCCTGAGGGAAGACACATTCAGACTAATTTGTTTAATAATTTCTTCAATTCATATTTTCCATCCCAAGGATCTTGCATTGCACTTAAAGAATGTCCAATCAATTTTCTTTCACCCCAATTTAATTACTTGATCTACCATCTCATTCTGCCTTCAAGTTGAATAAGGCACTTGTTCCCATACATTGACAAAGTAATCATTAAACTTGCAGCTGCTGCCTTTGCACAAGTAGGATCTATTAAGTTTCTTCCATTTAGAAGCTATTTTAGTATTTGATTTTCCCCTAAAGTGGACGCGGCTACAGCTGCAGCAATCCCAGTTAATTTATAAAACGTCATGTACTAACAGCGTGTACTTGCCTTCCTTTTGATACCAAATTTATGGTATCATTTGCAAATCTTCCTTTGCATATCCCTTATCAAGTCTTATATAAAATGAAGGTGGGGTTTTTACATATGGCAACAACTTTTCTATCCACTTCAACATTCCTTCTGATGCAGAGTGCCTTGAAACCCTCACGCCACTGCTACCATTACCCCTCACCACCACACCATTTCCCAACAGATCACTCAATCGCTCACATTGCCATTTTCTTATATCATTTCTTTTGGGCTCATGTCAATAATAATCAGCAGATTTGTCCCATCTGTTATAAAAAGATTATTAAAAGAGTCTTGTTATCATGACGCTGACCCTTCCTCCATTGACTCCAATTTGGAAACTATTTCAGAGGCATCTGACTGGGGTTTTATCCTCCTCACACCTGGCCACTTGCTTGGTAGGTCAATGAGGAAAATTAACTAAGACTTAATCCTCTAACCTCAATCACAACCCTGTAATGAATAAAGTCAATAAGGATCGGGATTGGGCCCCATTCATTCCCAAACACCTTCCCATTTGCCCAATAAGAACTAGTCTTATAAAAATAACCCTTTTAATATAACCAAAAAATATATGGCCTTATTGGCTGATTTTACCAAAAAAGATGGCAACATTCCCAAAGAAAACCCTATTTACAACATCTAATTCTTATAAAATAATCAATATGCATAACTTTCTTCATCCTTTCACCCTTCAACCCCACGCTGCGCCATTCCAGGGTTACCACCAGCATAAAGATGAAGAAGTCTTACCATGAATGTCACCCATCTGTAAAGCTTTTACTAATTCAGTAATGCTGCTGATGGATGGTCTGTCCCCCAGTTTTTTCTCCTTATTTCCTGCCTAACTAAGCGCAAGATGATTGCACTTATCCAAGCTGCCAACAAGTCACTAAAAACGTTGCTATTGCTAAGTTTGGCCCATAAATCAGATTCACTTATACCAAAATTTCCATCTTTACCACCCTACTTAAGTTCCATTTAAGCAGAACATGACATGGCTTAATTTTTTAAGTCTTATAACTATATTTTAACTGCCCATAGATTAACCATTATTGAACCACAAACTATAGATGCCCCTCGCCTTTGTTATTCTCCTTGTGCCATACCCTTTCATGCACTTTCACAGATGACAAATATGAGCCAACAATTTCTTACTCCCTTCTTCATGGTCATATATTAATTCATTGTTATAAGCTTAGTTGATTTTAATTTAGGTTTTTATCAGTCTATTTTACTCACTTTTGGCGTTTTGATCTATTTTTTTACCATAGAATAAGTTCCTCATTTTTGTGCCTATAATAAAGTCTCTACCCTGATCAGCTTACCTTGAATAAACTTATGACTTATATTTTTCCATACAATCAGAAATGGGGTCTTCATATAATCTTTCTTAAAATTTTCATTTTTTGTTAGGGTATTATTAACTTTAAATTTTATTTGAGGTGGGCTGACCTGGGGATAATACCGCACTGATTAGGGAAGTGAAGAAAATGGGAAAGGAGGATAAAACCCAGAAAACCTCCATGCGCGGCGTATGATAGGCCAGGAACTCCATGGACCGCCTTTGCTATTTGCTATCTCGGTTTGGGGCATTGGTGCGCAAAATCAACACAGTCAAAATTGTCCCCTACCCAAAGTTCATTACTGGGATTGAACTCGGGAGGCAGTGGTAGAGGGTCCAAACTCTACCACTGGGGTATCCTCCCTTGGTATTATTAACTTTAATTTTATTCAAGAGTACATAACTGGAGATGAAGCACTTGAGGGTAGGGCGCCAAAAAAATAAAAATATAAAATCCTCCAAACCTGACAGTGGTCAGCGAAATGCCTATCTTACCATGGTGGAGGGGGAGAGGGGATCATGCGGACCTTTGGGTTCAACATTGGTGAGGCAGATCAATGCTGATAGCAAAGGGCTGGGGCGTCCATAGGATGAGGGTCAAGGAAAAGCAGATAATTGTTGAGACTGACAATTTGGCCTGGAGCATAGTCTCCATGACTTTGACAACATAGTGTTTGGCTTATTTGAGGGCATCAGTGAGCTGGGCTAATTTTGCAATGTTGGCTCTGATGACTCTGTGGATGGGGAAAAATGTCCGTGCAGCAACATGTTTGATAGCAGTTGTGGCAGCTTCATTGAGGCAGGGTGATTTCATCTTTTGTAACAGCAGGGAAATTTGGAGAACATGGTGATATGAAGCCCTTTTTTAAATTCAGCAATAGATTTTGCTACTGTATTTCAGAGAAGGCAACTATCAGGTGAGGCTACTGCAACCTTAGTAAGCTGGTGGTTACTTTGGTATGGGGTAGCATTGGGTTTGGTGACATATTGTTTGTGCAGGAGTGGGGCATCAAAGTCTGAATTCAGATAAGTATTCAAATGAAAATGGTTTAGCAGGTGGTGGGACAATTTTACCAGATTCAGTCGCTTTATCCAATAAGTCTCAGGGCTTTTTGCTGACATGAATTGATTTATCGAGGGGTGGAAGGTGATTGTTAGGAAGTACAACTACCAACCTGAAGGTTGTGGGTTCAATTCTCGTCCTTTGCACATCAATTGGGGTGCCAGCCAAAGGAAGCTATTGGCAGTTAGTAGGTCTAATAAAATGAAAATCTTATCTATGACGTAACCAAAAATCTAGGTTCCAATATGGAGTTGGAAAATTTTCTTCAATGGAGTAGACTCTGCTCAGGTTTCATGTCAATGCTTTCTTTCTTTCTCTCTTTTGGTAATGTCCATCCCCTGGTTGGCTTGCATTAAATAAATAAATGAATTGATTTGGTGATAGATGGCTGTGGTTGGGTAAGTTTTGGGAAGGATAATTTTTGGATTGAATATGGGTCCAAGCCTCCTCCTGATTGGTTGGCATGGGTGTAATGTGGCCAGTGTGGGTTTGGGTTGTAGATTTTGCTGCTGCTTCATCAAGTGCACATCCTGGGGGTGAGGGGCATCCAAAATCCCAACTCAAACGCTGTTGGCTTGGCCTCATAGGTAAAGTTGGCAGTGTTCATGGGTTTTGAATAGTATCACCATGCTTTTTTAGTATGGTCCAAATTATGGCAGAGGGGAAAATGTACAACTGTTGTTGATGTGAGCCCAAAATAAATGGTCTGGTGTGTTTGGGATATAGGCACACAGTGGGATGTGCTGGGCCATGTGTTGAGTATTTGACTGGACCTAATTGTCATATATATAATAGGGACATAATAATGTTAACATGCTTAATTTATTATGGATCATATTGGATATCAGTGATTACAGATCAGGAATATCCTAAGCTTATGCGAAGTTTGGGATCCGCGGTCTAGTAATTCCACTTAACAATGTTTTACTATGATGACATGGGCTCAAGGGCTTTGTTGGTTAGGTCAAACTTAGCAATAAGTGTCAACTCAATGACTTGAGCATGTGGGCTTTATTGATCTATGTCAAAATTAGCTTTTAATGTTGATTGAGCTTTTGATCAAATTAATTACTAATTAGTGGTATGAATCGCCTTGATATGTGCTGCCAACTGCTTAAAAGAGCATTGTTTCAGCTATTTGCAGATGCATCTGAAATTCTGTATTGAGAATATTGACAAAATTGACACCAGCCCGGAGGTTGTGCAAGATGCCCTGAGTTGCAGATTGTAGACCCTCAAAAAAACATTTTACATGTTTCTCTGTCCAAATGCCATTAAAAATGAGATGTCATGAGTAAGATGTAGTGAACATCAAACCCTATAAATTATCTCCAAGTTGATACTAATAAAGAACAATCAACTATTACCACAAGTTCATAGTTTAAACTATAGGATCTTATTGTTTAATACTTTAAGTTGTATTAAGTTGAGAATTTACTTGGGATCAGTAAGATCAAGGCAGCGTGCCATCGTCCAAGTAATAACAGAAGAATATGACTTTGAAGTGCTATTAATAAGGAGATACATAGTGCATTTAAAAAGTTCTGGGACTAACGTTTTAAAGACACAACTTTACAAATAAATAAACTTTCTTTTATCATAATTTAAAATACAACCTTTCCCTCTCTAAACATATTTATATTGCTAAAACAAATGTTAAAAGGTATGCACATAGTTCCTATTTTGTATAACCATGTTTTAAACAGCTGTCACATTCTTCTGAATTATCTCTACTTTTATATAAGGATGAACCTTCAGTGCCACCTTCAGATTAGAGAACAGAAAGAAGTCAGACAGAGCCAAATCTGGTGAATAGGGTGGATAATTATAATCTGAAGGTGGCACTGAAGGTTCATCCTTTTGATAAAGTAGAGAAAATTCAGAAGAATGTGACAGCTGGTTTAAACATGGTTATACAAAATAGGAACTATGTGCATACCTTTTAACAATTGTTTTAGCAATATAAATATGTATAGAGAGGGAAAGGTTGTATGTTAAATTATGATTAAAGAATGTTTATTTATTTGTGAAGTTGTGTCTTTAAACTGTTAGTCCCAGAACTTTTTTAATGCACTGTGTATATCTTGAACTATAGTCAACATCTGGTCTATTGTCACCATATAATAGATGTTCTAAACTCCACCATACCACAGAAGAACCAGCCATCTGAAGTAGACCAAAATTCAACACCATGTTCAGCTGATGGGGGTAATGATGGCCATTGACTGAGGTCCGCGAGGCGCTCAGAACCACTAGGGACAATCAGATTGAAGGATGGAGTCTTTTCCATAAGTGGACAGCCCTGACAACACCTCCTTATAAAGTGTTTGAGGGGGAGGTGTTAGGGGAGGTTTGAAAAGGTCACCATGAGTGCAGTGTCATCTAAAATGTGTTTGGGTGGTGGTAATGGGGTGTTTTTGTATAAAGGTCGTTGCTTCTGCAGTGGCCTCATCCTCTTCAGTTGGGAAGCATATATATTAAAATAGCCCTAGTAAGGGTGGAAGTCTATAAATCCTGCCAGTGCAAAGGTGGCAGTTGTCAGCTTGATTATTGCTTTGTTGGCATATGGGAAGAGACATCTGTACTTGACACAGAGGCAAAAGCGGATAGTGTATTGAGGTAGGTCTAAAGGATGGGGGCGAGTTAGGTGGACCAGTGTGAGGTGGAGTGCTAAGACCCTTGGAGGGACATAGCAGCTAGATGTATTTGGTGGACTGTATGAGCCAGTCCGCATGCATTTGCCTGACTGGCAGTAAACATTAGCTGGTGGAGCATTGCTGCCCCAAGTTGGAGTGGCAGGCGGTGGAGCTGAGGGCATTAGCTGGAAATGGTTTGCAGCGAGTCAATGAAGGCTTTTTAGTCTTTTAAATTAAAATTGCTTGAAAGTGGGATTGAGTGGAAAAGCCAAGGTATTATTAATTTATATGGAAATAAGAAATTAGATATAATGGAAATACTATAATAAAAATTACACTAAAAAGTTTTTTTCACTTAATTACTTTTGAGCATATTATACATTAAAAATCAATATAGAAAACTTTGAGCTGCATAAATACCTTACCAAAACCAATGCACTTGGATCTACTGCCTGCTGTTCCATCATGGGGCAGCGTCAAAATTCTTTAGGCATTTTCTGCCAAATGGGAAAACGTTTTTGGACTGGTTTGTCCAGTCCACCAGACCCCTTGAGTCAATACATTTATCCCAAGAATCTCTTCCTCCACCTCACATGTTCCGAAGAAGTTACTCAGAGCTCCCTGAATATTCTATTGAGCAACATTAATTCAGCCTTTAGGTTAATTATAGGAAACTTTATTATCATGCGGATTCTGCTATCATTATAAACGGCACAGGCAGTTATAGAACCTGTCAGATTAATTAACTTCTGCCCCTTCAAAGGGTATTTAGACTGGGGCTTCACCTGCAAAACAAAGCTCCAATTGCGAAACTGTGCCCCTGGTATTCCATGACACCCCTCTCTCCACAGCTTACACCCTGCTCCCAGCAGATACCACTATGGCGAATAAATTTTCTGTGTTTCCAACCCACATTTACATTAAACAGCTTTATACGGAGCTTATGAAAAGGTTTGGCAGCCTACATATCAAAAGCTCATCTTAAGGTTTGTGGCCCCAAATGGGGCCATCCATCTTGCTGGCCCAATGTACTTGCCACAATCATCCCTATTTTTATAAAAAAGTTTTCTGAATCTCTATTGCGCCAATGTCCCTTCAGTCCCTGATTATCTGTTTTGAGGCTACGTGGAGGGAAGACATACTATATTTCTGTCTTTGAAAACCTGGATTACTCAAAACACAAATGTCCCTCCATTGAAGCCTCCGGCAAGCTCAGAGATCAACTCCTCTCACAAATAAACTGTTGCCAATCCCAAAAAATTTCTGGGGTAAAATACCCCCATCCCTCAAAGCTTGTGATGCAGCAGTTCCCATGACAGCAAAACAAGCTACTACACTCTCCAGAACTCTCAATTCCACAGATAATACAAGAAACAGCACATACTCTGGATTGCTCCCAAGCTTCATTTAATTCACCAACCAAACCAACCTTTTTTGCCAATGCCCTAGTTCAGTTCAACACCATTAAGCTTATTGAAAGAAATTTCTGAAATAAGTGGTAACAATAGTTCATCCAATATCCACCTTAACAAATTTTTGCACACCAAATATGATGTCCAATTACCCCCATTTTTTAGCACCTGTTGCGCTTTGCACTTAGGCGCCAACTACAGATTTCACAGATAATGATGCACTAGAAAACATGCAATCTGTATGAAAACAGATGCCTTAAAAACAGGGAATAGTTCCTAAAGTTCTCGCCAAAGGTTTATATCTAAATAATATAAGCACACCATAGTATTGAATACTCATGGTGACTCTTAAGCGGCCAATTTGCGTGTTTCCTAGCTCCAACTTACAAAGCTACTATAAAAGAAAAGATCCCCTTCACAATGTCAACTCCTCCTCATATGCTCTCTCATCACTAAGACGCTAATTGGTTCAACTAAGCAGCACTTTATAGTAATACTTGAATAATTTTTGAGATAGATCAAGGGAACAAATGACTAGGGCTTGAAGCATTTACATAATATTTGTACTCATACAATTATAGCTAAAATACTGGCAAATGGCCAAGTAAATATCATTAAACTATTACTGATTACTTTTAAGCCAGCGCAGGATAAATATAGAATAATATAAATAGGAATATATATCCACATGATCCCAGGGACGAGGTAAATTGATAATTTAAATGACTTGAAATTTTTGTGCCAGCGGGGTAAAAAAGGTTTAATGTAGCTTACTAAACTTAATTTAAATTCGTCATGTAGCCCAATAATTGTGATCACAACAATTTAGTTGGTGATGCAGCCCAATAAAATGCTCTAGTAAACTAACTTTATAAAATGACTTTAGCATATAGTCAAGGTATCAAAACTCAGTCTAAATACAAGATATAATAGAATTTGATTTTAGGTTTATATATTTATATGACTGGATGATAAGACTAAATTATCAACCAGGGTAGCATTTAATATCTGCCAGAATCATGATGGAAATATTATTAATAATTTAATAGGATTTGATGTGGATTGTCAATAAGTGATCTGACCTAGGGTGAATAAAAATTCTGTTAGAACCCAAACAACAAATCAAACATTAAGGAACTTAGATAAAGTCAAGAAAGATAATTTAGATAAATGGCGGATACAGAAAAGCTAAACTTGTTGAACTTTGATAGCAAGAGTGGAGCAAACGCTGTGCTTAGCATAAAAATGGCAATGGCAAACCAAAGGAGGGACACTATTGGACTGACCAGCAGTGCAACTCTGCTGGTGCAAGAAGAATGCAACCATGACCACCTGAGAGAAATCAGTAGTGTGACTCTGCCAGTGTAAGGAATAGCAGAGGAAACTGCAGAAATTTGACTCTGCCAGAGTAAGAAGAAACCAGTGAGAATCCCTAAAATTAGCATTAGTGTGTCCCTACCAAAGTAAAAAGAAATTTAAATAGACCTTTATCATTTTTTACTAAAGTATTATAATATATTTGAGGGATGGCGATTGTCATATCACCTGCCCGTTGCATCAGTGGCGCCCAAATCCTGTAAAACCTTCCACTAGATCATGTTCAGTTATAGATGCAATCTTCCAGAAATGCAACAAAGTTATTATGACTTAATGGCTTACAAGTCTTTCAGGATGAGGGGATAAAATCCAACCGTTCTAGAAAAGATTCAGAGCAACCAAAACCTCTAGATGCAAAGATTCTTTTTTTATAATAAATAAAAGCTAACATTAAGAGAAAGAGCTCCTTAATTGGTGTATATTCTTGAACTTTACTTTTATGATAGTGGCAACAAAAAATTTGGTAAAAAGAATGAGATCATTACTTTTTATCAAACAAACATATAAATGAAATCATACTAGAGCTTTGGAGAAAATCTCCAAGTGTTCCAGTCTAAGATATACACTTAGTTGCTATTTAGATTCTGTGGCATCTGGTTACATTATTTGAAGTAGAGTAATTAATCGCTTAGATTGGGTTGGACCCTTACATCAGGATATTTTTATGCTTTTAATTGAGATCATTCATAATAGTAATTTTGTCCAAACCCTTAGCTTAAATTTGAATCCTGCCATCAGATTTTCTAAATCTTCAGTTTAATCCAGAGTTTTGATAATGCCCACTTCTAGATCTTGGTATAAGGGGTAAATGGTCACAAAATTCTATTGTGTAATCAAAAAATTGCAGCTCCATGAGAGATCTTACAAGATCAAGCGTCTATTTCCTGTTTATAAATGACTTTATAGGTGTTGAATGGTTGACTGGACCTAAATCATTGGGTATTACAATAAGGGAATTAATAATATCAGCTGATGCTAATTTAATATGTATCATATCAAAATTATTAATGTGAAGACCAGTAATATCCTAAGTATGTTCAAACTTGGGATCCGCAGCCTAGCAATTCCACTTATTAATATTTGACTATGATGACATGGGCCAGGGGCTTTGTTGGTTAATTTAAACTTTATAATAATAGTTGACTTAATGACCCAGGCTCGCGGGCGTTGTTGGTCTATGTCAAAATCAGATTTTGATGTGTCAATTGAGTTTTCAATCAAATTAATTTGTAAGTAGTGGTATGATTTGCATTGGCATATGCTTCCAATTACTTGAGAGGAGTGATGGTTCATCTATTTGCAGACACATCTGAAACGCTGTCTTGAGATGTTTAGAAGTTTGACACTGACCCTGAGGTGTGAGATGCCCCAAGTCAAGAGGATTGTATATTATCAAATGAACTTTTACGTTTTTCTCTGGATAAGTGCCACTTTGAAATGATGCGTCATGGGTAAGATGTGGTTAACATCAAACCCTATAAAATTTATCCAATTATATACAAATAAAACATAATTGTTTATAACTACAAGTTAATAGCTTATTATACAAACTTTTTGTATTTAACACTTTTAAGTTGTATTAAGTTGAGATTTTACTTGGGATCAGAAAGATCAGGGCAGCGAGCCATTGTCCAAGTAAATGAAAGAATACAGCTTCAAAGTGTAATTATCAAGGGAGTTTATATTTTGACTATTGTCACCATCTGGTCTATTGTCTCCATACAATAGACGCTCAAAACTCCAATTTATCCCCAAAGAAGAACCAACCCAATTGAAGTAAGCCTTAAAATTCAACTAGTAATGCTCATGTTTGGGAATGAAGATGGTGACCACGCTGATCAGGGGAGCAACCCTTGGCTATATCAATTTTCAGGGATGAATTTACAAATCTTCAAGAGCAGCGGACATAATGTGTCACCAAATTGACTTCTAAATGAAAAAGTTAATTTTATCAATGAGGCAAATAGTGCTCTACATAAAGAAAAGAATGATTGAAAGAAATCAATTAGAGGGAAAGATCAAGTACTTCTGCTCTTCAAATTTAAATGATTAATCTTAATGAGAAAATTTAAGTATTGAAAAATTGGGACAATGGTCAAATCCAGCACGCCCAAGGCAATTCTACTGACAGTAATGCCTCTGAATATTATGAGATTGATACTGTGCCACAATGGCAATTGCCACATAGAATGGTTGCTTTGGACATCTCAAGTTCCTCTAACTGTGGCGCAGTGCCTCAGCGCCCTGATACGCCTGGTTCAAGCCAGCAAAGAAGTAATCGAAATACTCATGAGCAGGAGAATGATAATTAAAAACCACATACCTGCCTGATTTCAATAAGAATGGAAATATAGCCACTTTTATCAAACACTTTGAAATGGCCATGTATGGAGCCAGTGACAATAACAAATTGATCACTATGGTCAACTGCTTAGATGAATGGAGCATCAAATTAATTATGCCTCATTTGGATGAAAACCCAGCCTACGCCAAAGTCAAAAGGGCTGTGCTTCATGAATTTAGAGGTCTAGAACTAATGTCAACTAGAAAATCCAAATTTATGAATATCAGCTTTAAGAAAGATGAAACGGTTGATAAATTTGCAGATCAATTCTATTGTGAAGCTCAATTTATCTTAGATGCAAAGAATATGATTGATTTTGATACTAAGATTGCATTACAACATGCAGTACAACCTTACTGAAATTTGTCAAACACCTTATTGCCTGCTTTTGAGAAAAACCTTGCGGCGTCCAAAGTTTTTATTATCTGTGCAAATGCTTACAAAATTATGGCCCTCCAAATACCAGATGCAGATCAGGACCAGCTGCCTCTGATGGAAAACCCTTTAAAACTAATAAGAATACTGACAGTGATCCACCTGTGAAAACTGAACAAACCTCAAATAAAAGGGCGCACGCCCATTAAAATGAGATAACTTGCTATAACTGCAATCATAAAGGAAACTTTGCTTCTTGATGATGTCAGCATAATGTTAATGTAGTCATTCCAGATAACGCACAGGTGGAGGGAAAAGAACAAGCACAATAGATGTGGTATACTCTATTGTGATGAAAACACCAGTACCACCTGACTGACAAGAAAACTAGGCCATGGGGCCTCAATTACCAGCAAAACAAATTCTAATTAAGCACCAAATGAAGCCTTACAAATGTACATGCAGTAACTCGCTCTCAGAGTAAGGTTGTCATACCTGAAACCTCTGAAATAGCCACTAAACCATATGTGCAAAAGATACTTGAGTTTATTCCAGATGAGGGGCCGAGAAACACATCAGATACCCCAAGCTTGAAGGGGTGAATATAGCTATGCCAATTGACACATTCATCAATGAATGCCCTAGCATTGGAAATACCCTGAAGCATACTCTTAACTCTTTGGATTCTTCCCATATCTACTTAGAAAGTTCTATTAAATCTTATTGAAAAAAGAGAAAAGAAAAAAATGAAAAATGAAAAATAAAAACATAAAATAAAAATATAACAAAAGAATAATAATAAATCTCATAAAAATGAAAAAAAACAATAATGATTAAAAAAATTAATTTAATTCATTAATTTTAAAGCCTTGTCGCCACAGGGGCTGAATGAGCCTTCTTTGTGTGGAAGAGGAGAGTAAGATCAAAGCCAAGTGGGCTGGGTTGGGTTTGCCAAGGATTGCTGGAGTTGCAGCAGGTGTAGAAGTTGAACTTTTTGGAAACGTTGAAGCATAGCTTATTGAACCAGCCTTGGAAAACGAAGGCAAAACGCCTAAGCTAACTGTAGCATGCACATAAAAGTGTGGGTTTTTAAGAAGAAAAGTTTATCTAGGGCCAAGAGGCTATTAACGTAGCACCATATTATGAAGGGCAAGAAAAATTGGATGTTGTGACCAAGGAAGAAGAATACCCTCCACTTTTATCCAGTAAAGAAGGGAGAAGTGTAGAATGGTTGACTGGACCTAATTCATTGGGTAATCTGATAGAGGAAATAATAATATTAGCTGATGTTAATTTATTATGTAACATATCAAAATTATCAGTGATGATGGACCAAAAATATCCTAAGTATATTCAAAATTGGGATCCAAGACCTAGTGATTCCACTTAATAATATTTGACTAATATGGGCCCAGAGGTTTTGTTGGTTGCGTTGGACTTCTTAATAATTGACTTAATGACAGGGCTTGCGGGCTTTGTTGTTCTATGTCAAAAATTAGTCTTTAAAGCCATTAAAGTTTTTGATTAAATTAATTATTAATTAGTGATATAAATCGCTTTACCACGTGCTTCTGATTGCTTAAGAGGAGCGTTGGTTCAGCTGTTTGCAGATGCATCAGAAACGCTCTGTAGAGATGTTTATGAGTTTGACACTGACCCTGAGGTGTGAGATGCCCCAGAGTCAAAATGATTGTAGACCCTCAGGTGAACATTATTGTGTTCCTCTGGCTAAGTGCCACTGAGAAATGATGCGTCATGGGTAAGATGTAGTTAACATCAAATCCTAAAAAATTTATCCAATTTTGTACTAATAAAACACAATTGTTTATTACTAAAAGTTAATAGTTTATTTTACAAGCTTTTTGTATTTAATGCTTTTATGTTGTATTAAATTGAGATTTCACTTGGGATCAGAAGGACCAGGGCAGTGAGCCATTGTTCAAGTATATGACAGAAGTATACAGCTTCAAAGTGTCATTTTTAAGAAATTATACATTGACTATTCTCATTGTCCGGTCAATTGTCTCCATATAATAGACGCTCAAATCTCCAACTTATCCCAGAAGAAGAACCAGCCCAATTAAAGTAGGCCTAAAATTCAACAATAGGGTCCTGACTAATTTAAAACAAATTATATTACATCCATTGGGTTAGTGATGGTAAAAAAGGACTTATAACCTGGCTGAAAGGTATGCAGAAGAGCATGGTTATCGTTGAACTAAATATTCTCCCTGGTGGTGGTTGCAGACAAATTTAGAAGCCAAGGACTGAAGCTGGATAATCTCATTAGCAATAAACCTCATAGTAACTTCAAGGGCTTTCAGGGAGGCTACGTCTAACCTGAGCTGCACTTTAGAGGGCAATTAGGGACTCTTTTTTATACATGGATTGGAAGGGGGACATTCTGATAATCTGATGGTAACTTATTTGATAATCAAGAGTTGCACTAGAAAGTTAATGTGGCCAATGTAGAGGATCATATAAGGCCATTTTCCATAGGTTGAGGGTAGTGTAGCATTTAATTGCTCTACCATTCCACTGTTTGAGGATGTTAAGGGGTGGAAAACACTTGATTAACCTTTAAATTTAGTTAAAATATGAACCAGCAATGATAAATTTTTAATTATTATTATAGAACTTATGTAGTACCCATGTTGGGTGATAGTTCAATTATATAGAAAAGTGGCGGTAGCTTTTTCTAAAGTGGAGGAAAGAGATATAGCTTCAATACTCTTTTTAAATGACCAACAGCTAGAAAAAGGAATTGATGGATGTTGGATGCTCGAGGTAGAGGGCCCATAACTTCAATAATAACTGTATGAAAGGGTTCACAAGGTGAAACTGCTGGATGTTGGGGTTATGGATTAGGTCAAGCTCGACTTTTGCATACCAGAAAGGACTCTAATAAAGTACTAATTGAGGTGATTACTTTTTCCCAGTAAACTGAGTCTTAAGTCCCTTCAAGTTTTAGGATTTGCCAATTTTTTTGGAAAATAGTCCTTTGAAAAATAGAAAATACAGAGTCAAACTAGCACCAGCAGCTTCCTAATATACTTAGTCACTAGGGATAGAAGCTATTTAGCTCTTCTTAGCTGAATCTTTCCTCTGATAAGGCAGTAAGCAATGCTCTTTGGCATAAAAGTCAATAAAAAATATTAAATCAAGAATGCTTTACTTAGTCAAGGATCAGGAATATTTACAATATTTGAGGAAATACTCTCAGCACAGATAACGCTCTCAGAATTAGCATATTCCCTGGGAACTTATCAGGATTCACTATCCTAGATCATTAAAGGTTAAATGGTTGTATGTAGCAGATAAAGGTAATCATGAGATAATCTTTAGTGAGGGATAATGAGTAATAATCTGAAATAGGAATTTGTTCCCACTTTGAAGAATAATAGTGGAGATAGGTAAAATCAGCCAAGAGGATTGACTAGTGGTGCACTTTGAGGGCAATTGATCCCATGGCTCATTTAATGAGGCTTTTTAGCATTATAAGCCAGTTAATGCTATTTAACTTAATATTGACATCAATTTTGTTTTAGGCCCATTATAGCATCAAACAATATATAAAGAGGAATAAATATAGGTAGAGAGTACCTAAATACATACATTAAAAGCCCAAGGTTGAGGACTCACACCTATGAGGGCAAATCCAAATAATAGGTTCTCAAAATTACTTCAAGGCCAATTTTCAGATGGACTTCTAATATAGCATCTGTGCTAGTAGAAGGTCAATATATAGGAAGCTATGGTTCATACTAGTATGTAAGGTTACCATCACTGATAAAGAGTTTTCCTACTTTTCTTTAACTATTTTTTCATTTGTAAGTGACTCACTTTTCCATAAAGTGATGTTGAGTTTAAAGATTGTATAGTTAATATTCCTCAGGATCAGCTAAAGTTAGTATGGGTAAACAAGATAAACAATCCACATTCTAATGTATTGGCGGTGGGCAAATATAAAGCGAAGAAATCATAGCTTTTGAGCTTAAAGCTCATTGACCAATCTCTCATCAGGATCTTTCATATTCTGGAGCCATCAAACGAGGCATGGTCAGTAATTATAATAAAGTGTGCACCTTTTAAATAAGGTCTTAAATGCTTATTGTTAATCAAGTTTACCAAACACTCACGTTCAATAACACTATAGTTGCATTCAGTTTTAAATAAGGTTTTTCTATAGTATGTAATGGGATATCCACCAGATTTTTGTCATGTTGGGATAATAAAGCTCTTATAGCTTTTTCACTATCATCAGTAAAAAGTAAAAAATGGTTTGTCTAAATCAGTATTAATGAGTACAGGGGAGTGGATAAGAGCTACACATAGTAGGTCAAAGGACTGCTAATGCTCTTCTTCCCACTGGAAAGGAATTCCTTTCTTTAACAGGCAAATACGGATTCAGATGTATTTGCAAAGTGTAATATGAATTAGCAATAACATCCAGCCATTTCTAGAAAGACTTGTAAATCTCAGAGAGACTTAGGTGGAAACATCTTGGAAATGGCCATAACCTTTTCATCCATTTTGATAAGCCTTCCTTAATTACTTTATGTCCAAAAAAATTTATTTCGTTTGGAAGAAGAAACACTTAGGTGGTTTTGACTTTAGGAAAATTGCTATGTTTGTTGGGAAACCTCCCTTAACTGTGTTAAGTGAGTAAAAAGTTCTCAAGAAAATGATTATATTGTCAAGATACTCTAAAACGCAAGAGCACATTATATCCCTTACTAATTTGTACATTGCTCTTTAAAAAGGAACAAGGCGTTGCATAGCCCCTGCGGCTCCATATAGGCTCAAATAGCCCTTTACTAACGATATGTGCACATTCTTATAAATTTTCAGGAAAAAAGTCAATATGCCAATAATCACTGGTGAGGTCCATTGCCAAAAAACTGTGATCTGGACATTAGATGTAAGGAGGCATCTTTTTAAGCTAGAGATAACTATCCTTTCAATTGATGAAATTTAGTTTGTGATAATCAATAACAACTTAATATCTGCCATTTTTACTTTTATAATACCAAAAGCGGGGAGGCTCAAGGGCTTTTAGATTCAAGTAGACCATACTCTAACAGTTTTTTTAATTACAGAGCAATTTGAACCTCCCTGACCTTAAAATTTGGCAGACTCAAGACTTAAATGGAGTGTTCTTTGATTTCTAATTGGTCGATTACTCCAGACATCTTCACATAATTACCTGGTCCTACATAGAAGTATCTTTATTTTCTCAAGGAGGGCTACTACATCCTGGCGTTTATTAAGAGTGAGGCTGTCCCCAATCTTACTTCTAACCAGAGTTAAGGTTGTTAGGGATCAAACCCCAAGTCTTTTAGATAGCTGAAAATGCTTACATAAGTGATATTTTAATAGGACAAAGTTTTTCATAGGCGATTATATAGTACTGAGGAACTTGGTGAGTCAGTTTAGTTAAATTTACTATTAAAATAGAGATAGATTTTCCATATTTTGGGTTTAATTTTTCAGGGCAGGTCAGCGCCTCTTTGATGAAGGGATTAGATGTCCATATATAACTCCAAAACTTGATTAAATGAAATGTTAACCTTAATTCAGGAGTCCATGATAACATGAGATCTGCGTGGTATTCTAAAGAAATGAGGATCATAAATAGGTATCCCATCTTTGCATTCACTGCCTTGGCGGCTACTTAATTTTAAGCCCCAGGTTTTTATACTCTACTTGGCAAATGAAGTGAAAATTTGACAATGCAGGTACACTTTTTTGACCCCCTTTTGACCGGGGGATAATAAAAAGAGTGTCCAATATCACATAAGGGAAAGGTTTTTTTATTATGATTAATTATACAAATGAATTCCTGATTTAGTTTAACTCCAATAAGTACTTCATAAATACTATTTTCTAAAGCAATTTTATGGCAAAAATTAAAAATCTTACCAAATTGGAAAGCTAAGGCAGAGTATGCTCTGATTTCCTAGTAGACTGAGCTCTCATCATCCCATATTCAGCATTATGGATGAAGTTAGGAGCCACGTTGGTTTTCTGTATAAGTGGGAGGATATAACGTTAACTAAGAATCTGGCATAAATTATAGCTAAATCTAACTTTATAAACAGCTACGTCCACTCATATTACTGTTGATCCAAATTGGGAATTAATGGCTAAAAATCCAATAGATACTTGTACAAATTTATCAGAGGATTTTTTCTCAGCTAGGCTCAAGGGGTTTCAATTTGTTTAAAAAATTGTTGGTTAATGCCTGGGTCTCACTAGAGGAGCTGACTGTTAGAAATTAATTTTGTAATTAGCAAATTTAAAAATAAAAAAGCTTAAGTTTTTTATTGCCTTAGATAGTAAGAGGGGCGTTGAATTTAGCAGTGGCATACAAAGCAACCAGAAGTACTAGGCATAGAGCTGGAAGGGTGAGGAACTTATGTTTAGTCAGCATAGGGATCCCCTTGCCCTAGAATGATTGATCTTTTGCTGCCTTATTTTAAAAGTTGCCGTAGTGGTTTATGGTATGGTTGTTACACTTGCAATAGTTGCAATATAAACCAGGAGTGAAAGAGTCAGGTGGCGTTACCTCTAAAACTTGAAGATGAGGCTTGTTGACAGGACGGAAGGGTATGTTTGGATTGAACAGATTGTAAGAATCTCCATAAGAGCTTCCTTGGTATGCAGGAGAGACGTAATGTTGGGATAAACCACTATGAGGTAGAGCTGGATGTTGGGAATGATTTTAGATGCCAATAAAGAGGCGGTAATAGCATCATCCAATGTGAGACAATTTCCTGCAACCAAAGTCAGGGCCTCGAAATAAAGACTTTGGGTGAACTCATTAATAGATTCTCCTCAATTGAGACTTATCCTCATGAGCGTCTATGTCTAACTTTGGCTAGTGTTAAGTAAATCCTGAACTCCCAAAGCAGATCAGCCTTGTCATAATTCTAAGTGTGACAGGTCATTAATGGATTACCATTATATCCTGTGCTACTCATCTAAATCCTGGTCAAGAATTTGAGCCATTGGTAATTAGAAGCTTCATCCATTGCATTTTTGTAGCAGTAAAAAAAAGAGAAACACTTTCTTACCCTGGAATATATTTTTCTTTGGAGGAGGGCTCAAACTAGTTAATTGGAGGTTTGGTGGACAAATGACATGTAGCAGCACTGGAGGTGCGCCTCTGGCTAAGGAAAAAGTATCCTGCGAATATTATTGAGTTTGGAGAGCATCCATTTGACTACACAACTCATCTATGTCTTTGATTACCAAATCACCTCGTTTATGGGCATCCTGAAGGGCCGTTTAGAGGCTAAGATCCAGGCAGCTGTTTATTTCACTCTATAAATAACTGTCAGTTGTGTCCCAAAGCTTGAGTTGACGTTGCTCTGTAGCAAACATTCAAAGTTTCCAATCCCTGTAATAAGGAGGATAGATCAGATAAGGTTTCATGTCATCAGTGGTGAGCACCTAAAGAAACTTCAGCATGGAGAGGCACCCCATCATAAGTGAATTATACTTCTTAAGCAACGTATCCTGGTTGGACATCAAGACTTTGGATTTTCTGGATTAATGAGTTAAGTCAATCTTTAGGGATCTCTAGACCAGAAATAGGCCCAAAGGGGCCAGGTGGCCCAGGGGTTTGGGGGCCCACATTGGGTGGGCTGTCCATTGTGACCAGGTTCCAGGTTTACCAGGTAATCCAGGAGCCCCAGGCTGACCATGGATTCCAAAAGACCAGCTTCACCTGGCATTCCAGTCAGTTCATAGAAACAAACATTATACTAGGTATCCCAATTATTATAGATTAGCTCCTTGAGGTAGTGGGAGCGCTCATTTATGGAGGCTCTCAGGTTATCAATCTAGGTTTGTAATTCTGTGGTACAATCCCTGATCTGTTTGTGAATGATGACTTCTAATGTAATAAAAATGATTGGAGAGTTCCAGATGGATGGATCTTAGTGATTTCCAAGATGTGTTAACACAGCCTGCATCTCATTGATCAGTTGCCAATTTTATCATATGCACTTTGGTTCTCACCATCAAAGAGGGAGGCAGAATGTAAAGCAGAGGAGGTGCAAGTGTAAAGTCTCCAATAGCTGTAGATGCCAAAGTAGTTCCTTATGTTGGAACCTGGCTATTTATAACAGATGTTACAGGGTGTGATAAACAAATTGATTAAAGGAAATCTCCAAACGCTCTAGCCAAACCTGATCTTAATCAAGTGTGGAACTGGTGGTTAAGCCCATAAAAGGGGTCAGTACCACAAGGGCTCATGTACAATTTGCTCGTCCTCCTGGGGCAAAGGTCCTAGTGAGGAGAGGAGCTAAAGGCTTCTGTGAAGTATAAGATTTGTAGTTGATACTGCTATGTGGAAGTGGTGTGGAGGTCCACCTTCATAGATACAAGTAATAAAAAGTTATGATTAACGAAAGTCTCATACAAGTGCATGTGCTACCTATCACTGAGGTGGCAGCATCAAGACTTGAAGAAGTGTCTTATGCAAAATTGTTATTATTCATTGTAGTTATGATTTTGGTGGAAACTTGAGGAGATCTGGCCAAGAGTACCAATTTTATTAAAAAGGGGGATAAAATACAAACATTTTAGAAAAGTCCAAAGCAACCAAAGCTCCAGGCGCAAGATTATTAAATATAATTAGTAAATACTAACAATGAATGAAAAAGCTCCTTAATTGGCTTATATCCTTGAACTTTGCTATCATGATAGTGGCAACCAAAGTTTTGGCAAAAAAACGTTAAATTTAACAACCCTCAAACAAATTATAAGGAAAATCAGGTAAGAGCTTCAGGAAAAATCTCCAAGCACTTCTGCGCCAAGTTATATACTAATTTAATCCTCAAGGGGTTCTGTGGCATCTGATCACATTATTTGAAGCAACAGTATTTAATTGCTTAGATTATGTTTGGACCCTGAAATTAAGAGGTTTTAATGCTTTTAATCAGAAATCATCCCTGGCAACTATATTATCCAAACCCTTAGATCAGATTTGAATCCCGCCATCAATTTGCTCAAATATTCAGTTCAAACCAAAATCTTACAAGACCAATTGCAACATATCCCCCTAATGACTAAACACTAGAGAACAATAGTAAATGAGAATATTAGGCTAATTGAAAAGCCTGATCCCTAAGGCCATAACTTGTCTGTTAACCCTTTTTATTTTTCCCAGTTATATGAGGTCAGCTCCTGTAAGATAGGGGATTCAGGATTGAGCTTCAAGGGGTTTTTGGTGATGGGTAAAACTACCACATTTCAGGGTACCCCCAAACTAACAGACACAATTATTTCTAGTCACTAACTCAGCAATGAACGCTTAAGTAAATGCAATAAGTCGATGAAATTTCATGTAAATTGAGTCAGAGTAGGTGTTAATCAAAAATACTTTAATTACCACTAGCTAAGTTAAACAGAACCAGAGGTGACAATATGATCTGATTTGGATCAACAGAGGGTGGAAGAATTTTACCATATAGGCCCTTAGTTATTGTAAATCTGTCATAATTAGTTTGATCAACCATCAGTTTATATTATTCACTTAGTTTTATCTTTGACTAATACTTAAATAAAGGTTTCAACCAAGATAATTTACCCCGCAGCCCATGTTTTATATGAAGGTAATGAACCTGTATTAGTTTACTGTCAGCAACCTTGGCCACTTCCATTGGATTTTTTGTAAATATGTCAAAAATCAAATACAAAATATATACCAATGTAACTTTATTTTTTTACACTCAATTACCTTGGTTCGTTGTCCTGGTTTATGTATCAACCATTATATATAATTTACTATTTATCAATTTGCCCCAAGATGGCATAAAACTTGAAATTGAATGTGCTTACAATTATTCTCCTTGGCCTTTCTGCCAGATTCTTAATTCTGATAGATTGGCTACTGCTATCATAAATACTATCCAAATTGTCACTGCCTTAATGGCACTATATTTACCAATTATGCAATTGACCCAAAATTTATTAGTGATGTTCTGCTGACAATGAATGCAACAATGGGAATGAGGAATGAGAGAAGCATATCAATAGGAATTTATAATTGTGAAGAAGAGCTGTTTTTCCTATAATTGGTAAAAAACTACAACTAGAAGAAGACTTATCCCAGGAAAAACCCCTAAAGCTGCTATAAATAGTCAATACCACGGTAAGCTTATTCCTTAAAGTTTTTAAAAAATATATTTTGAACAAATAAGGGGTTTCTTTTGTGTTATCCAAAACTCTATCTTCATAAAATGCAGAGTATTTGTGTGTAATTAACATTTGCACTTGGGATATGATGCCCCTGCACCAATCTCAAAAAAATCTATATCCTTTATTACAAGGGATTTCTGGCCAAGTGCCATAGTAAAACTTCATCCAAGTCGCAACATAATGCTTTGTATTTATAATCTTGATAGGCAAAAAGTCAAGGGGCATTGGATTTTTTTCTTAATAACGAATTGAGATGATACTTTCTTTTCCCTAAGCTAAATGTCTAAAGATGGTTGGGATAACTCATCCGCACAATCATTATCATTGGTGCAGGAAGTTGTAATCATCATTAATGGATTCCAAAGCGGAAGTTCTGGTAGAATGTAAAGGAACAGCGCTAGTAACAGCCATTGTGATAGCAGTAAAAAAATGTAGGTAAATTGACCATCATTGGTACCTCATCGCCCTTGGTTCTGGATGTATCAATGCCAGTATCTGAGATAAACCATTTTTCCATGAGACAAGAATCAATACCAGCTTTAAAATTCTGACAGATATGGATTAACAGCTCAGGTATCATTTGTCCTTCAGCAATATACTAAAGTTTTCCTGGAACTGATCTCTTAGTTGATCTCTCTGTAAAAGTCAGAGAGAAAGTACACTGAGTCTTCCATAACATGATATAGAATTAGAAAAGATGAAAATGGCTGCAAAAGTGCATACTGTAGTGAGCACCACTTTTTGCAATCAGCTCTCAGGCCTTAACTAAAATTTTACAAGTAAAAGTGCATTAAAAACAAGCAATCTTTATGTGAACAGATGCTTTATGAACAGGGATTAAATCCCAAAGTAGTCACTAAGATTATCATTTATATATTAATTACACTATAATATTGAATACTCACCATGACTCCTAGGTATTCAGTTTGCGCTTTTCTTAGATCCAACTTATAAAGCTCATTTAAAAAGATCCCTTCTCAATGGCAACTCCTCCTAGTTATCTCGCTCATTCCTAGGATTCTCATTGGTGCAACTAAGCAGCATTTGAGATTAATAGTTGCATAATATTTGAAATAGATCATGGGAATAAATTCCCAGGGCTTGGGCATTTTACATAATATTTGAACTTATCCAGTTACATCTAAAGTATTGGCGAATGGACAGATAAATATCATTAACTTATTTGTGAACAGTATATAACCAGCTTGGGGAAAGTAGTTATTTTAATAATAAACTAAGTGAAATTTAAATTCACATGGTTCCAAGGTTGAG
Organism: Massospora cicadina; assembly: GCA_022478985.1. Classification (NCBI taxonomy): domain Eukaryota; kingdom Fungi; phylum Entomophthoromycota; class Entomophthoromycetes; order Entomophthorales; family Entomophthoraceae; genus Massospora; species Massospora cicadina. The sequence continues at coordinate 294,063 of JAKSZP010010523.1, read as the reverse complement.
GTATATTGATAATTAAAAATGACTTGGGATTTGCTGCCAGCGGGGTATAAAAGGGATTCGATTAACTTGCTATATCTTACTTAAATTGGCGATGCAGCCCAAAAATGTGATCTCAAAAGTTTATTTAGTGATACGGCCCAATAAAATCAAATAATAAGTTATTTTTTATGTCTTGAAGTCAGCATATAGGCAAGGTACTCTGAATTTTAACCAAATTGTTAGATAAGGTATAAATTAGATAAATAAGTAATTATCACAATGGTTGGTTAGACCAATCACAACAACACCTCAATTTAATAATGCCCCATTCTGAAATGACCATAAGCTCGCTATTAAGCTGCAGAGCACAACCATCATCCCCTATGCAAAGCTGTTGCTAAACCAGTGGTGATGCTTGCAGCGTGTATTCCTCTTCCCAATATCACATCTGGCCTAAACCCTCTGGGTAAGCACTATCTCCTCAAAACCTATAAAAGCCAATAAAATAATACAGAACTTTTCTAAAGTAGCTTAAAATTCATAAACAAAATTATTGCTAATGTTGCAATGTTTGTCAAGCTCCATGACACCCCCTCCATACTAAAGAATCCCTTGCTATTTCCATTAATGGCCTTATCCATGCGCGTCTCTTTTATATTCCTCCTTTAGGTGATCTCAAGCTGCATACCGCTGATGCCCCATGCTTTTGCTCCCATCTTTGGCCATAAAATAATCTGGGTTGAGGAAGACACAGCTGAGGATGAGCCCTAGTCCCCTTCCACTTCCACAATGGTTGAAAAGCAGTTTTCCACTTTTTACTTGATTGGTTCTACTATAGTTTTTTTTTGAAATGCTCACTTTGGGAATTTTGGTCCATATATTCTTTTTTTTATTATGTAAGCTCGTTGTATACAAGGTAATATCTATCTGGTTAGCTTACCTCATATAAATGACTATTATATAGAGAATTTGTACAGTTAAATATCGAGTCTTTCTAATAATCTTATATATAGTGATTTCATATATATAATTTATATTATCTTATATGCATATATCAGATGTTTTTGATCAAGTACTGATATCATGTAGTTCCTACTTCTACATAAACTTCAATTATTACTTATATACTTGTTTTCTTAATGAAGTATTTATGAGAATTATTAAGCTATAACCTTATCCTTATATTTTATATAATGTCTATTATATATGTATCTTTACCTAAAATTTTTAAAGGGTGGAAGGCAAGTCAGTAAGGGCGTACAGCTACCAACCTGAAGGTTGCAGGTTCGATTCCCACCCTTTGAACATCAATCAGGGTGCCAGCCAAAGGAAGCTATTGGCAGTTAGTAGGTCTAACAACCCGAAAACCTTACCCATGATGTAACCAGAAAAATTTGAGTCCCGATCTGGAGGTGGAAAAACTTTCTTTGACAGAGTTGACCCTGTTCAGGTTTCATGTCATTTCTTTCTTTTGGTAATGCCTGTCCCCTGGTCAGCTTTCCTTGGTTAAATAAATATTTAAAATCTTAAAATAATACTTTTTAATCCTTGCTCTTGTGGTTTAAGGTTCAATTAAACATGCCCTATTGACTTCTTTTTGCCTAAAAGACTTGGTCTTTGTGCTAAATTACTCAGAAAAAAATGTACAAGATAATAGCTCAGTATCAAAATTGCACTATATATAGTCATAGTTTAGCAATGTTCCTTTGACTGTGCAGCCCTAATGCAGCAGGTAGTATCCCTGTTATCATTAATAAAAGTTACCATAACTGGGAGCCTCTAATGGCACAGAAAGCTTTAAAAAGTGTACTTTAAGCTACTAATAAAATTATCCAGAATTTACATCACCAACAACTTCATTTAGTAATAAGTTTGTACTAGATAGTAATCACTAACCAGGCTTGAAAAATTAGATTGAAGATAGATCTAGATTAACTGGATAAATATGAAGATCCCACAATGTGGTAATATGAGTAAAGCCCAAACAGCCCACATGGTAATAGAGGATGATCAAGATTATTTAAAGGGCTTTCTTTGCCCACTAGTCAATGTACAATTCAAAATTATTTTGGTTTTAATTTCTTTGCTTGTGTTTCTTTAATTATTAATAAAAAATCTTGGTGATTGCCAAACTTAGAATGATAACAATTTCAGGCCCTAAGCCAAACAAAACACCAAAAGTAATTATATAGTAAATATAGAAATGTGCAAAGAAATAATGATAAGAAACCCCCAGTTCAGGGATTTACCCCTATTATGACAAAGCGTAAATGCTTCATATTTCTAGTTCTTTTTATGTAAGTATATGGTAATGAGTTAGAAAAATGGTTAGAGTTTGTTTTATAGTAACCAACAAAGTAAAACGAGAATAAATCTCATTATACAAAATAGTATTTCTCTAAAGCTGTTACTGGATCTAGTTGCTCCTAAATCTAATTTTTTATAAAAGTATGTACAAAGTACTTAAATTGGCCAGATAGTAATATGCTAATAAAGCCACTGATATATAAATAACTGATCAAGCTTAAGCAATAAAAGCTTTTTCTAGCTTTAGATAAAGTGTAAAATTATTTTTAGAGAGTTTTTATAGCTTTATAAAACTAATCACATATAATTCATCTATTATCAATCAAAAAAGAAACAGTACCCTTATTAAAGACCTTTCATTGAACTTTTTAGTCTTTTGGAACTATATATATATAAAAAAGCTCTATGAAGGATAAATTCTAATGTGAGAATCTTGATTAAAGTTGTACATAAGTACATACTTTCTTCTATTAGCTTCTTCTATAAAGAACTAGTCAAGCTAACTGTTCTATTAAAGACTTTACATCATTTGTATATACACATAAAGATTTGTTTAGATTTTTCTTCAAGGGTTTTTGTAGACAAATATCAATTATTTAATTTAACATTTGATATTTAAAAGCTTTATAAAGCTCTAGTAAGTAAGCTATTTTTGGGGTGTCAATGAATCTATGATAAGCTTCATTTATTTTCTCTGATTTTTAGCATTTTAAAGTTACTATTTTAATATTTGCTTAGGTCATAAAAACACTAACATACATTAATGAGACTATAAAAACACTTTATTGGTAAAATTAAAGAAGAGATTTAGATGCCTCCTTAAATGTGATCTTATGACATATATTGCAACTATAGCCTTAAAATAACAAGTTATTTTTTAAAAGTATGTATTAAAATTTTAGAGGCTTTTAAATATACTAATGCTAGGTTAATTAGCCTGACAGGGTAATTCCTGCTTCAACTCTAGTGCAGGTCTTGTTCAAAACATGTTCAAAAACTGTACTGGCTATAAAAAAACTTGGTGTGGTATATGTCCCAAGGTCAACCAAACTAGATTACTTTTTTAAATATACTAATGCTACTAGTATACTGTATTCTAGGGTTCTAATTTTCATATGTTTATTAAGCGTCAAGAATGAAGCAGGTAATATTACCATATTAACTATAATTCTGATAAGCCTAATGTATCTAAAAGAAAATTTTTGCAGATGCAATAAATCTTTTTAATAAACAGTGGTCATAAATTGCATAGCTTTATCAAAAATACTTGCCCTAATGCTTAAACTATTTATATTTCTGTACTTAACTATGATTTTTAGAAGGAAACATTATCATGTTCTATAAATATAATAGTAACTTTTGCATAGTTATTTTTTCCATAAGCATGATATCAAGTGTGAGAATCTTAGCCAAATTTTTCATCGTTGATGTTGAAATGTTTAAAGAGCATACAATTAAAACTAAACTGTAGAAAAATTAAACAGATGAAGTGTTCATATTAGATGTTATAGTTTTATTATGCCCAAGCAAAAAAGCTCTCTAACTTGAGCTTTACATAAATTTACTGATAAATTTTTAACTTTTACTGAATTTACCTTTTATTAATTACCAACAGGCTTTTTTATCAACATGATCACCATTTTATGCCTATCAATTATAAACTATTAGGCTTTAAATAATACTAGTCTCAGCTCTAAGAATACTAGTCTTATTAAAACTTATTTTTTGTCTTTGATTTATAATGAAGAGTTCTCTTAGTTGTATCACTCAGACCAAATAATTTTTTAGCTATAAGTGAGTTTATTCTACATTTTAGATTGCTCCTAGTGTAAATGCCAGTTGAGCTTAAGATTTTTAAACCAAAGCATCCTAGCATTTAATTCACCAGAACCATATACCTATAATCATCATGCCTAAAAATTTCTAGTACAAACATAGTAGGTTTTATATACTTTTAAATGAAGTAAAATGTACCCATTAGGAATGACTATTTTTATAACTGAGAGATGAACTGGAAAATAGGTTAAAAATTGTTTTCAAAGAAACATTAGGATCATTTGTTCTTTTATATAATGAAGACATCAATTATAATATCAGAGATGTATCTTTTGATTCAATCACTAATTTTAGCAAATTAAAATTTAAAATAAGTTTTAAATTTTGACCAACTTTTGCTCATGTCAAAGCTAGCTTATGTTGACTAGATTGACATATGCTGCCCCTGCATGGGGCAGCAGTGCGCCACCTCCTGGCGCTTATCAGCTGCCACCAAAACGCCCCTGGTCTGGCCCAGCTAGAACCACAAACACCTCAGGTCGCTACATCCACCTGGGACCTAGCACACCAACTTTCATGCTCCTAAGTAGTGCTCAGAAGCCCCTGGTGCTCCCTTGGAACAACCTGCATTTTTAGCCTTCAGGTCAAGTATGGGAACCTCTTCCCTTACAATCATGGCCATCATTAAGATGTTTACAGCAGTTTACTTACTTGTCAGATTTATAATTTCCGCCCCATCAAGTAATAATTTGATCTTGGCTTCTAATGTAAAGCCCACGCTATGGAGGCAGCACAGATGACTTTAATTTATAATAATATTCTAATACCAACTATCAGAACTCACTTGCCAGATAAGACAACTCTGATGGTCCAGTTCGCCTACTTTCCTTCCCACCTCTCCCCCAAACGCCTCCACGACAAGCTCATAGAGGGCTTGGCTGCCTATGGTGCTGATCTCATTCTGCAGTTCATAATTCCAAATGGCATTAAAATCTCACCGGATCTTGCATGTTTGTGACAATATGCCGCTTCTGTTGTGAAACCCACCTTGCAATACCCCTGTTGAAGTTTTGGCCTACTTCAAATGGGCTAGTTCTTCTTCTGAAATAAGTCAGAGAATTGAGCGCCTATTGTATGGAAACAATAGACCAGACGGTGACAGTAGTTAAGATATAAACTCCTTAGAAATGACACTTTAAGGCTGTATTCTTCTGTCATATACTTCTATGATGGCTCACTGCCTTGATCTTCCTGATCCCAAGTAATTCCTCGACTTAATACAACATAAAAGTATTAAATGCAAAAGCTTGTATATTAAACTATTAACTTGTGGTAAAAGATTGTGTTTCATTTGTATGAAAGTAGGGATAATTTATAGGGTTCTATGTTAACCACACCTCACCTATGACACCTCGCCTCTCATTGCCACACTGCCAGTGGATCACAATGAAGACTTCAGAGGGTCTACGAACTATGAGGCTCTGTGGTAACTCAGATCAGCCTTGTGTTCATTGTCTAACTGACAATTATTTCAAGACATTGTTTCCTCTGACGCGTCTGAAAATAGTTAAACCGTCACTCCTCTTGAGCAACAGTAGCACTTAACAATGTGATTCATACTAATACATAGTAATTATTATAATCAAAAACTTTTTTGACATTAAAAACTAATTTTGACATAGACAAACAAAGCCCACAATCCCAGGTCATTAAGTCAACTCTTTTTAAGTAAACTTGACCAACAAAGCCCCTGGGCTTATGTTATCTAGTCAAATATTATTAAATGGAATCATTAGGCCACAGATCCCAAGCTTTACATATACTTATAATATCTTTGATCCTTAATCACTGATATCTTAGAAAGATTGTTACAATTAGGCATAAGTTAATATTATTATTTTCCTAATGAATCACCTAGCAACTAGGTCCAGTCAACTACTCAATACCCCCCACACTACAATCATATCTGCCCTAATCGTTCCTTCTTGGAATACAATGAAAACGGCCATGCCATTTTCTCCTTGTGCTTTGCCCTTGACCATTTAAAGTGCAAGTTCCCAGCGCTTTTCGCTGAAGCTGCTTCCACCACTCCCTTTCTGGCTTAAACCCCACTTATAATTTCACTAGTTTTTTGTTTGGGGATTAGTCCTCCCTTTCCCACCATCAACCGCTGAAAGTGCTTCTCCCACTGCTCTGCCCAGTTAAGATTTGACCGCCAGAACCATCCCTGAGAAGATAGCTTCTCTAATGCCAGTAGATTTGCAATGGTCCACTATATGCAGCCAATCAGCAGCTGCCAACCCACCAACTTCAGTTGCTGGCTCATCGCTGGTTGCTTTAATTCATTTTTAAGGCTCTCAAATGGATTGATACAGACTGCCCCACGGAATTAATCTCAACTTCTGACAAGTGGAATACTTCAATCACAATTCAACTTCACGCACCCATTTCCATCCTTGCAATAATCTCCCAACTTACAAAATACTCATCAAAAAGCTGTCAATGCAGCCACTGACTTACCAACTCCCTATTTCACCAACTCCATTCAGTGATCAAGCCACTTTTTTAGGGTTTTTTTATACCTAACTTCCCTATAGATTTCCCTAAGGACGCCAAATCTGATATCAAGGAACTAGCATTTGCAGCTGGCTGTGCATATGTCAACGCAGCAAGATCTTCGCTTTATGACTCCAACTACCCTCAAACCTTCCAAAACATAAATCCCTCAATTGTATGCCTGATCTTATAACCTTTGTCAAATACCAACTCACCCAATATGTTAAAGCGATGCACACTTCTGGCTTCATTAAAGAGGAGAATCCTCACCTCTTTCTCTTTCTGCCACACACCACTGACTCTCCAACCCTTCTTTTGTCTGCCTTTGCCCACCACCTGAAGCCGGAAGCCAGATGAAAACCCCTCACCCTCTTCTTATTCTGATATGGATGTTTAGGGTAATGCCTCAGCACCATGATAGGATTTTTATATTTATCTATTAATCCTTTTTTTGGCATAACGCAAATAAAGATGTGTGGAGGATCCTCTATTGGGGTAAGCACCACTGGTACTAAAAATATCATGAACAAAAGTTGATATATTATAAGAAGTTATTAGTTATTGAAAGGACTTCAAAATATTGTACTTTCTATGTACAATTCTAAAAAAGCTTTTTGTTAGAACCTTTAAGTTCTGATATTGCTGAAACTTTTTATTGATATAAAAAATGTATTCCACTATGATATATGTTCACTACAAAAACTTGAAAGCCACTGTGACATCTGGTATCTAATACATGCGCCACTAAAGAACTGACAAAATATTTGTAAAACTCTGAATCAGTAACATGAAAGTTGTTACTATCCTTATAGGGACAGATACTTGATATATTCTAATAAAATTTGAAAATTTTCATGACTTATCTAAACTTAAGTGATTTAAAACTTATGTTGAATTATCTCCTCCAGTGATACTTATGATAAATCTTATGCAGCATCATGATCTTTAGTATAAATTTCTAGCATCTCTTAGATCAAATTTAAGAGTTCACAGGATAATTTTTAAGGTACTCCTTGACCGCTTTGATGCTAATAAAGCTTAACTAGGCGATTCTAAAAAATAATTAAGATAGTCTTTACAAAAATTTCTGGTTAAGACAATTTTTTTGTGTGTGGTAAAGGTTTACAACATAAATATTTATCTATTCGTTGAGACATCTTTTTTATTAATATCTTACTTGAAATGCAAATATGCAAAAGAGCATAGATTAAAAATAGTATCTAGATTATAAACTTGTATAAATCTGTTGAGGTTTACAAAATGAAAACCATTATTATACTACTCTACACCTCATAAATAGTACTTCATGTCATCAAAAATTAAAATAAAAAAACCCTAACTAAACAATTATAGAGGATTAGCAAGTCAGTATAATACCAGTTTAATTTTAGTAATTAGACAAATCTCAACCAAAAAAGTCTTTAAATATAATAGAGAGCTGATGTCAAAAATATGCACGTAAGTTGATTTTTTAGTGTTTATGGCGGAACGTCTATAATGGTCACTTAACAAGAAAACATAAGCTAATTATTTGACAATTTATCTAAAACAGCTTTTACTTATAAACAAGCTGTAAACCTTAATCTTACAATTTTAAGTAATAATACTTCTAGGTGTTTAATTAAAAGGATTGTCTTATGACTTTATATAGAGTAAACTCTAGTTGACTGATATCTATTGTTATTTCAGTCATATATTTTCTCCTATATAACTTGTGGTGAAAAAGTTCTTTTGTATATATGTTTTTGAGCCAACATATAGAATGTAAATCAAGTTATTATAAAGATTTTAAAAAACTAATTTAAAAGATAGATAATGAACATTTAAATTTACAACGTTAGGAATGACAATGATGAAACACATATCAAGCTAAATATATTAGTTTATTGAAGGATACTTAAATGAAGGCTGAAATAGTAATTCAATTGGCTAGAAATTATATGCACTTAATTCTAACTTGAATGAAGAAAAAATGGAAATTAAATACCCTCATCAAATTATATTATCTGCCTTACACTACTTGCTTACCCCAAACTGTTCTATGAGGAATGACTTACATCAGAAGCACTTATATAATACCTTGATCTGAAGTTTGACATAAACTTTTATAAGTTTATACCAACTTTTCATCTTAACATCTTTCAAAACCACATAGTTTGCCTTAGTTATTATGATCAATAGAAGGCAATGATAACTACTAAGCCATATTGTCAATTTTAGGTTTTGCAAAAAATAAAAGCAGCTTTTATACTAGAATAAAATTGTTATTAGTGGACTATATAATTTTAAATTTATTGCGGGGAAGGCTGACCATGGGACGGACACTTCCAAATATGACTCAGACGAGACAAAACTCAGTACCAGGTGAGGCACCCCAGAGAAGCGATGCTATCTCTTGTTGCCAGCGGGAACGCCACTTATGGGAAGGGGGAGGGAACGTGTGTAGGGGGCGTAGCCACTATTGAGCACATGTGGAGGAAGGGGTCTGATTTGATGAACCAGACTGGGAACCAGGAGGAGACCAGCTGCCAGCGACGTGGTAGGAGATATCCAAACATCCACGCTTGAAAGTGATCCACCAAATGAGACTGGAATCTGTGGACAGCTTCAGGGAGGGTGGGGATGGATCCGACGATGGCATCCAAGACAATCGTGTGGATAGTCCACATGGCGATCGCAACCACCAGAGCATGAAGGATGGTGGGAGGGGGGAGGCCATTGATGAAGCAAACATATCTCTTGACAGACTGAAGGGATGTGTTTGATCCTGGCCTAGCAGACGTTGGACTTCGCGCCATATTACTTTAGAGGTGGGGCACTTCTCCAGGCGGTGAAAAGCGTTCCATACTGGCCACACACGACACAGGATGAGTGTAAAGCATTAGAGCGCTCAGCTGTACGATACACCCGCCTCAGGTAGCGCCACACATGGGAATGGACTTGAGGCTGCAACAGAGGATGGTGTGCGTATTTCCAGATAGTCTTTTGGGTCTCAGTGGAATAAGGGATGTCCATCATGTCCAGGTAGTCCACCCTGGATAGGACTTGGGGTCGAATGGGGATCACGCCATCATGGATGGGTAGCCCCTGTACCTCTTGTGTGAACTGAGGAAAGGGGCGGCCTCTTTGGGTTGTATGTCCACTAATACGAATTCTCCATTCTGCGCTTCGCATGGAGAGTAGGATTCGTTTGTAGTGGGTTTTGGTCCCGTGAGGACCTGTGGCTGATGTGTGTGATGCGAGGTATTTCATCAGGGAGTGGGGGTTTGATGGATTGTTGAGGCCCAAGGCTCGGGAGAAGTTGGAGTGGGCCGCGCGGGACCAGTGTTGGGATGGGAGTGTAGGAGCAGTGACGGCCGCAATCCAGGTGCCTAGGATCTTGGCGGCATGGGCTTTGAAGTCAAGTAGGCCCATGCCACCATGATGATGAGGGCCAAACATGACCTCTAGCCGTACTGGTGGAGGGCGGCCTGACCAAAGCCAACCTTGTAGCAAAGCATACAGGGATTTGAAGAAGCTTGGGGAGAAGGGGATGGCGTGGGCTCCAAACCAGACTTTGGATAGGAGCATAGAGTTGGCAAGAACAACCCTGCCAGTGAGGGTAGTAGGGTGGGCTCTGAGAGAGGCGATTCGCTTCTTCACGTTGTCCAGTATATGGCCCTCCATTACTGCTGACGCGTATCCTCCTGCCTCCAACCACACGCCCAGATGGCGTACCGGTCCTATGGTAGGTCGCGACACAAGGGGAGCACCAGTGGAGCGGTGTGTTTTGAGTTAGTAAGGCGTGGACTTGGGCGAGCAGCTGGGCTGGGTTGGGAACTACTTGCTGGGGCCCAGCAGTTCTGAAACCGACCAAGGAGGATGATTTTGGTTTTGGAGGCGTTCAGTGCCGCGTTGCTTACCCGGGAATATTCCTGGATGAGGGCTTCAAGCGCGCGTGCATCTTTATTATTAGACACCCCCACCACGCAATCAACTGCAAATGCCATCATCTTGACTGGGGTTTGGCCTGGCACATGGACCCCAGTGAGTTAGGCATTCGCATTTCGCAGTAGTGGGTCAAGGCTGAAGTTGTATAAGAGTGGGCTCAGGGGGTCCCCTTGTCGCAGGCCCCTTTGAGGATGGACTACTTCCGTTAGGAAACCTGGGCCACGCACAGCCATTGTTGCAGATTCCGTGAGCAGCATCACCCAGTTAATGAAGCGTGGAGGTAGGCGGAATTGTTGGAGGCAGGCCCTAAGGTATTCCCAGTTTACTCTATCATAGGCATTTTGTTGGTCCAAGAATACAAGTGCCCCAGAGGCTGTGGACTGACACACATTAGCCACAGAGTGCACGTTATCCCAAATTGACCTTCTGGGGATGAAACCGAATTGTTCTGGAGAGATGGTGGCAGATGCTACAGTCCCTAAACGGTTAGCCATGATTTTTGTTAAAATTTTGGTGTCTATGTTTGTTAGAGAAATGGGGTGCCAGTTGGCTAAGTCTAGCCTATCCCCTTTCTTGAAGAGTGTGACTGTAAAAGCCTCATGTTCTCCTGGTAGGAGGCACGTTTCCAACAGGCTTTGGTTGAGTGAGGCTAGCAGCAATGGGGATATATATTTAAAATATTTTTTGTAGAACTCATATGGAATGTCATCTGGGCCTGGGTATTTTTGGTTTGGCGCACTGCGAATGGTAGTCCATAATTCATTCAGAGTAATTAAATTCATTATTTCCGGGTATCAGAAAATGGTGCGGATATGAGCTCTGTCAAGAAATTCCGCCATTTTGGCCGGCTGAATTGGTTCGCTCGGTATAACTTGGAGTAATATCTTTGCATTTCAATTGCCACTTCGGCCAGTGTGTCCACAATAGAATTATCCAATCTTCGCACCTGTGTGCAGGCCACGCTCTGGCGTGGTGCAAAATTTTTTTTGAAGAAGTATGCGGTGCACTTGTCACCTTTAGTGATGCATGTGGCCCTGTATTAGACACAAACCCAATGTTTGTGTTGCCTTTCAAGTGCGTTGAGGTGGGCTGCTGCCTCCGCCCACTTCTGGCCCCATGCAGGGCTATATCCTGAGGCTGGAATGTTGGACTCCAAGTGGGCCAATTTTACCAGCGCGCGCGATATAACCGCCGATGTGGCTCATGAGCATCTGGATGAGAGATGGCGATAGTGGCGGATGGTGTCTTTTTTGAAAGTTGCCCATGTGGAAATGGGGTCCACGCAAAATGGTGCAACAAATGATTTTGCCAAAGTTGCCTCTTCCACCCACGTGGAAAATCCTGGCGACGCAAGCTCTGGGGGGCGGATTTTGCACCAATGTGGAGCCTTTGCAACTGTGACGGGTAAGTGGTATGTTATCGAGACCAGTCGGTGGTTGGAGAATTCCATTTTCATTGTTTTGAAGTGGGAGATGTGGGGTTGGAATTTTGTCAGTGCTAGAATAAGGTCAATGCGGGTCATGGACCTTAATTGGCCGTTGTGGATGTGGGGATGCATCATGTTTTTGAGCAGTGGGGCATGTTGCGGAAGTGCATCCATTAACCCAAGGGTGGCTTTTAGAATGCGTAGTTCTACATGACCCTGTGGGGCGTGGGGTGAGGGCAGCCACCAGTCTGTTGGTGAGGTTAGCTAACAGTTCATGTCGCCGGTTAGGAAAGAATTGGGGGGTAGCAGGAGGGATTTGACCAACAAGAAAAATTCCTGACGCTCTTGTGCACCGTTTGGGGCGTAAATGTTGACGATTGTGTGTGCAACATCGGCCCATGAGAAGGTGACAACGAGCACTCGGTCATTTAGGAATGTTTCTGAAGATGTAAATTTGAAAAAATTGTTTTTCTGAATTAGCACCCCACAGTGCTTTGACCAAAAGGATAGGGATGGCAGGAGCATTGTTTTCCAAGCATCCTCGGAACCTTGTGGACAGTGGGTTTCCTGGATGGCCAGGATATCCACGGGTAAATTATTTTGTAAAAAACTCAGTTTCCTAGCCCAGGATGGGGAGGCCTTTAGTCTGGCAATATTCAGCGTCCCTAGAGTGAAGGTTTCCCCCATCACACCTTAGGTGCGAGGGGGTGGGCCCCCTGGCCCACCAGCCTCTTCCAGGTCCCCACGGGCTTTCACAGCAGCGCAGGTATTAGCAGCAACGCTATTGGGGTTTTTGTTAATTTTTGTGGAAAGAGTCGCGTTGGCTTTGGCCTTCACTTTTTGTTTTCCCGATGTCAGACGAATTTTTTGCGGTGCGGATAAGTTTGGTGCACCATCGAGTGGGGCAAAAAAATTTTTTTGGTTGGGATAGGTCCCAAGTCAGTTTCAACTGGGGCTTGGGTGCAGCGATTGGGTGAGATCGAATCTCCCATCGGATCCTCAGATTGAGTGGCCTGTTCATCTTGGGCCTCCCAATCTGATTGGGTGATGGATTCCCAAGTTGCTTCCACCATGAAGGTCTCCATGTCCTCCTGGCGTTGTGAGTGTGGGATGGTGGTGGTGACCTTGGCCACTTCCTTGGCCGCGGCCCTATGGGCCTGCTTGGCCTTCTTCCGCTCCTGCGGGGAGATGGGCTTTACCAATAGGTAGCAGCCTTGTGCTCCCCACGGGAAAGCCTCTTTGGTGCTTGCAGTTGGTTCGTAGTGCGCCTCTCCGCTGGCCATGGCCGCCGAGGGGTGCTCTTGGAATGTAACGCCCTCTTTAATGGGGCACGTGTGTGCCTTATGGCTGAACGCGTCACAGTGGGTGCAAATGGGGGGCGCGCTGTCCACGGTTACCCGGAATGGGTGGGTGGTGTGCCCTGCAATATCAATAAAGGTGGAGTGCAGGATCTGGGTTAGGTCCTTTGCAATCTCCTCAGTTGGGGTCAGAACTGCGATGGCTTTGCCGGTGCACAGGTGTGGCATCAGCATGAAATGTTGCATTTTGAAAGATTGTATTTTGCCATATATGGTGAGACCATCTTTCAGGTGTTGCTCCAAAATGTCACGTTTTACTGTAGTAGGCAAAAAGTCAAACGTGAGGAAAATTTGGTTTGATTTTGTCCATCTGGTGTGTTTAGTTTCGATGACCCATTGCCCTTCAGGGAGGTCGACCACTACGTGCACCGCTGCAGCCTCGTCTGCTGCTATTTTGCTTTCAAAACCTAGGTCTAGCCAACCGTGTGACATGGAGTGAGGTGCAACATATACCGCGGTCGGGAAAATTTTGTGTACATCTTCACAAAATTTTTCCCATAAGGCCGTTTTTTGGATGTCCAGATACACATGGACTCCAAATTCCACCAACGAAAGTGGCTGGGAATGTGGCGTATTGATATACTGGTTGCATCGTGCTTGCCACGCGAGTATCTCTGGGGAAATTGTGACCGCCAGTTTTTTTAGATTTTTTTTCTATTCCGCCAGATTCTCCGGGGCGTTTTTGAACGTTAGAGGCCGCGGGCCTTCCGCCTGCTCCTCTTGCCTTGCTTGCCCAACTGCTCCCAGACATGGGCGCAGACTAATCCCCTCTATGAGATTATCAAACTAGATTTAGTCTTGAATTGAATAGGTTGCAAAAGTGTTTGCAACGAGAAAGAAAAGTTCTTATTAGTGGACTATATAGTATTTCTAAACTAGCTATGATGATAAACTATTATAACTGAAAGGTCATAATATTTGCACAATTAGATAGTGCTAATCTATTTTGACCTACACTAACTAAAATACAATATCTTGAAAGCTTAGGGGTAATCTATTCATATGATTGCTCGCAAATAAGATTTTTTTATTTTACCAAGTCTAAAAAAACCTTTATCTGTCATATAGTACTATCATAAAGCACAAGATTGAGTTGATATAACATATCTGGCAAATTTAGGCACAACGCAATTCAGCATGCTTTTGGGCTTAATGAACATTATAATAGTGATAATACTTATATGGTAAACATACATATAAATTAAATGGGTAAAATATTTCATTTGTTGTGCCATTGCCTCTGATGCTCAAGATAAAGATCTTAACTGTTCCTTATCTAATAATTTACTACTTAAAGATCTAAATTATATTAACGAAGTTTTTAACAAGCTAATCATTACTTTTTATGAATAAAATTTATTTTTTTAATTTAGCTACACTATAGATATCCTTAGAAATTAATAGCAATTATGACAGGAAAGGTTAAAAACACTTACTAAAATAAACAATGCAGAAACACCAAGTACAATAACTCTTTATTGCCAACATCAGTGTCAAAGATTTACCCACTCTTTGGCAGAAGCTGCAAAACAGTCAATTATGAATAAGCTGCCACTTCACCAAGCGTCAGCTCACTAGATTGCACTCCTGCAACTTTCAAGCCCATCAACTCAGTGCTTGCTACATCCCAAGAGCCCGCTAGCCCCCTCCTACCATTGAGAGCATTGGTCATGCAGTTTTAATTGCTTCAGGTCAGGTAGATGAATTTCAACCATTTAGGGCACTCTTCTTCCCTATTAAAATGTATTTTTCCGTCCCCACTATTATTACTAACTTTGGATTCCTAGATACCATGTGAGGATCAATTCCAGGTTACCCAAACCATAAAATTATTGCCCATAATGGGATATGTTAACCAATTTGGTTCATAGAACACCAAATTAGTCCAATTTTTATACTTAATAAGTAAACTAGTGGTATGAATTGTGGTGCCTTGTATCAGTTCCAATCTCATCTGTCCCGTTTTAACCCATAAATGGACACTTTACAAGTTGGCACTTACTCATCACAAGCAAAATTGATCAATAAACAAATCAGGTGGAGAGTCTAGTTCATAAAAACATACCCAATAGTCAGACCACTTTTGGAAGTTTAAATTGGGATGATGATGGGTTAGCGCCATTCTCCTAAGTGGATGAAGCTAATACCATCTAAATGATCAACCTAACCTAGTGATGTTTGATTAACCGCCCAGCGCCAGCCATTAGCACCTGCTGAAGTACATAAGAAAATGTGTAACCCTATGAGCTTACCTTACTACCTACTTGAGTCTTAACAGCAATTTCAGCCAAAGCAAGCATTAGTTTATCAAGAGGGCCACTGGGGCAAGGCAAAAACCCTAGCACCAATAAATAAAGCTAATACATGAGAAGCAGCATATATCCTATATTGCCGATTATTTAAGAAAAGGGACGAAATGTAAAGCGCAAAAGCTCTCTCTTGCTCAGTCTTCTCTCATAGGCTTCTCCTCTGCTATGGGAATGTTTATATAAAAGATATATTACAAAAGATTACTTTTCATAATCTGCGGCAATCAGTTAGATAAACCAATCAGTATTACGCTCCATGAACTGGTGAAGTTATTACATTGATGTAAGATTTACTGAAGCCTTTATGACCATGTTGCCATCCTTCAGGTTGTTATTCCACGTGATTCTCTCCATATCTCCTGCACATGTTTGCACATGAAAAATCTCATGAGTTACATCTCAAACCTCCCAATGATTATTGATAATGGTTCACAAAAGATGGCGCTCTATTGTGGTCATGGAATTTTGGTCTTTATATTCAATAGACTTTAGAATCCCCTCTTACTATGCCACCACTCGAAGAGCTCACCTAGCAAGGGCATCTTTTATCCCCTACTAACTGTGGCACAAATTATATAAGTAATTCCTTGCGTGGCAGTTATGTGAGCACAACCAGAGATTATTTTTATTAACCCTAACCAAGAATGCTCCTATTGTCTAAGATGTAATGCCCTTAAACAGATGAATAAAGGCTGCACATCTTGAAAATAAGCTCTCTCAGTCACCAGATTAGGAGTCTAAACCAGACACAAAATGTTACCAAATGGCTTCAGCAGCAATACACAACCCTAAAAAGTTACTGTATAAGATTGACCTGTGAATTCTATTTGCGTAGTTGAAACTGTGGTCCTAACAGTAGGTCACACATGTTTGAAACCCAAGACCCTCATATAGTGGGCACCCCTTCTAGAAATATGAGGCAGTGCCCACACAGAATAAGCGCAAAGCCTCTTCTAAAGGGTACCCCTTGTAGGCCACCCACGCTCAGTGCTCCACCACAGCACTATCAGCCAAAGCTGACTCTCTATTTCAGCAAAGTTAAGCTCCCACTGGAGTTTAATCAACAATCACTGATTGATAAATGCTTACTGCAGAAGACGTGACTCCATGATGAGCCTCATACTACCCACACAGACCATCTTGAACAGCTCCTTTGCGGTTCTAGAGGATGTAAATATAGATCTATAGCTCATCAATTGGGCTTTTTAAAGGTCACTGCTGAGCACCCTCTGGATCTCCATCATAACGTAGCAGGAGCATCATCCTAGGATTTTCTTTCAGGACCTCCATTAACACCTTCTCATTCCCATAAAACCACTCAGTGCTCTGATAGAATCACTGCTCAAATACAAGGTATATGACTTAAAAATAGCCGCCTTACAAATACGTTTGAGCGTTGGAAACCCTCCAGGATGTGGAGGGAAGCAACTTTGAATCAGCGTGGCAACATCCCCGGCCCTATAATTCATCAGACTTAAAGGTTGCTGGATTTTAAATGAAGAATTAGCCTCCTCCGTAGATTCAAATCATTGCATATTAATATCGCCACTATTCAGGTGCCCCATATTACTCCCTGCTAACATAATACATGGAATGAACAGTTTGGAGACAACTCCTTCTGGAAAACCAATGCAAACCTTATTGTATTCAAATCTTGGGTTAAAGATCACTCTTTTTTGCAACATCTTAGTGGCCGCCTTGTAATGGAAAAACTAACCATCTATGAATTCTCTTTGTACGCTAAAAGACATCTACATACCTGATGCAATTGCTGAATAAAACTGGCTTCTGGAGGAGCTGGCCTAACTTAATCTTTCTAAACCATTATCTAATAGGTAACTTCAACACACCCATAAGACGCGTCCAAGAATCTTACCACCTGTACTAAGAAAATCTTGGATCCAGTCACCCCCAAGACTTCCTTCATTAAGTGGCTCTAAAGATGAACTGACACACTCCATGTCTGTACTAGGTTGTATGACTAAATCTAGTCTGACGGAATGAAATTCCATTCAGAATTGCGCATTGATATGTCACTAATTTTCCCCCTTATGATTGGCCGCTTCTCATCTCCTATTGTTTGCACTGTACTCTGATCAATCACAGATCACTCACTGCTGTCCTGGCCATCACACTCAGACGCTTGCGTAGTCTCTGACCAAGGGTCACCACAGCCCTACAAACAACTAATTCTTAAAAGAACTATCTCTAACCATCCAGAACACCCTTACCTCACCACCACCCCAATTTAATAACCCCAGCGCTAGTTAGGCGGGAAACTAAGGCAGATATATCCATGTTGCATATATCTATGCTAAAGTCCAGATGATCACAACATGCTCCAAGTCAGAAGGACTGAAGCCATATTATGCACCTTATGCAGATATGCAAGCCTTATCCCTCTCACAGTTGCCTGGTAAACTGGGAATATACACAAGAAGATAATCCATTAAGGACATGAACATTATAAAGATTGGGAAGCTAATTTCATTTCATTCAGCTATTATGTCCAGTGGGAACGCCCCACCCATTTCTATTATCAAAAAAGCTTAATCAACATTACTTGATTTACATGCATTAAATATAGGCATCACTACTAAAGTGAATAATGAAACAATAACGCAGGAGGTACACAATTTCTACTTTAACCTTGTCCACACTGACCAGGTGGACTTGTTAGACATTCAGAACTTCATGTAGTGGACACCACCAATTCCCGCTGACCCACAGGCTGACAAAGCTCTCCTGGACCCAATTTCATATTTTTAAGGTTTATGGAGATCCTCCTTCAGTCTCTGCGGTTTTAAGCCCATGGCCCTTATGACATACCCTTTTAGGGTATCTTCTAGAACCAGCAGTAATAACCAAAACTCTCTGTAATTTCTTTACGGATACATGTCTAATGAAGAGGTTTTCATAAACCAAAAGGCCCAATAACAACCCTCATTTATAAAAGGGTGGACCGTGAGAGCCTGACAAACTGGAGCCTCATAGTCCTGCTCAACGCAAACCACAATATTTATTAATTATCTTCAGGTTACTGCACACTTCATGGGTTTCAACTCGCTACAATACTTCACAACATGGTTTATTCTGGGGTTTTGCTACGTCATAACTATAGTGACTTCCATGAAACTTTAACAGATAACTATGTAGGACAAATTTCGTTGTGGCTTGTATGAATATGGAGAAGGCTTATGATCAGGTTTATTAAAAAGTTAAATGATTTTCCCTTATCCCTCTTCTACCACCCAGGCATCTAAGCACTGGGTGGCGCTCTATGATTAACTCCACACCAGAGACCTGGACCAACAGGCTTTACTGTAGCTGTACTGGTTGAGCAAGGGTTCCAGAAAAGAGTTCCTCTGAGCCTGATCCTTTTTAACATAAGCATCAACCTTTTATGAACTCCTTTCATGATAAGCTGACCGGGTTTCTTGACGCAAGGAACACCCACGCCCACACCATGGGATTTGCAAATGACAAAGAAATTGCATTTAGATGCCACAAAGATGTCATACTCTCTGGTGTGACCCTTGAGGTACACCAAGGCGTCTAACATTAAGATCAACACCTCCAAGATAAAGGTTATACAGGCTTTATTCCCTACCTTCCTCACCATTTGATTTTTTCACATTCACACCTTCTTTAATCGCTTAGTTTTTCTGACAAAAAACTAAGGCGTCGCGCTCAAAGATAATAAGGACTTGATCCTGGAGGTCGTGAAGTCCAGGATTATCAATTGGAACCGGATGAAACATATCTTCCAGGGTGGGCCATTATGGCAAACATGTTTCTCCTTTCCAAAGTCTAGTTCCTCACGCATGTCTGTTTTTAGCACTAGGTGGTCCCAACCTAAACCCCTCGCACATGCCTGTCCATTCTCTGATGCGTTTAGTTCGCGGCAATTTATTCTCCATTGTTGAGTGTGAGGCTCAAACCTTCCACTTACAGCACTGTCTACTATTACCCTATCCTAAAATAAAGAGGCTTCGGGCTTCTGGATACTCGCTCTACGCCACTATAATATCTCTGAAGCTCCTACAACCAGTTATCTACTGGGATGCCACCACTATGTCCCAATGGGCGCCCAACCTTTGCCTAGATGCATCAGCATCTCTAGGTATCATTAAAGCATTGCTGACATCTTTAGGGGAGTGGCTCACAAAAATTAGGCCAACAAATGAAACCTTTACTTCACATAAGAGTATCTAGGCCTTCCTTTCACTAATATAATTAGGCATGTGGGTATACCACACCTTGACATTTAGAAGAGATGACCCTGGCCTCATCTCCATCAACACAAAATTTTGTAAATTAGAAAACTTTTAACACTTGGCTCAACTTTCTAGCCATACCTCCTTTATTACTGTGCCTTCTTGCAATCCTTCCTGCCTCTATGAAAATTGAACACAAAAGGATCTGGCAGGACATGTACCATACTATTTTATCAGAAAAGGTGTATAACCATATGGCGGGTACCCTACTGTTCATAAAGGACAGGCGATCAAACTTGATCTACCTTAAGCACCAAAGCTTCCCCGCTGTTTAAAGCCTAATGACTTCCACTTCCCTCGTTTTTCACCTGTCTAGGTGTCACAGTGTCCTTGAAAAAAAGTCCACTTACTCCAACAAGCTCATAATTGGTATAGACATCCTATTAAAGACCTGATTTTTGAAGGACCTAATTTAACTTACCTAGCCCCTCTGAATTCTGGCCTATGCCATGGACCTTTGGGCTATATACAGTATCTTTTCTTGCTTGGCTTTTGATTTAAAGGTGTAGACTCTACCGCTCAAAATTACCCAATTTCAGAGAAATTTGGGATGGCCCTGAATTTCTCAACTCTGTTGCCAAACCTCCCCTAATCAGTCTCTATTGCACCACAGCTCTGGAGCACCAAATTCCCTCCATTTAAGATGTATCATCCCTCACCTATCTTTGCCTCAACTCTTCTGAAGCCCATGCGTAATTAGATAAAAATCAATTAATTCCTCCCTCAAGGTTAGACCATTTAATTCTATATTCTTTCCAAATAAACTTAATTATAATAACACTATCTAACACCAACGAGGAGATAAGGAACGTGTTTTGCCAGTAAAAATATACTAAATAAAAAAGACCTTTTAGTTAGTTATAACATTTAATAGTGATATTATTTAAGGTAAAATAGAGATAAAATTTCTTTTCACTGAGACTAGTTGTGTTCCATCTTAACAAAAACTAGAGGATTTGCATATATATATCAGCTAACTTCTCCCTAATCTTTCAACAGATATTTTAAATGATGTGCGTGAGGTGACTACTCATTTACAAAAAGAATGAAGTACATGAATAAGGGGCATATATATGTAAATTTTCAGAGACATCTATGGAAAATCTTGAATCTTTGGTTCACTTCAAAAAGTAAAAAATAGATTGAATAGCAATAAGCGTTAAATTTAGCTTACTCAAACTTAATTAATCACATTTGAGAATAAAGTATTAATTTAAGAAATTCAGTGCTATCAATTTAATAAGTCTAATAGTATTTTCAAACCGTTTTATTATATAGCATCAGGTATGTAAATCATATAAGAACTAATTTTTATAATAGCTCCCATATAGTATACTATTTAATTATCAAGAGAAACAATTTTTATCTTCCCTTACATTGACATAAAGAATCACATAAGCTAGTTTTAGCAATTTGGCTAAGAAAATTAGACTGGGATGTAGTCTTATATTAAATAAACCAATAGAACACCCATAATGCAGTGGCACTGTCATTAATTGATCCTATTCACTAAAAACCTTGATAAGACTTGATTAATAAAAGTTAAAACCATACTAATGGCCACACAAACATATAAAAAGCATTTGCAAGGGCAACCACATGTCTAGCGCGGGCAGCAAAGGATGTGTTAGGGGATTAGAGGCTAAAAAGGTCTCTGGTACTAGCGGTTGCATGCATTTGGCTAAAGAGATAATATGATGGAGTCTACAGTCAATAGTGAATAATTTATCTTATGCAAAGATTAGTATCTCCAATTAGGTGTAGTCACTATGGCTGCCAATATGGGGAGTACACGCGCCCAGGAAGATAAGTGAGGCCTTTTTTGGGGGGGGGCAGCCAGGGGAAAAAGTTAAGGTTTTATAAATTGTGTGTATATCCCCAGCTGAAGCCTATTCTGCAAAAACTGAGCATAAGGTGTCCCAAATTTTTTTAACACTTGATGGGAAATTACTTTTTCTAATTAATTAGGAATTCAACAAGGGTTATATCACTGGTCAGAATTTTTTTAAAATTTCTCAGAGCAACCATAGTAAGATTTTATTCTAAATTTGGATCCTACAGATTATTTGGAAAGGCCAACATTTAATTAATATAGATTTTTAAAAAAAACAAATGTTCAAAATTTTGCATTAGTTTTAAAAATTAACCTTCAGGTTAGAATGGGCTAAAAAGGTAAAGCTAGAACAAAAGTAAAAAACAAAAAGGATTTTAAAAGGTGACTAATCCGTCTGGTCGCATCCTAAGGGTAGAATTCTATTTAGTCAGTAAGGCATCTGGAGTTGGCTTTTTAAATGAGAGCTCTCTATCGATATTGGGTTCAGCAGTCAAATTAACTTTGGAGCCATATTGGATGGTATGGTGGATGCAGGAGGAAGAATTTAATCTTATAGCATGTAAGTTATTGGTGGAAAGGGCTTTTGGGCTGGCGCATCGTGAGATGCAGGTGGTCAGAACCCCATGCAGCCACTCCAGAAGCAGAATCTTCCCTCAGCACAAAATAGATCTTCACAAGGTAGGAAATCAAGAGCGAGGTAGGCATATGGCATGGAGACCTTGTCCATGCACTTGGAGAGCACAAACCCAGTGCTTGTATATAGTACAGGTGAGATCCCAACCAATTCAAAGTAGGGAGGCATGAGGCTGATGGGTTCCTTTTTAATAAAAAATACACATAATAAAGCTGTAGCAAACTCGCTTTGAGGATTACATGACACTTTTCAATTAAGAATGGATAAAACCCCCTTGTGGGTGGAAGGCCAAGATGTAGAACTTATGGGATGCATAGTGCTGTATGAAAGTATGATCTGGATTTTCTGAGGGATAGGGTGCCATTAAGTGTTGGTTACAGAAATTTTTTCAGAATTTTTGCAGTTTGTTCAGTCCTTGGCTCTCACCCAGGAATTTATAATAGATATCCCTTCCAAGGGAAAAGTTACTGGATGCCACGTTGAGATTTCTGAGATGCCAGAACTTCTTCCACCGCAGCCCCTATGTCATCACACTCCTGGACAGGATCAGGGGAGAATGGCATGGACCCCTTATAGGGGAAAGGAAAGAAAAGTGGTAAACTGGTTAAATTTTTTTTGTGCCAGCATTTAGAGGCGGCAAGCTCCTGAGGAGAGCACCTATTCAACAGTAAAAAGCCAACCCACTTTATTTATAAATTACTTAGTATCTCTAGCTGTAAGTTGTTGGTATCAAGAATTACCAGAAAATAACTTTGAAATTTTAGAATGGGCGTTACTTTCAAATAAGAATTCTTTTGTAGACCTAAATTGCCTTTCTGAGGTGCTCCTGAACAAGAACTTATGTTTTATGGACGTGTGTGGCTAGGTCAGAAGTGGTTGGGTTTGGTATTTGTCAAGGGTATTTTATAGCTGGAGTGTTATTTAATGTTGATTGGAAGGGTTAGCATCCTGTGGAGAAGTTTAGGGAGTTATTATAGAAAAATTGGTCAGAGGAAAGTCTGACTCTCAGGAGTCCATGGAAAAGTAGTGGTATAGCAGCAAAGATAGAAATCTAGAGTCTGGTTCACCATATTAAGTTTTCAATTTTATTTTGGGTGTAATGCGGTAGAATGTCAGGTGGTTTTTTAAAATAGGAGTGTAGCTTCCCAGAACCGCGCAGTGTATCTTGGTCCAAAATTAATAATAATTTTCTGTTTAACCTCAAAATTGAGAAGAAACATGTTTGAAAGTCAACTTTGCCGTGTCCTCAGCAGTGATTGATGTAGAACAGGGGATAACGTAAATACTTGAATAATCAATTTTACTACTATAATGATGACGTTTAAGTCCTCTGAAGGGGGAGTTCCACAATGAAATCCACTGATACAGAAGTAAATAAGCCAGAAGACCGCTGCAATGGATTAATGAGGCCCTTATTCCAAAACCAGCTAGGCTTGGTACTAGCAAAAGTGATGCAAGAGTTACAAATTTTGGGACATCATAGGAGAGGCCAGGCCATTTATAGGATTGATTTATCAATTCTATGCACATCAAAAGTCAGGGTGTCTCATAAGAAAAGTTTTATGATGTCCTTTCACTAAAAAAGTAACTTAATGAAAGGCTACCCAGACACAACCCCGGGTAAATTAACTTTTTAGTACTAGCTGGCCAACCCAAGAGGGTAGGCGGCCACACGTTTTTATTTGAAGGTACAAATAAGATTAAAATATTCAACATAGCACCCTGTCGGAAAGCCTATGTGGCCATATTAGACAGGGGAGGAGGTGAGAGGATTTTCATCCAGTGATGAATTGAGGTCTTGCATGAGAGTAGACATAATGGGAGTCAGGGCGTCAGTAGTGCGTGGTTAAATTAGAAAAATAAAGATGATGTTTTTGTTAAGATTCTCACAATGGTAAGAGCCCTATGAGTTAGTTAGATACCATTTAGTGTATAATAAGAGTTTTCACAACAAAATTTTTTTATTGATGAGATGGTGTAGTATGGGTCAAAAATGAATGTTATGGTAGTAATGGCACTTGAGTGTCCTGCAACCACTGCACAATCTTAAGATCTTGTCTCTGGATTCCTCAGGAACTCAGAAGGGAAACAAAGACCTGAATACCATTGGCAATAAGATTTATGGCCTCCCTTAAGAGATTTATGGAGGGGGATATTAATGGGGCACAGCTCTTTGACAGTGAGCTAATAGCTTGGCTTGTATAATGAGAGGTCTTTGCAAGGGTGGAAAAAGCAATGGGTTTAGGATCAAGAGGAAAATTGAAGAATTTTTACCAATCAAATTTTGGTTGGAGGCATAAGGTTGCTTGGCGTCATACACCCATTATAGAGCTGTTAAATGATTTGAGTTGGGCAAGATAGGGACCAGAAACAGGGGATGATTGGCTTGGGAGAGAGTTTTGGCAAAAAAACCATCAACCATGGTAACTTGACTGGGTCTCAGGCTTCAGCTTGCACCTGCACAGTTTTAGAAGAAGGGGACCTGTTTGTTGAAAATTCTGGAGCTGCAGCCACAGCACTAAGGGAAGAGGAGGGTGATCAAACAACCTTAGAAAATTCTGCTGGAGAAGTGGCAAGGGGGACTAATGGGACAAGGGTTGAAGTCTGGTGCAGTATTGTGGAAGGATAAAAGCACTACAAATGGTCTAATACAAAGCACAATGGACATATAGAGCAATTTTTTAACATGGGCCCAGCATTGTTTTGAGGGCCAGAGCAGATCATGGTGTGGGAGTATCAAAAGATGGGTGTCCCAGTGGAAGGGATGGATCATAGTAAAGGCGTGAGGCCCTGTGAGGCGGCTGGCCCAATTGAAAGCCACAAACCGTAAGATGGTGTCTGCGCATAAGTGGCCAAACCATTCAGGACCCTTGATGGGAGCTTCTTGGGGGAAAGATGCTTGGGCAGGCTAGCAAACTAAACCACCAAAGTGGCATCGTCTGTTAGCTGAGTTTTGAGCCGTGGAGATGGGGGTATATTATAAATGTGAACATCTTTGCTGCAACAAAGTCTGGACCTCAGTAGAAAAGCAAATTTCAAAGTACTCCTTAAAGGGTCAGAAATATGGAATCAATGGGTTTGATATCCCCTGAGCCATATTTATGATGGCAGTTCTTGCTTAGAAGAGTAGGTTCCCATACATGATCCAAAGGCTGAGCACAGGTTACTCTGGGGAAGAACAAGGGGGTTACAAAGCACCTGTTAGGAGCGCATAAGATGCTGTTCTAGGTACATAAGGAGAAAAACAACTTCTGGGATTTTAGGGGATAGTGGAATCAGCCCAAGTGCGCTTTGGAAGTGGCAAAAAACAACAGAGGCATTGCTTTACCACCTCACGCAGGGGAAGCAGGCGTCAAGATTGTTGAAATTTGAAGCTCTATACAGCGGAGTAGCAATTGTTGTTAGATTTAAAAGTTAAAAAAATTTATTATCAGTTAATGATTGTGCTGGAAGTAATAAACTAATATCATTATCTATGATGTGAATTGACTTTAGGGCATAAAAGCGGCTACACATTATACAAGCAAGTTTTTTGTGGAATTTTTGCAGGTATATTAAATTTCTATTTTTATTTCAATAATTTGCTCGTTATTAAGCCATATAAAGTTAACCTAAAATCATAGGGTAAAGCTGTCTGACATGAACCAGAGATTGGTAGCCACGCAAAGTTTTTCAACAACAGTTAATATATTTTCACAGGATAGGCCTTGGTACAGGCTCATTTATCAGGGTCACTTCCATACTATCAGGTCTGGGAAAAGGTACCAAAATGTCAAGTAGGGCTTGAAGAAATTCTTCTTAGCGCAGAGATCGAGGAAAGCTTCAAGAGCAACAAGGTAACTATTGTATAGGACAGCATCATAATGGATAGGACTTGTAATTATTGTTTAATCACAATAAGAAAAGAGTAAGGTTTGAAACCTTATGGGGACATTCACATAACAAATTCATAGCAGTATGGTAGAAATGGATTAAAAGTTCATCAGCATACATCTTATATTCTTCAATGGTGTTATAAAGAAGTACAGAAAGCGACATTTTTGACTTGCGTGTACCAATAGTACTATAGTTCATGTTTATCCTCATACATACATTTAGCCGCTTTAGCACCCAGGGAAATGGAGGCATGAGGAATGGGACGTATGACATCTTTTTAAATGCTTGAGACCCTGTTAAAAATAGACAAGTGCTAACTCTAAATTGATATTAATGGCTTTGACTGGGGAGAGGAAATGCTTAATGTAAAAGACATTATTAGCTATAATCAAGCGTCACTAAATTATAATGGCCTGAAACCTTATAAGCATCTGTATCAAAAACCAGTAAGTGTTATTTTGACAATACATTAACCAAACTCAATTTTTATCCTAATTTTAAGGCTTTTTTACACCAGACTAAAGTGTTTTTTCAACGACTAAACTGAAAGGAAATTGTGGGAGTAGTTTGAATGCTGGTTGAGGTTGGTTTCAACTTTGCAAAACATATACTAAATCCTTTTAATGTCAGCTAGGATTATATTGTTCATGATGAGCAAGATACAGTTCTTATAAAAAACAGGTTTTAGAAGGTCATACCATAATAGTCTGTATATGTGTCACTGGGTTAACTATTAAAATGATGCTTAAGTACAAGCACCCCTCTATTACAGTAAGAAGATGCTAATAACAATAACAATAGAGCTCCACAACGTCAAAAGAATAAGATGGTTCTGGTAATTAAATTTTTTTGAGATCAAACTTTCAAAGCCACGAGCAGAATAATAATGCCCTGACTTACACAGAACACACTCAGATGTACCATCCTAAAATGACAAATGTAGCTTGGGCGCCATTTGGGTGGTATACAGAAGATGGTTGACATGGGTCAATGTAGACCAAATGTCAGTTAAGGCTATGACAATACAGAGCACTGTGAGATAGCTATATCTGTATTGGTGCTAAAAAGTAAGGTGCTTTGGACAGGTTGTAAGGTGTGGTGAATATTTAAAACAATGACACATGAGACTACGGTGGTTAAATATGACATGTCTTGGCTTGAGGGTGATAAATGTTGTAAAATTAGTGATCACAATGTTGTTAAATTTGACAGAATTGGTCACAAACCGCCAAAGGGTTGCACAAGAAGGTTTCCCACTGATGCAACGGAAAGATGAATAGTATTGTCATTCCTCAAACAAGCCATTATAAAATATAAAATGAAGCCAAGGGCTTCAGCGTATAATATCTTTATTTTTAACAGTTGAGTTTACTACCGTTATTCTTTCAACTTAGACCGTATAATCCACTGAATGTTCATAGTTTTAAGATCTTTCTTTCTTCATTTCTACCCTTTTCAATCATCTCTCTGTCCACTCTCTGGCCACTATACGCAGCTACTCAGCTTCTCCAATTCCTACCATGCTCATCTCATTATTGGGAGTTCTGGCCAAGCCCCCATATTTTGGTAAAGGTCAAATTGCTTGTGTTGATCTATAAAAAGTTTTGGCAAATATTAAATGCGCTAACTTGATCTCAATGGATAACTGATAATCCAAGATTGATTTTAGGCTTTTATTATCCAATCATATAATTTTTCCAACATTACCCCCTTCTTGACTGGGCGATAAGTTACCAGCGCTGATCCTTTATTCGTTCATCTATTGCACCTGAGCTTTAACAACAACTGGGCCCCCAAGCCCCAACGTGTTTTCTTTGAATATGGTATTCTGAGAATGTGAGTAACCTAGGAAGAATTCCACTTCCCCAATTCCCACTTACTCCAAGCTATAAGGGGGTGTCAGAGGTAAATGTCGTGACTCTTTTAGGTTGGGACGAGCTCCTTTCTTTATTCGTTGGCCATTTGATGTCCGTGCTCACACTCTTTGGTGACCTTGTGGCACAGTTGCAATATGGGTGGGGATCAGAGCAGGAATCCTTTGTTATACAATGCAGCACGGCTCCTAATGGACGGCTTCAGACATCTAGTGCTACCCCCCTTTGATGAAACACATACAGAGGTATCAGCAGTCCACTGAATGTTATGTCTCATGCAATGGGTGCCAGCCAGCTGGTCAGGGTCCTTTCCCCGCTCTTTAACCCACTTTTGCTCACTGGGGGTAAACTTCCAAAACAACTGCTAAATCTCATGCGTTCTGGGGTGTCCACTGCATTTTCATCTCTGGACGCCAATGACCTAGTCCAATACCTCTCCATAATGGCACCCCTGGAGAACATGATTTTCTTCCCCCCACAAGCAAGTTTTATTTTGGTGATGGCATGCCTTCAGGTGGTCCTAGAGTGGGCCCATTGAGCAGCATATTCGGCATCCACTCCTTTCCCAAATACCTATCCTGTAAGTCCTGGGGACCAGCCCATGCAACTGGATAGGGATCAACACCCTTTCTGGACGAAAAGGGGTCACAAGGCTCCAGTGGACCCCCTGTCACAGCTGGGTGACCTAGCCCATGTGATAGATGAGCGCTGGGTGACTGCCTTCCCCCCAAAGATACCCCATTCCCACCTCTTCCCCCCTCATCAACTCTGTTAAGTTTGATAGAAGGAGTCCGCAGGGAGATTGCGCACACCAGGGGGCATGGACAGGCCCCTGGGACCACCCACTCCCCAAACAAACTATATCAGAATTTTGGGAAAATAGCAATTCCCAACATTGGAGCGTGGCCTGCAAATTATGGACTGGGGGAGCTGGTCCAGACTGGCCTGCACCAGAAATCAGATCAGGATATGGCTTGGATCTCAAATCAGGGCCTGAATGACTTGGACCATCTGCCCCAACGCTCTGAAATGGATACAGGGAGTTCTAAATTGCATGAGTAGTCCAATTGAGAGATTGGATTGAGTTGCAAATAATCCAATCCAAGGACCCCTGCCTCTTGGGATGAATCTGGAACACCTAAACCATGAGAACAGACTGACTTGGATGACCAGGACCTAGATCAGTAGTATCAACTTGGTTTGGTGCCAGGAATACAGAATAATTTGCAAAAGTTTTCTTGACTTTTGCTGAAATCTGAAGCATCATTCTACCCCCTCTGAGCCAGCCAACCAAATCCCATCACCAACCCCTGAATGACCAACCCCTCAATACCTTCCCCATGCATTCAGACTAGTTCTTAAGGCAACTGCCCTGGCCAGGGGTAGTTGTCAGTTTATTCTATTATCTTTCACTTTATAAAATTTCGAATTCCCCATCTAGCTTGCCATGGCCTCCGTCTGCCTTATTAATTCTATAAAAATTCTGCGATCAATCTGACGAAATGTGACGTCGCCTAAGTTCTCCTGCTAATGTTTGCTGACTGGGTTATCTGGTTGCTCAACCCCACCATGTGGCAGCATATTGTAAGAGCGATAATCCGCCTCAGTCCCAATGATGATGAACCCACTGTTTTGTTCAATACCACACATTTATTTAATGGAAACCTTCTTTTCATTCAGTTGAAAGTCCTCCAAAACTGCTCCCCGGATAGAGCAGCTCCTGAGCGCCCACGCCCTGCCACTCATGAACTTGACATCCATAACTGCCTCAGCCGCCGATGGCTCAGCCCACCTGTGGGAACTGGAGCGCCCCCTCCAGGGGAAGCTTGGTCCCAACACCTCTAGTGGGTCTTACTCTACCTCCACTCACACTTAAACCACGCGGTGGCATCTGTTCCATCCCTCACTGGCGCGCAAGCCCCCCTACTCAAAGCTGAAGGCCAGCAACTTCGAACCTTGGAGGAGTCATCATTCTCCCTGCCTCTCCCGCTCTTAGGGGGTTGCCCCTGCAAGACTTGAAGTTGCCCCCAATGCAACCATCTGGTTTGCCTTGGGGGCCTTCGGTACATTACTGAACTTTTACTTTCCTCACATCTCCCATAGAACCCCACTCTTATTAGTTGCTTGAACTGCTATGCCTTTGGCATTCTGGGCCTTCCACTGGGCGCTCATGCATCCTGACTGGGAGCCCAGTCTAGTTCTTCTTAGCTGAATCCGTAACATATCCCAGCATGGAGGCTTCTTCATGGATTGTCTGGCGCTTGGCACATCCTTCTCTATTAGGTCCAGGAACCCATCGCATCATTTGTGGTCCATTTCAACTTTATTCCCCTTTGTTGCATATTCCTTGTTATCATGTACCCAACAACAGATGTGGTTGTGGGCCTTGCTCCTTGTGGGACAGGAGCGCGTTTTCTTAAATTTCTGGGTCAAGTTGTTGCCTCCCCAACTCCTACCCTGGACGCATAATTCCACTTTCTCGTTCAGTACATCCACCATGACCTCTCTATAATATGCTGGCGCATCATCCTCTGTGCTAGTACTGACTCCCTCACCTCTGACAACACAACCTCTGCTTCCCCCACCATCCCCAAAGGTTCTAGTAAAACCAAGCCACTTACAAAGCTGCAGAAAAAAGAAACTTGGCTCCCATCATTCAAAGCACAAGTTTCGCTGTAAAAAGCAGAGGAGGCGAGATGAACCTAAGGCAGGCTAATCAATATATTCCTTAGCTTTGTTTTTATCAAAACTCAGACATACTTGTACAGTTACTCATCATTTAGTTAGTGATTGGTTTAATTTTATTTTTGTATAACTATTTATTTATTTTATACCTTTTTCTTTTTTATTGGTTATAAGTCTGAAGGAACTTAACATTCACTCAGTTGATATGCAAACTGCTTACTGGGTCCTTGATTGTATAGTCATCCACACCAGTTTTATCTATTATCTCAAAAGGACTGATCCATATACTAACTAACTTATTCTGCCGTACAAACCCATGCTGATTATGGAAGATA
The DNA here is from genome assembly GCA_022478985.1 of Massospora cicadina. Lineage (NCBI taxonomy): Eukaryota > Fungi > Entomophthoromycota > Entomophthoromycetes > Entomophthorales > Entomophthoraceae > Massospora > Massospora cicadina. The sequence goes on along the minus strand of JAKSZP010010523.1, from coordinate 262,907 downwards.
ACACTTTCAACTATTGTAAATTGTAGAAGTTTTCTATGCATTAGCTTATCAAAAATTTAGATCTTTGATCTTTTTATCCAGACTGAATAAGTACGCCTTACTCTGGCGCTTACTTAGCGTGTACATCAAAGTCATCAAGTAGTGATGCATACCTATTCCGTCAAATCCTCAACGCAGGAGTAAATTAATGCAGGAAGAGCTGGGTGCCTTCCATAATGCAGCTAAAAAAACCCTTTCCAACTGAAGAATGAAAAATGATGTTATAGATGAAGGTGTAAATTGAAAGGAAGGTACTCCAATCTACGGTCTTTCTGTCACCAGCTTCTCAAGTATATTCAACAGTGTTACATCAACCCTTTTGACCATTACGTTAGACTCAGGATGGTGTTGGGATTTTTTGCCCACCTTTTCAGCCTTCTATATTATCTGTGGATTGCTAGGGTAATTCCCAATGGCAAGTTGATTGGATATCAGTTGACCCCCATTTCTAATTAATAATGTTTGGGGGATTTAAGTTAATTCTCCAGGTTTAGATCCTTTGGGGATCAATCCAAGTGAATGCTTAAGATCTCTTTGGGCAGAGTTGCTGACAAAATGGGTCATTTAATAGTTGGTCAATAATTAACTATCAGGTGTAATGATTGGGTTTGGTCAGGTCTCATCACCAACTGACTATGTATATATTGAGCAGTTGAAAGTGAGTGATGCTGCCTACAACTAGCGAATCAATCAGTTGGTATGTGACCTTCCATAATGAGTAAAGAGTCTAATTACCTAAACAGTCGCTTGCCAAATATGGCTGGTTCTCTGGGATTGAGTGGGAAATGTTAGGAACACGTTTTCTGACTCTTTTTAGTTTAGGTCTTGAGGATGTCTGACAAGTGAATACTAACCAGATGTAGAAGACCATTGCTGGTGAGACGTTAAATGGAAGTTCAACGGCAACAGATGCCATTTCATGGCTGAGGCGCCAAATGAGGATGGGCGCCAAATTCCCTCTATATATTACCTGATAATTCACTTTAATAAAAAAATAAAACCCAGAGTTAAATTTTAGTAGAATTTATAGTTTTAAGTTATATTCATCTTCAAAAAAAGACTACTTTGTGCAATAATTGGGGACCCTTTTGTCATATAAAGAGTAAGGATTGAGGATCCTTAGAAGAGAAGCTGAAATTAGACGGGAATTTCTTCAGACTCAGTGTCATGAGACAAAAGGCATAAACTTCTGGATCTGAGAGTGGATCAAGTTAAACGGATAAGGGAAGAAGTCCTTAAAGTTGACACCAACAGTGTTTTGTGTAGAAGTACAGGTCTAGAATTGGACCATAATGGGTTTATCTATTCAACTATGGATAATAGTCGTCATACTATTGTCAATCAACTATCAACTTTATCAAACAACGCGAATAGTTCATATATTGAACCTGTGCAGTTAACAGTTGGGAGCTTTCAATTGGTGAAGAACCCAGTATCATAACATTTGATACTCACGAGAAAAGTAGCCAACTCCCAATTTTTAGCAATTAGTGTTCACTACAGGGGGTAGTCGAGTAAGATACACCAGTATAAGATTTAAAAGAGGATGAGCTAAGAAAACTATGGATTGAGTTGGCAACCCATAATAAGAACGCCTTGAATCTTGCCAATCACAGAGAATTTGCTGCCTTGGAGGAGAGAGTTACCAAGACAGAGGAAGAAGTAAAATATGGTTAAAGTTTTGGCAATGAGTTGCTAGTGAAAGTAACGGCATTAAAGAAGAAATAAGGAGATCTAGTATAAGAAGCTTTATTCTTTGAAAATGAATGTGAAGCATACTTCTTTTGATTGCGTTCATTCAGCGCAGACATAGAGCGTTTATTGAAGCAAGTCAAAGAGTTGAAGACTCATAGATGTGAATGTGAGCCCTATGTGGCAACTGAAGCCAAATGAAGGACCCCAAGAACTCCAGTTGGGAAGTCAACCATTCCAAGAAATATGCCAACCACATTTGCAGTCACATCAGAGATTACTTCCAAAATCACTCTTCAAGTCAGTCAAGTAGATGAATCAAGATTGTGGCTAGATAAATCTTTGGAGGAAACTTAGGGCTACGCCAAAGTTACCCACATTTCATTGGGATAATGCCCCTGGATTCTTCTGATTGTTTGACATGACAATGTTCAGGTATGGCAATTGTCAAAACGCTTTGAAATTGATGAGATACTTGGTCACTGGCTGTCAAAATTTGGTGTTACCTCATCTAGAGGGGGACAGCTGGTCATACTCAGAGGCCAAGGCTGCCATAATAAAAGAATTTGGAAGTCCCATGCATATGTAAAAACTCAAACAGGAATTTATGAGAATCCAATTTCAGAAGGATGAGTCCTTAACAAGTTTCGCCAAGAAATTCTACCAAGAATAGCAGATTTTGGTCAGAGAAAAATACTGGACGATTTTGACATATGGATCATATTACAAGTGGGCCTTTGTCCCTATCATGATTTATATCAAATGATGTCTTCCATGTTTTCAACTAAAATCACTACCTTGCATATGGTGGATCATTTAAGGATACTAGGAGCCACATTCGAGGACCTCAATAGAAGCTTCAAGCCAAGTCCTTGTTGAATGGTTGACTGGATCTAAATTGTCATTTTTATAAACCAAAGAGATCCTAAGTATATCCGAACTTGAATTTGTGGCCTAGCGATTTCACTTAATTATATTTGACTATGATGACACAGGCTTGAGGGCTTTGTTGGTTAGGTCAAACTTAAATTTAAGTTTTGATTTAATGAATCAGGCACGTGGGCTTTGTTGGTCTATGTTGAAATTAGTTTTTAATGTTGGTTGAGTTTTCAATCAAATTAATTACTAATTAGTGATATGAATTGCCTTGGTATGTGCTGCAATTGCACGTGAAAGTGAATCATTTCACCTATTTTGAAGGTATGATGAAACGCCATTTCAAGGATGATGATGGTGTCTAATCCAACTCTGAGGCTGAGCATGATGCCCTGAGTCAAAGTACTTGTAGACGTCATTACAATCTTTTTATGTGGCCAAGTGTCATTGAAAGTAAGGCGTCATGGGTAAGATGTGGTTAACATCAAACCCTATAAATAACTTTGCATTTAAACTAATAAAATATCCTTTAACTTCTGGATTAAGTTTCAAATTTATCTTATAACCTTTTTGCATTATCACTTTATTTTATATTAAAGTCTATTTTCACTTGGGATCAGTAGGATCAGGGCAGCGGGCCATCGTCCAAGTGAAACAACTGGGTATACAATTGAAGTATTACCAAAAGCTATATCATAAATTTAAAGCACCATCCTGTATATTGCACTCACACAATAGATGTTCAAAGCTGTAGTTTCCACCAAGCAATGAACCAGCCATCAGGTGAAGCCCAAATCTTCAACAATGAGCTATTGGCTGGGACTGCAGATGGTGACCAGTATCGACGTTTGAGTGCCCAAATTTCGCAGATGAAGTTTGAATATACCAAAAAAATCAATTACTGACAAACCCAAATTGAGGCCCAACGGGCAAAAATTAAAGACTCTATTGATCGTCTTAATCTACAGATCAATAATCTCAATGATGATGTTAATGCTATTAATGAGTCAAACAATAATCTCCATAAAAATTAAACCAGTGCAAGAAGGCAATGAAAGAAAAGGACCAAGTGATTTCCACCTTGCAACTACAAGCTACTAGCCTGAATAAGGAAATAGCAAAATTAAAATTAAAAACTCGAAATCATGTTAATTGGAAAAATAAAATCAATGAGCAAATATGAAATCTGGCCAACGGGCGTTGTCAGTGTGCTACAACCCACTCAACTGGAAATTCTTCTGAATATTATGAGAATGAATCTTCAGAAATAGCTACCAAAATGGATGCTGGGCCACGTCAACAACTGCCTAGCAATATGATTGCTTTGGTCAACACTAACACCTCAAACCAGGACACAATGCCCCAACGCCCTAGTACGCCTGGTTCTGGTCAACAAAATAGTAATCATGATAACCAGAAATGGGGAAGTGATAATTTCAAACCAGCAAACCTGCCAGCCTTTGACAAGAATGGAAGTATTATCACCTTCGTCAAACGTTTTGAAATGGCTATGCATGGGGCCAGCAATCGCAACAAAGCAGCCACCATGATCAACTGCTTGGATGAGTGGAGCATTGAGTTGATTATTCCTCACATTAATTAAAATCCAACATATGCTGAAGTCAAGGAGGCCGTGCTTCATGAAATTGGAGGTCCAGAACGGATGTTGACCAGAAAATCCAAGTTTATGAACATCAGCTTTAAGAAAGATGAATCAATTGACAAATTTTCAGATCGATTCTATTGTAAAGCTCAAGTTCTCTTAGGCGCGCGGGCTATGGTCGATTTTGATGCCAAGATAGCACTAGAGCATGCAGTAGAACCTTACCCTAATCTATCAAACACTCTATTGCCTGCTTTCATGCAAAAACTTGTGACATCTGAATTAATTTACTATTTACGCAGATGCTCAAAAATACGGCCCTCCTAATACTGGTTACAGATCAGGAACCACTGCCTTTGCTGGAAAGTCCTTTGAAACCAATAAAAAGATTAACACCTCACGGCCAGTGAGTGAAATTACTTGCTTTAATTGCAATCATAAGGTCACTATGCTTCCTGATGCCATCAGCAAAATGTCAATATAGTTTTTCCTAATACTGTGCAGGAGGAGGGAAAAGAACAAGCACAATAGATGAGGGATGCTCTATTGTGCCTGCAACACCAGTCCCACCTGATCGACAAGCAAATGATGGCCATGGGGCCTTGCTTACCAATGAAAACGATTCTATTTTAGTATTGAATGAAAATTCATTGAATATACATGCAGTAACTCGCTCCCAAAGTAAGGTTATCACACCTGAAGCCTCTGAAGAAGTCGCCAAACCCTATGTACAACAAATACCTGAAAATATTCCAGCCATTGGGCATGGGGAATGACTTAGTTCAAGAAAAGAGATTTAGTAGTATATTGTGACACTCATAGCGCAGGCCGCGCGCACAAGTTAGCCTCACTTTGGAAGGGTTCATTTATTATATTGGAGAAATTGTCTGATGATGTACATACCACTAAGTATCAAGGTGGCTGGGTTGTGAATCAAGTACATGCTAAGTTTCATTGTCCATCCGATAAAGAATAATAAGATAAAAAGAAAAAAAAATAATGATAAGAAAAAGAAAAAAATAATGATAAAAAATAAAAAAAAATAAAAAAAAAAAAAATAATAATAATCACAAGCCATAGAGTTTATTTTATAGATTTAATGCCTCGCTGGCATTAGAACTAGGTATCCCCTCTTCAGTAGGGGGAGGAGAGCGCGACCAAACTGGAGAAGCCTGCAATGGAATTGGAGATGCGCCAAACCCAAGGAAGCTCAGCACCAGGCATGCTGGCCCTATTGGCTTAGGAAAGGCTATTGAGATAACATTTGAACTTTGAGGAACGTGAAGAATTAGACAGTGTGACCATGGAAGAAGAGTATCTGTCACTTATATCCAGTCAAGGAGGGTAAGTTTTGAATGGTTGACTGGATCTAAATTGTCATTTTTATAAACCAAAGAAATCCTAAGTATATCTAAACTTGAATTTATGGCCTAGCAATTTCACTTAATTATATTTGACTATGATGACATGAGCTCTAGGGCTTTGTTGGTTAGGTCAAACTTAAATTTAAGTTTTGATTTAATGACTCAGGCACGTGGGCTTTGTTGGTCTATGGTAAAATTAGTTTTTAAATGTCAGTTGAGTTTTCAATCAAATTAATTACTAATTAGTGATATGAATCGCCTTGGTATGTGCTGCAATTGCACGTGAAAGTGAATCAGTTCAGCTATTTTGAAGGTATGATGAAACGCCATTTCAAGGATGATGATGTTGTTTACTCCAACTCTGAGGCTGAGCATGATGCCCTGAGTCAAAGTATTTGTAGACGTCATTACAAACTTTTTATGTGGCCAAGGGTCATTGAAAGTAAGGCGTCATGGGTAAGATGTGGTTAACATCAAACCCTATAAATAACTTTGCATTTACACTAATAAAATTTCCTTTAACTTCTGGATTAAGTTTCAAATTTATCTTATAACCTTTTTGCATTATCACTTTATTTATATTAAAGTCGATTTTCACTTGGGATCAGTAGGATCAGGGCAGTGGGCCATCGTCCAAGTGAAACAACTGGGTATACAATTGAAGTATTACCAAAAGCTATATCATAAATTCAAATCACCATCTTGTCTATTGTCCTCACACAATAGATGCTCAAAGCTGTAGTTTCCACCAAACAATGAACCAGCCATCAGGTGAAGCCCAAATCTTCAACAGTCCTGTTCAAAATTTAAATCCTACAAAGGGACTGAGAGCGCTAAGGAGTCCAATAATTAAATTGTGCTGGTAAATAAGCCTGAGGAGTATAGGCGGACAGATAAAAAGAACAAATGTTGCTATCAGTGCGGAGGAAAGGGACAATTTTCTGTATAATGCAAGAAGCCAAAGGAGCATATAATGTGATCCAGGAAAACCAGTCCAAACCCGCAAAGGAATTAGGAAAAGGGCCTGTGGCTTAGATGAGGAACAGTCTAGAGCTGCGGTTAAACCCGTTCCCCTGATATGTTAATTTAAGAAGTTGACATTTATGATCTGTATGTAAATGAGGATGTGCAGGACCAACTTTATTAAGTGATCAATCTAAATATCAACGCAGTAACCAGATCTGGAGCAAGGAACTGATCCCAAAAGAATCAAGGAAGTTGCTCGCCCATATTTGTGACAACTAGTGGACAAGGTTCAAGCCATGGAGAATCCAGAAGATCTGATTGGGGTCAGATTATATGAGGCAAACCTGCCTATCCCCTTAGCGTGATTAAAAAAACGTTTCCTGATCTATTGGCGCAATTTATTCACATCCTCAACTCAGAGAATAGAGCCACTATACACTCAGTAATTACAATTTTATAATACTCTGAGTGTACATACAAAGATATACTGGTTAATCAAGTCTGAGTGCGGGTGATAATGGACAGTGGAGCGCCTATCAATATTGTATTGACCAAGCTGGTGAAGAAGATGAGAGTTTCGCCTGATTTGGAGCATAAGAGAGAATATGGGACCACCAGGCCAAATGCAACCATCTCATGTGGAGCATAAAGCGCTTTACCACTCTCAATTTCGATCTTTAGTGGTATCCGCCCCAGCAATAGTTTTGTCCAACCAAAACTAAGATATCTTGATTGGGACGGATTTCTAAGAAAGTACAGAGTTAAATGTAACTTTGAAGATTATACATTGACCATATTGGGTCAGACGTCACAGCTAGTATATCAGAGAGTTGGGGAAACTCCACTGACTAGGAGAAAATTTTTTATCAGTATGATCTACAATGATGACACTGTTTCAATTTGCTACCAATTGATTGGGAGAAAACGAAGAGAAATGCTAGCGGAAACAATAAAAAATTGGGGAATTTTATTGCAAATCAAGAATTTGAGAACCATACCACTGAGATTGCAGATTAGTTGACATGAGATTGACATTGGAGATAACCAAGATGTTGTATGGAGAAATTGGTAGCCCGGGAAGAAGTCCAGAGTAGAGCCTTGAATGGCTCCTGGAATAATTGTGCTGAGCCATGGAGAAATTCGAGTTTTCCTGGAAAATTTGAGTGAGAAACTGATGAAGATCAAGAAAAATCAGATCACCACGTTTTTCCAATGATCCTGATAGAATAATTGAGAATATTCCATGATTTTGGGGCCCTGATGAGATGGGATTACCGGCAGGGGGTGACCAAGAACATTAATCTATTGGTCAATTAAAAGAAACACATACTGAACTGTGGAAAAACAGCAGGAGGAGGTGCTCAAACCCTTTGAAAAGTATCAGGAAATATTTGCCCAGTATGACCACGATTTTTCATATGTGTTGAATGTCATCCATAAAGTTGAAAAGGGGGAAAAGTTGCTGATAAGGATGAGACTGATTCGATGGTCAAAGGCCTCTGAGGCAGTAGTGGAAGAAGAGATCAGCAAACTAGTGAATCATGGGCTTCTAGTCTTTCATTGAGTCCCTGGGCAAGCCCTATCCTGATTGTAAAGAAGAAGGATAGCTCTAATTTGGTGGTGATCAATTATTAGAAGCTAAATAGAATAAATAAGAGGGATTTTTATCCACTACATGAACTGACAATGCATTATGTTACTTGGGAGAAGCAAAATATTTCTCCACAATGTATCTGATATTGGGATATTGGCAAATTGATTTGTTAATGGAGGACCAAGAGAAAAGCGTGATCATCACTGCGCAGGTGCTGTATCAACTGACTAGGATGCACCAAGGTCTTTGTAATGCATCTGCAACATTCCAGAGGGCCATGGACGCCATATTAAGCGACTTGAAGTTGTTGTGCGTCCTGGTGTACTTAGACGATATTTATGTGTTCAGTAGGACACTTACTGACCATTTACACCACTTGGAAGAAGTCTTTAAGAGAGAGTCTGTGGCTAACCTGAAGATTAAGCTGAGGAAGTGCCACTTCCTCTTGAAGAGTTGAAATATCTAGGATTGATTATCAACTCTAGTGGACTGCAGCCGCAAGCCCAGAAGATTGAGGCCATAGAGCGAATGGCCATTCCAAGAAGTGTCTGAGATATCCAAGTGTTCCTTAAAATTTCCGGATACTACCAAAAAACTATATGGGATTTTACAAGAATTGCTAAGCCCTTCTTTCATTTTCTGAAGGTAAAAAAGGTTTTTTGGAATGAAGAGGCCCAGAGTTTTTTTTGATAAATTATGCCAGTATCTGATAGATTCTCCAATATTGAAATATCTAAATTTTAATTGAGAATTTATTTACAGACCAATGCTTATTAATGGCGATTGGCGCCATCCTAAGTCAAGTAGATGAGCTTGGGGATGAGCATCCTGTAGCTTATGTGAGACTGACACTATCAGCAGCAGAATAGAATTATGCCAATACAGAGCATGAATGCCTTGCGGTAATTTACGCTTTGTTATAATTTTGGGTGGTATTGTTAAGATCTGCCATAAGGGTTGCACAGGTTGAACCCACTGAGCAAAGGGCAGATGATGTGGGGATCGTTGGTCCTTCAAACAAACTGAAAATATAAGAAAATAGGAGCAATCGCCCTAACAACACTTTTTATTTATTTTTTAAATACAGCGACTCTTTGCTGTTCTGCTCTCCCTCTTTTACTAACTACTCTCTTTCAATCGCCCATATTGCTTATATACCAACAACTTCAAATGATACCATTCTCATAGCTTAAGCTATACTATTCTGCTGATTCTCCTTAGTTTTAACTTGTTATTATTCAACTCTCTTTCGCCTAATTTAAGGCGACCTAAATTGTATTTATCCAATGTTGACATCACCTTATCGCCTTATTTGGAGGCGATCCAATAACAACCCATTATAATCCAATATCGCCTCATCTTGAGGCACTTAAATAATCGTAATTAATAATATGGTCGGCGGATTCTTCCAAATCTGCAATAGATATGTCAGGCTTATCATCCTGCCATATCAGAATTGTGATATTACCCCCATGACTGGACAATAAATCTCCTATTATATATGGCCAGAGGAACTTTGCATGTGCTCAGTTAATGATTGGATCACTTGTGGGGTCCTTGATGGTATAAGCATCAACCCCAGTTTTCTCTATAACTTTGAATGGACCAATCAAATTACTGGCCAACTTGTGTTTCCATTTAAATTTATGTTATCATGGAAGAGAACCATGTCGCCCTCTTTGAACTGAGCCAACCCACTACGCCATATCTGATTGGCAGCCTGATTTTTGATCTTCTTGGCTAAACTGAAGGAATATGCTTTGGTTTGCAATCTGATCAATGTGTTTGCAAGGTTAGTCAAATAATGGTGGGGTTCAATTCCGCTGGTGTCTTCTACACACAAAATAAAGCAATTCTGGAAAAGCCAGGTGCCGCCTATGTAGTAGTTGAAAGGGGCTTTTCCCCATGGCGTAATGGTAGCTAAAACTTTAGGTAAACTTGGCAGTGGAAAGGAGGGAACTTCATTCAGAAGGTCGATTGGTTACTAATTTCCATAGTATGTTCACCAAGGTCCCATTAACCTGTTCAACCATTCTGCTGGACTTGGGGTGATATGGAGTCATCAAAACTCCATGGATGCCCATAAGCTCATTCAGTTTGGGGAGAATGTGCAAATTGAAGTTGGTTCTATTATCAGTAAGAATGAACTGAGGACAGCCATGTCACTGGATAATACACTACATTACAAACTTGGTCACTGCGACTGCCCCCGGATCCCATATCACCTGTGCTTCAACCCACCTGGTCAAGTTGTCAATAGCCACTAGAATGTACTTACACCATGTGGCTCCCATTGGCCGAGGTCCAACAACATCAATGTAAACTGTATGACAAGCAAAATGTGGTTCCACTAGCCAGTATAAGGTCTTTCAGCGGAATTGTTTCTCCACTTGGCACTGGTGGCAACAGAAAATGGTTTTGAGCACATCAAAGTTTATGCTTTCCCAATATTACCAAGGACGCAACAACTCCATTGTCTTGCATTTACCACCATGTCTGACTGCCTTGTGGGCGCTCATAATAATCCTGGTCCATGCTGAGGGTTGCATAAAGTTCACCGCCAAATTGCCAAACCGCTTATACAGTTCCCTGTTCCATTGGAAGGTATTCATTTGCATCTCATTTAACACTTTGATCATTTGGGGCAGTTCAACATCTTATTTACCGCTGATCATCTTATTTTACATCACATCACTGAGATCCGCTGTCACAGCAATGGTCAGCAATTGAGATTGACAATTGGCGTTATGATGATTTCTATTCTAGGAGATGAAGGATCTCAAAGTCATAAGCCTGTATCTTGAGAGCCCATCGAGCTAAACGCCCTTCAGGCTCCTTGAGGTTCTGTAACCAATGTAACGACTCATGATCCGTTATGACCTTAAACTTTACTCCATGAAAGTAGACTCTAAATTGCTTATATGTGTAGATCACCGCTAAGCACTCTTGCTCGGTCATGGTATAATTACGCTCATGGAAGTTCAGACTTTGACTGCAGTATGCAAGGGGATGCTCCTTTCCCTCATCATCTATCTGAGAAAGGACAGCCTGAACAGCGAAAAGGAACACATCTGTCTGAACAATAAACTCCTTATCAAAGTTTGGATAGCATAGCACCAGTGCATTGATCAGCGCCGTTCATAGTTATCAAAGGCTTATTGATGATGTTTCATCTATTCAAATACAGCATCTTTTTTTAACAACTCAAATAGCGGCCCCCCAGCGTAGCTAAAGTTAGGGATGAAGCGCTGGTAGTAACTGACCATTCCCAAAAAACCTGTATGTCACGTTTACTATTAGCTGTAGTCATTTTTCAGATGGCCTCCAACTTGGCTAGCTGTGGCTTCAGCTCCTTGGTTTCTATTACAATCCTAGGTATTCCAACTGATCTTTGAAGAAGTTACATTTTTGAGGCTTAATTTTGATGTTCGCCCCAGTGAGCCACCGAATACTGCTTCTAGATGATCAAGGTGCTTAAAAAAGGTTTGAGAGTAAACATTGATGTTGTCACTGTATACAAGGACACAAGACAGCTTCAGGTCGCCGCGGATAGTGTCCATGGCTCGTTGGAATGTAGCTGGGACGTTTCACAGCCCTTGAGACATACGGATCAATTGGAAAAGGCCTTTGGATGTAATCACAGCACATTTCTCATGTTCCACCATGGGTAACTCGATTTTCCAGTACCCTAATATCAAGTCCATTGCAGAGAAGTAACAGGCTTCCCCTAACCGATATAAAACATCATCAATCCGCAGAAAGGGGTATGAGTCCTTTTTTTAATACTATTGAGCTTCAGGTAGTCTATTACTATGCGGTTGTTGCCGTCCTTCTTTTTTACAATCAGAATGGGTCAAGCCCACGGACTCTTGGGCAGTTTGAGCATCACTTTCTCTAGCAACTTGTCAATTTTGTTAGTGACAACGTCTTCCGCTGCCCTTGATTGGTGGATCAGCCAAGATCTTATAGGGTGATGATCTCCTGTGTCTACTCAATGGACCACCCCCCAAGCACACCCTAAGTCATGATCATCGACAGTGAAAATCCCCTTGTACTTCTGAAATAAAGCTATTGCTTGGTCTTTATGCTCTTCTGATAGTCCTATTAAATTACTTCGTGGTACCACCATTAGTATTCCAGCTGGTGCCTCGAATGGTAGACTAAATTCGTCCAATGAACCAAAATCATGAACCTGAAGGACCTCTTCTATTGGAATCAAAGGTAAATACGCTACCTGGTGTCGGCGGATTTGCATTGGTTTTCACTGGAGGTTTGCTAACAAAACCTTAATCTCTCCATATCCTGGAAGTATATTCCCTAAAGCCTCATGTGGCTCAAAACGCGGTTGGTGATAGAGCCCAATGACTTCCCTCATATAGCCTAATAGGCACTTCCACCTCTAACTTGGTGTTCACTAAGACTTGACGTCCAGAAGGAATAGATATGGGCCCTGCAGCTCGGAGAGTTAACCCTTGGTATTCATATATCTTCTGAGGAAGGGGCAAAGTCTTACTTTTCAGTTGATGATAGAGAACTGGAATCACCCAATTACTATATGCAAGGTCAATATGGCTCATGTGTACTGGATCCTTTGGCACTCCACTAGAGGTAAAGTAAATTGGAATCCTCTGTCCCAAAATGACAAGGATCTCCTCTGTCATATCAACGACAGCCCTAAAATGTCGCAGGAAAGCAGTTCCAATTAGCAAATTTTAATTTTTGTTTGGTAGCACAATTTCCGGAGCTACAATGACAATGGACCCAAACTGCAATGGTAGCACACTGTACGCTCCCTCAGAGATGGTGCTTTTGGCTCCAGCGGTCCCATACGCCATTTAATGGTCCACATCAGGACTTAACGTCAACTTTGCCATCAACTTAGTGGAAACTATGGTGAGTGGAGCTTTTGTATTTATTATAGCACAAACTCTATTTTTCGGTAAAAAAATTACAGTATGTACACTCAGAATAAGAAGAATATTGACTGTTTAATATGTGGAAATTTTTGGGATCTCTTTTTTCCAGAAAAATCATTACCCCTCACCAACTTTGGGGTATTCTATAACAATGGTGTCTACCAGAAGGGCAACGTTTACTCCTTTCAGAGTTGGCGCATCCACAGCAGAATCCAGCTTGTCTGAGGAAGCCTGATCAAGCATTTGGCAGGCGTACAGCTTTGGTTGCTCTGAGGATTCTTCATCCTCTATGGCCTTGTCTTGAGCTCGTGTTACTAAATCCACTCATCCAAATGGCTGCTGTTATAAAATTCTGTCATTGTACAGAGGAACTTCCGCAGGATAAACTACTATTGATTAGGGACGTTTGGGGTTGGGAACGCAGAGGTAGAGATTCCCAACTCTACTCCGCTCCATCTTTTCTCTAGTATTGATCTTGTTGCATGTAGTGCACACAACGTTTAGGGCAGATTTTTGACAAGTGGTCAGGGCAACCACAATTATAGCAACTAACCCCATAAGAGCCACGTCCATGGTTTACGTAGGAGGGTCCAGACTGGAAAGTTTGGGGTCATTTGGAGTAACCTAGGCCAGGTCAGTAAGATGATTGCTGACATTCGGCATAGCTAGGTCCTGGTTAGTAGTTAGGTTGCTGGCGATTTTCATAAGCGTCCCCAGGGCGGTAGTCAAACTGTTGTGAATAATTTGGCTGAGGTTGAGGCGCAAAATTATAGTAAGGTTGAGGGTTGCTAGGCGAGACGTGGGTGGGATGAGTGTATTCTCCTGAGTAAGAGGGTACAGCAGGGGCAGTAGTTTTCTACTCCATATTTAGCGGTGGGAAGTTAGGGGATACGCGACACAAATTGTACAATTTTGAGCAGGGGAACGTCGTCATCCAGAATTGACGAAATGACATTGTGAAGCTCTTTGTATGGCTTTACACTGAGGTCATTGCAATGCACACATTGGCTTCTGCTAAGTATCCTTCCCCAATAAACACGTGAGCTTCCATCATAAATTGATCAGTGGATTCCATGAGAGTCTCATTATGGCGGAATCCAATTTGTCAAAAATTCCGCCTTTCACTATGACATCTTTGAGGTGCCTCAAACAGTTGAAGCAAAGTATCTTTCACATCCTGGTAGGTAATGAAGCTGCTCAGATGATAGCAGGTGACTTGATCAGCACTTCCAACGTCCAAGGCAGATATTAATAGTTTTGCTTTCCGTTGGTAAGATTCACCTTCTGCTGCAAATTCAAACCATTTGAAGTAGACATGGATATTCCCATTTCGATCAAATGGAGACAACTTCACAATATTGACCTCCTCATCCCATTAACAACTTTTTGGGGCATGCTGAGGAGTGGGTCAAGAATTAAAAGCAGTTTCTCAATGAAAAGCTGGTCCAGCGGCAGTTGAAATTTCCGCTGCTTCAGAGGTAGCATGGCCTTCTGCTGTGGGAAGCACCACCATCATTTGAGGGAATTGGCGCTCTGACTTGTACTCATATCCAGAGCTACCATCCTGAGTGTAGTAGCTCCGACCAGCATCATTTTCCTTCTCGTATTATACCCCCTTGTCATCCAACCTCTTCCCAATGAGAGGGCTGAGAGGTACTGGTCAATTACGATCAGCGTGTTGCAGTCATTCAGTGGTGTCATCCAAATGATTGGTGAGCTCTTTGTTTTGTTGTCCCAGAATTTGCATTTGACTAAACGTGCTATCAAGCTGGTGCATAACAGCATTCCGTTCTTGAAGCAGATCATCCTGTTTGTTGAGCACTTCGTCTAGAGTGAGTTTGAGTTTCCTCATAATTGGCTGGTGCAGCACTTTGTGATGATTCCACAGCAATGTAGGCTTTATGCAACATAGCCGGTGACTGGAGATTTTGAGAATTAAATGGTTGATCAATGGGCCCCCGTAGTGAGCACCACTTTTATAATTTTGGGTGGTATCATTAAGATCTGTCATAAGGGTTGCACAGGTTTAACCCACTGAGCAAATGGCAGATGATGTGGTGATCGTTGGTCCTTCAAACAGACTGAAAATATAAGAAAATAGAAGCAATCGCCCCAACAACACTTTTTATTTATTTTTTAAATACAGCGACTCTTTGCTGTTCTGCTCTCCCTCTTTTACTAAATACTCTCTTTCAATCGCCCATCTTGATTATATACCAGAAACTTCAGATAATACTATTCTCATATCTTAGGCTATTCTATTCCGCCAAATATCCTTGGTTTCAACTTATTATTCTAAAAAACTCTCTATTGCCCTAATTGAAGTGACCTAAATTGTATTCGTTGAATGTCAACCTTGCCTTATCGCCCTATCGCCTTATTTAGAGGTGATCTAATAACAACCCATTATAACCCTATTACCTCATCTTGAGGCACTCAAATATTTGTAACTAATAACATGGTTGGCGGATTCTTCCAAATCCGCCATAGCTATTTCAGGCTTACATCTAGTTATATCAGAATTTCAACATGCCTGTGAATAGTTTCAGGCCTATATTCATAAAATGTACTTTAAGGCGATGATGGATCACTTTTTACTGCGTTGGCTGCATAATCTAAGAGAACTGAAAGGACAACTGTCCTGATGGGCATTGAAGATTCAGACTTTTGACTATGAGATTGTTCACCAAGTGTGAGCTTCTCACCAGAATGTGGATGGCTTATCAAGCTTACCAATGGTACAAGTGGTATATTAACAAATGGATGAGCTGTATCAGTGAATGGTCAATATAGAAATCAGTAATGAGCCCCAAGAGATCCAAGGTGCACTATGAAAAGTGATTTAAAACACTGAGACTAATGATATACAAGTGTTTTAGACAATTGACGGAAAACATCTATTATTCCCATGACCTTCAAAACAAGTGGCAATTGTTCATTCTGTGTAAAAGGTTGTTGTGAATGGAGTCCTAAGGAATATGACCAACCACATTTGCCAGTACTATTACTGGGAGTCTATCAAATACATTGTGGCTGATTATCTGGCTTGTGCGTGGAGTGCCAGTTGCACAAGCCTTGCAAGAACATGACTAAATATTGACTGGTCCGCCCTGAATTGCCTGGCATATGGTGTCCATCAACGTGATGAGACCATTAACCGTTAGTACAGGGGGAGTCAAATGCATAATAGTTGTAATCGACCATCTGACTAGATGGACCAAGACAAAGGCCCTGGCAAAAGTGGACACTACAATTAACTGCAAGGTTTATCATAGAACAAGCCATATACTTCTAAGGATGCCCAAAAGTCTTGTTAAGCAACAATGGACTGAACTTTACGTCCCATGTGATCCTGAGGTTAAATGAGACAATGGGGATCCAAGGATTCATGTCAGTACCTTACTGTCCAGAGACAAACGGACTGGTAAAATGGGTCAATGGAACGCTGGCCATGACGCTGAGGAAGCTGGTTGCAGGGAGAACTTCTGCATGGGGAACATACCTCAGTATGGTGACATTTGCTTAAAATGTAAGTTACCATATGGCAACAGGAAAAACTTCATTTTAATTATTGTATGGAAGGAAGGCTGCATTACCACTTATTCTATATTTGGTGGTTGAACTATCATTGGGGATGAGTGCCAAGCAGTAACTGATCCTACTTTTAAACATCCTGATCAAGATGCAATCACAAGCATTCAATACACCTTAAAGAAGAGAATTAAGGAAAAATGATGGACGATAAGAACAACCAGAATTATCAGAATACCATGTAGGCATTAAAAGTTGCCTAATATGATATGCATGGTTATGGAAGAAGAAGCATGTTGAATAAATTATGGTTAGGTCCATTTAAGATTATCACCAAGACAGTAATGGACGCCTATTCCATCAAGAACACCTTGGATGGAAGGATTGTAATTTGAGTCCATGCTAAATATTTAAAGCAGTGGATTGAAGAAAAAAATAACAAGAGTGTACCCAAAGGACCGCTGACCTATTAAGATGGTGTTAAAATTTATAGGGCTCTTGATTATTCTCGCCTGATAACCCCTAAATTAGTTAAATGCACAGGTTCATTGTCATGCAATTCTCCACACTGTCTGATAGTAAAATGTATTCGTTTGATAATAGTATGGAGACTATTTTCCATAGTTGAATAAAGTACTAGTATTGGATCCTACGCTTGACCAGTATTCCCTCTCGAAATACTCAGGATGCTCTCAATAAGGGACTATTCCCTTTTACCGCCTAACTAAAACAACGCTTAGATCTTTTCTTATGGTTTCTCTATAGTGACACACAGTCAGCAGCAATCCCTGATTCAGTTTAGCTTCTCATCTCTGGATCCACGTTCAGATCCTAACTCTTTATCCTAAAGAGTCTCCAAATTAAAGCACATAGTAATAATCTCCTTGAGAAAGAATAAAACTTGAAATGGATTCTAGTCTAAGTATCTGTATAAGTATATGTATATCTTCCTTCTTTTATATCTTTTATTATTGAATTTTATGGGATCTTATAGTGAGAATTCAGCGCCTAACCCTCAGTTGGCACCTCCTTGATGATATGGCAGCTGTTGCTACTAATTTCCTATCCTAACCTCATTAGCGATGGTCTTCCCTGTCCAGGCTAGGATTCCATCATTGGACATCCTCAAGACCTAAAACAAAAAGAGTTGTAAAACGTGTCCCTAACGTTTTTCTCTCAATCCCAGCGAACCAAACATATTTGGCAAGCGACCTGCTTAGGTAATGGGACTTGTTACCCATTAAGGCAGGTCGTGAACCATCTGATTGATTTGCTAGTTGCAAATGGCATCACTTACTTTGCAACTTGATCCTTAAATTCCCAATCACTTGGTGATGAAACCAGACTGATACCAATCAGTACAACTGATAATCAATCATCAATCAACTATCAGATGTCACATTTTGTCAGAAACTCTGCTCAAAGAGATCTTAAGCATTCACTTGGATTGATCCCCAATGAATTTAAACCTGGCTAATAACCTAAAATCCCCCAAACATTGTTACCCTGAAATCAGGGTCAACCAATATCCAATTCACTTTGCTATAGGGGATTATCCCTAGAGACTTCTGGTAATCTAGTCAGCTGGGAATATGAGCAAAAATCTCAACACATCCCCCTCTTGCCTAGATTTACAGTGAGAAAAGGATTGGGCCAGAAGAACACTGCTTCAGACCCTCGGTTGAATAATTCATTTATAAAGCAGAGTATGATCAATCAGTACTCAATGCTTAGGACAACCTTTGGCAGGAATTTCTATTCCTCTTCCTCCTTGCTACCACCTACTCAGAGCACAGTCCCCATGACCTTCTGTCATGCCAGGTTGATCAAACTTACTCATGATGATATTAATCCTGGGATCCAGTTTCCCTCATCAGGGCATATGACCTGCTGTCATATTCAGGATTTTTGGTCCGGCATCCTCTATTTCCTGATTTTATCCTTATTTTTGACAGGAGATTATTACCATCAATGTTTGTTTCATGGTGCAATTAAGAATGCTCATTCATATTTGCCCTTGTTATTTTCTCATAATAGACTCTGGGCTCATATCATTCTAAATCCTTCTCTGGAGAGCTTATCCCATTAATTTGAGATTTTCTCCAAAATTAGAGCTTAATTGGTTTCAGAGTACATAATGTCAACTATCATATAAGTCTAACATCCCCCTCCGTCCAGATCATATGTCAAATTTGGATTCTCAGTACCAACAGCTGCTTAACAGCATGTTTGATAAAAACCTTCAGCTCATCCTGCTGATGAGTCGATCTATGCACTAAAACCTCTTCTATGGTCCTTCCAGGACTCATATTCCCAGTCAAGTACCCATAGCCAGTCCTTTCATGGAAAACTGGAAACATTAACCAACCCTGACAAAACCAGGTTAGCGATTGTCTCAAACGACTCACAACTAATCCTAACTCTGTCATCAATTCCTGAGTTAGATTTAGAAACTCTCCTGGATTTGGCTCCATTCGCAGATCCTCCTACCATCATTATTAAACCTCCTGGAGCAATGCCCTCCAATCTCAATCGTTTGCTCCTTGCCAGATCATACTTTCTTTTTAGAGTTCTATTCCAACTTGATCAATATTACAAGCCAGCTGTTTTGTCCATCAAACTAG
The DNA here is from genome assembly GCA_022478985.1 of Massospora cicadina. Lineage (NCBI taxonomy): Eukaryota > Fungi > Entomophthoromycota > Entomophthoromycetes > Entomophthorales > Entomophthoraceae > Massospora > Massospora cicadina. The sequence goes on along the minus strand of JAKSZP010010523.1, from coordinate 243,702 downwards.
CCATTGGAAACAGCGTACATTTTGAACTACCCTATGCAGAATTAAGGGCCCATCAGGCTAGTCATCCTTCCAGTTCTCGTAAATTGTGCAGCCAATGCAATGAGGAGTGGTCCATCACTACTTTGAAGTGTGTTCCATTGATATACACCTATAACTGTTTACAGGCATAAATGATCACAAGGCATTCATGCTCTGTTACAGTGTAATTCCTTTCAGCGGCTGAGAGTGTTTAGCTCACATACTCCACCAGATGTTCATCTCCAAGTTCATCTACTTGAATCAATATGGCGCCAATCGCTGTTAATGAAGAATCAGTTTTTATTTTAAATTCTCAATCAAAATTCAGATATTTTAAAATTGGAGAATCTATTAAGTACTGGCGTATCTCATCAGAGGATTTCTAAATTCTTCATTCAAAACTTTTTTTGGATCCTATAACAAATGGAAGAGGGGCATGGCATTTCTTGAATAAATCCCAAATGAATCTTCTATAGTATCTGATTATTACAAGATATACTTGGATAACTTGGACACTCTTTGATACAGCCATTCATTCTATGGCTTCAATCTTCTGGTATGTGGCTGCAGTCCACTAGAGTTAATTATAATACCAGATATTTAACTCTTTTGTGAAGAAGTGACACTTCCTCATCTTGATCTTCAGGTTGGCTGTGGATAGTCTCTTAAACACTTCCTCCAAGTGGTGCAAATGGCCAGTAAACGTCCTACTGAACACATTTTTTATTGTCCAAACACCAGGATACATGACAGCTTTAAGTCATTTAGTATGGCATCCATGGCCCTCTGGAACGTTGCAGGCACATTGCAAAGACCTAGGGGCATTCTAGTCGGTTGGTATAGCTCCTGCGCGGTAATAATCGCGCATTTTTCCTGGTCTTCTTTTGTCAAGTCGATCTGCCAATATTCCGAGATCAGATCCATCACAGAGAAAACTTTGCTTCTCCCAAACGATCTAGCGCATCATTGATTCTTAGTAGTGGGTACAATTCCTTCTTCATAATCTTGTTCAGCTTCTAATAATTGATCAGCACCTGAATAGAGCCATACTTCTTCTTCACAATAAGAATTAGACTCGCCCAGGGTCTCAATGACAGAACTAGAAGCCCATGCTTTACTAGTTTGCTGATTTCTTCCTCTACTATCACTTTGGCTGACTTTGACCATCAAATCAGTTTTATCATGATTTGCAAAGCTTCTCTGGTATCAACCTTGTGGATCAAATCTCTCGTGCATCCTAAATCATGGTAATCCTGGGCAAATACTTCCAAATACTTGTTAGTAATTTGAGCACCTTCTTCTGCTGTCTATCCAACAGATCAGCAGGGTGCTCTTGATCAACTAATAGATTGATACTCTCGGTTAACCTGACCAGTATCACATTTCATCAAGGGTCCCAAAATTGTGTAATTTACTCAATTAAGCCACTGGAATTAGGTGAACAGATGTGACGATCTAATTCTTCTCGATTTTCATCAGTTTTTCATTTAAAATTTGCCAGGAGAACTCGAATTTCTCCATGGCCCAGCATTAATATTCCAGGAGCCACCCAAGGCTCTACTATGGACTTCTTCCAGGGGCACCCAACCTCCCCATACAGCAGCTCTGGTATCTCTAATGTCAACCCCATGTCAACTATTAATTGTGATCCTGGCGGTATGGTTCTTGCATTCTTGATCCTCAGTGGGATTCCTCAATTTTCTAGGATATTCATTGGCATTATTTGTCGCTTCTGGCCAACTAGTTGGTTACAAATCAGAACAATGTCATCATTGTATATCAGGTTCATAAAGTTATTTCTCCTACTCAGGGGATCTTCCTCATCCTTCTGATAAACCAATGGTAAGGTCTGACCCAATATAGTCAACATATGATCCTCAAAGTTACATTTAACTCCATACTTTCATAGAAACTGCGTCCTTATCAGAATATAGTAGTTTTGGTTGGCCAAAACTATTGCTTGAGCAGATACCATCAAGGATCCAAATTGAAGTGTAAAGTGCTATACGCTCCACATGAGATGGTGGTATTTGGCTCAGCTGTCCCGAACTCTTTCTTGTGTTCCAAATTGGGTGAGATCTTCATCCTCTTCACCAACTTGGTCAAGACAATATTAATGGGCGCTCCAATATCAACTATCGCCCTCACCCATACTCGATTCACTAGTATATCTATATACATACACTTATAGTATCTTATAAGCAGTATGCTGAGTGTATAAAAGCGTTATTAGCCAAATCATGGGTGTGAATTATATGCACTGATAAATCAGGGAATGATTCCTTGATTGCGCTAAAGGGAATTTAAAGGTTTGCCTATCTAATTGAACTTTGGTCAATTCTTCCGGATTATCTGTGGCTCAAATATTGTCTGCCAATTTTCAGGCATACAGCTGAGAAACTTCTTTAATTATCTCAGGGTTGATCCCCTTTGCCCCAGATCTTATTACCATGTTCACATCCAAATTGACTACTTGATACAGCTGATCCTGCACGTCTTCATCCATGAATAAAATCAATGATATCAATAACATCATATATAATATTGGGAGGAACAGGTTCTTCCGCAGTTCTATACTGTTCCCTGTCTAGGCTGCAGGCCCTTTTCCCATCTCCTTTGCAGGCTCAGACTCTTTCATTTGGAGCACGTTAATCTGATCTTTGGGTTTTTTGAAGTGCACAGCGAAATATCATTTTCCTCTGCACTGGCAACAAACTTTCTCATTCTTATTGATCCATTTAAAGTCTTTGGGCTTATTTCCCAGCACAGTTCAGTTATTCATCTCCTTAGCGCCCTCGCTCCCCTTTGTGGGATTCAAATTTCACAATGGATTCGATTTTCAACTTCTAAGTGGGACATCAAAGGTAGCTCTTAATATTTTCAAGTTGTTAAAATCTGAGAGGTGGTAATTTTTGTTATGAACACAGAAGACATCATTTGATGCAAATTGAGGTAGGGCCAAAGGGCCGCTTGTAGTGCAATTTGGGTATCAAAATCATCTAGCACTTTCTGCTCTAACAAAGATCATGATTCCTGGTAGAAACAATTGGCAAAGATTGATAAGGATTCATCTTTATGGGATTGAATGCCCATAAATTCTTGCTTGCACTTCAACATGCGCGTTGGGCTTCCAAATTCCCTCATAATGGCTGCCTTGGCCTCTGCATACAACCAACTTTCCCCCTCCAGATGGGGTAACATTAGGTTTTGACAATTGGTATTCAGGCAATTCATCACCGTCAATGCCTTTTTACAATAACCATCTTCATACATTACCATATCAAATAACCAGAAAAAAACAGGGGTATTATCCTGTTGGAAAGTGAGCAAGTTTGTGTTGCTTTGAATTCCTCACGATTTTTCTAGCCACCTCAGTTGGTTTGGCTACTCAGTTCACTTGAGGAGTAATTTCAGCCATCTTCTCTAAATAGTTGTGAAAGCAGGCGGCATGTTTCTTGGGGTAGTCATCATTCAAAATGGAGTCTGGGGATTTCTTTCTTTGGCATCAGTCGCCGCATATGGCTCATTTTTGCATTTGTGAGTCTTCAACTCCTCAACATGCTTAATCAGTTGCTCTAAATTTGTGCTGAATGCTCTTAAATGAACGCGAGCCACTTTATGCTCCATTCTCAGAAATAAGACTTCTCAAATTAAATCCCCTTCTTTTTCTTCAATGATGTTACTTTTCCAATTAACTTATTTCTGAAACTCGTGACATTCTTGACCCCTGACTTGATCTTGGTGATACTTTACTCTAAGTTAGAAAATTCTTGATGATATGATGGCTTCAGGGCATTCTGGTTAATAATTGCCAACTCCGTCCAGAGCCTTCTTATTTTGTCCTTATATGACATCACATCCTATTATCTTCTACTCAACTACACCCCTGTAGTGTGCACCAATTGTTAAAATTTATCCGGTTCTTAATTATTCTCAGCTGATAACCCATAAATAATTAACTGCACAGGCTTGTCATTGTGCAATTCTCCACGTTGTCTGATAGTAAGATGTATTCATTTGATAATAGTATGGAGACTATTATTCATAGCTAAATAAAGTACTAGTACTTGGTCCAACGCTTGACCAGTATTTCCTTTCAAAACACTCAGGATGTCTTCAATAGGGATTCATTCACTTATACCACCTAACTCAAACCACGCTCATATTATCATTTACAGTTTCTCTCTGGTGACACACAGTCAGCAGCAATCCCTGATTCAGCTTCTCTTCTCTGGATCCACGCTCAGATCCTAACTATTTATCCTAAAGAGTCTCTTAATCAAAGCACACAGCAATAATTTCCTTAAGAAAGAATAAACTTGAATTGGATCCTAGTATGAGTATCTGTATAGGTATATGCATATCTTCCTTCTTGTATATCTTTTACTAGTGAATTTTTATGGGATTTTATAGTGGGGATTCAGCGCCCAACCCTCAGCTGGCAACTCCTTGATGAAATGGCAGCCATTGCCATTGAATTACCCATCCTCGTTTCAACAGCGATGGTCTTCCTTTTCCTGGATAGGATTTTGTCATTGGATATCCTCAATACCTAGAACAGAAAGAGTTGGAAAACGTGTCCTTAACAATTTCCTCTCAATCCCAGAGAACCAACCATATTTGGCAAGCGACCTGCTTAGGTAATGGGACTTGTTTCCCCAATAAGGCAGGTTGCAAACCAACTGATTGTTCCCTAGTTGCAGGTGGCATCACTCACCTCACAACTTGATCCTTAAATTTCCAATTGGTCATTGATGAAACCTGACTAATCCCAATCAGTATACCCAATAGTTATTAATAAACTATCAGATGCCCCTATTTCATGGGCAACATTGCCCAACGAGATATTTTGCATTCATCCATATTGAACCCGATAAATATGATCCAGATGAATAACCTAAAAAACCCCCAAACATTGTTACCCTGAAATCAGGGCCAACCAATAACTAATTCACTTTTCTATAATGGAATTATCCCCTAGTGACTACTGGTAATCTAGTCAACTGGGAATATTAGCAAAATTCTCAACATATGGCTATGTTATGACAGTTTTTGTTTAGTCCTAAAATAGGATAGCTTAACCAAAATAAACGGTTAAGTCTTAAAAAATAAGACCTCTGAACCATGGAAAACTGGTAGGTCAAAGTATACTTCATAACAAGTTTGGGGGAATATTTAAAAAAGATGGACCTCTGAACAGAGTGAAGGCTTGTCCATATAAAAAAGAGAAAAAATAATAAAAGATTAACAAAAATACTTGAAAAACTTTAAGTTCACATAAAAAAGGCTTTTTTTCATTTTTTGGCATTCCTCAACTCAGGGATAATTCCGCCTATGTCGCCTCTTTGGGGAGGAGGGATGTATAGCAGTAGGGGTGAATAAACCATTAAAATATCTCTGAGATTGGACGCTAGCAAGGTCTAGACCTACTTGAAGCCAAGTTTGTTGAATGGAGATGATCCCTGCAAGAAAGAGATAAGAAGAAGAGAGATGAAGATATTGGTACTTGCTAAACGTGATACACTGGATTGGGGAGGGAAGCAACATAACAATAAGAGGCAGTTAGCGAATAACCTGAGTAATCCTGATATGGCGCTGAAGCTGGGATATTGGCCTTAAGCACTTGTCAACAGGCTTCATCATTATAATGTCATATGAGCTGGAATTTTGCATGAGATAAAGGTGGAGGTTGTCAAATCATGCCTTCAATTAAGCCATAAGGGGAAGGTAACAATGAGACGCGCCAGAAACAATATAGTCATGCAAAGAGCGGATGGCATCCTGAAGATGACGACTGCAAGCCTCATAAATGCAAAAGCAGAATAAGCGATGGAATTTGGAAGAGGCTGGAAGCTTTTTTAGCACTAGTGGTGCCCAACCCAAATGGGGAGCCACCACGCATCTTTATTTGTGAATGAGCCAAATAAAGTGCTTATTGGAAAATAAAAATTCCTGATATAGCCCCTAAGTTATCACATTTAGGAAGCCATATCAGAAGGAGAGGATGCTTTGAGGAAACTTTTGTCTGGCGCCCGCTTTAGCTGGCAGACCATGGCGGACAGCATAGTGGTTGGGTCATCTGTGACATGTGGCATAAAGAGTTATAATTGGGGATTCTCTTCATTAATGAGGCCAGCTGTGTCCATTACCTCAATGTATTGAGCAAGTTGATGCTCAGAAAAAGTGATAAGAGCAGGCACATAAGTGAACGACTTGATGCGCTGGTGGGTTTTGGGATAATTGGGGTTAAAAAGAAAAGTTTTTGCCCCATGGATGCAAGCACAGCTCGCTCCAAAAGTGAGCTCCTCAATTTTGTATTTTGCATCCTCATAAAAATCATAGGGGAAATTTGGGATGGGAATACCCTCAACAAGGGGTTCCATCGCCCCATGAAGATGTTGGCAGAGGTGGGTGTTGGTGGGAGCAGCTGCTGCCTCTAACACCATTTTGTTAGTATTTTCATATACTTGGAAACCTTTTTTTATCTCTAAAATGGAGGGGATGCAAATTGAGAGGATTTACGAAAAATTCCTTCAAGGCAAAATTAGGCTTAACATTATATGGCCGATCTATATCATCAATCCATTTGAGTACTTCAAATGGATTTAAATTGGCTAATGCCAAGTCAGCCACTGGAGTTGGTGCAGTGGTGGATCCTGATTGGCTGTGAACAGTTAACCACAGCAGCTCAGCCAAAACTGTCTCATCCATCAGCTCAGGATTCTTTTATTCTGATGAAATTCTTATAAAAACTTTAAACTTTGATTTTCTGCTGCTTTGGAAGCAGCGCCAGAATTAACCAAGGTTGTGGGTGGAAGGATCACACCTCACTCAAAACTTTTGGGTTAGGCAGCAGCTGGCCCAATGCCAGAAAGAGGAGAAGTGGAAGCAGCTGAGGTGGAAGCCTTTGGGCACTTGCGTTTCAAATGATCCAATTTGAAGCACAAGAGGCATATGGTGTGGCTGTTTTTATCATGCACCCAAAAAGAGTGATCAGGCGTGGTCTGATCACAGTTCAGGGGGTAATCATGAGGTGGGTGTTGCTATAGAAAGGGCGGATGATTGTAAAGGCTCGAGGCCCTGCCAACTGACCTGCCCCATTAGTAACCACAAACTGCAAGATGGGGTCTGAGCCATAAATGGCCAAACCCTCCATCAGTTCGTGGCAAAGGCATTTGGGGGATAGAAAAGATGACAACCTGGCAAACTAGATCACCAAAGTGGCCTCATCCAGGAGCTGCATGTGAACAGTGAGAATTGGCATATTTTTGAAAATAATTGGTAGCTTAGATGCTGCTGCCACATTGGCCTTGGATCAAAATCTGAGGTCAAATTAGCCCTTAAAAAAACGAAATTTGATATATCCGGTGGGTCAAAAACTGCTGTGTCCATCTTGATGATGGCTGCGCTCACATATGGGAAAAGATTCTCATATTTAACCTGGAGGCTGAAATGCAGGTTGCTCCAAGGGAGCACCAAAGGGCTCTGGAGCACCACCTGTGAGCATGCGAGATGGTGGGCTAAGTCCCAAGGTAGGATGTAACGCATAGTGGCATTGGGAGGGCTAGCAGAGCCAGCATGAATACAATTTGGAGGTGGCTGAAGGATGCCAGAAGGCGGCGCACCACCACCCCAATCTGGGGAATCAGGCATTGATGGCATTGACATTTGATTTAAATTCTCAATTCGAGCATCTGGTTTTTGTATTTTTAAAAATCTCAAAATTCAGCTTCTATTTAGTTGGTCAAATCAAATTAGAGTTCACTAAGAGGCTTGAAGCTTCATGGCCCAACTTTAAAGAATTTGGCAGAAAAACGAAGGGCATAGGCTGCAACATCTTAATCTAGGATGTTTCTAAGGTTAAAGGGGCTCAGAGCTATGGAAAGAGCCTTGGTCACTCAGGCCCTAATTCTATGTAAAGGGAGCTCAAAATTTTTGCAATTTCCAATGTCCAGTTTAAATGAAAAACAGTTGTTTTATAAAATTGCTGAGTCAGAAAAGGAACTCCAGAAGCAAGTCAGATCTGGAAAGGAACAATCAATCAATATCAGATGTCATTCCTTCAGGAGGCTTAAGGATGATAGTAGGAGTATCTGCAAAAAGATCCAAATCCAGTAAAGTATCAAAATCTAATTTGGGAATCAACAACAGAGGGAGAATTGGCTGCAAGTCATGTAAGATGGTCTCTACTCTGGTTTTTTTGGGATTGGATACTGTTTATGGTAGTTCTGCAGAAGGACTGGCTATGGGTGCTTGACTGGGAGTATGAGTCCTAAGAAAGACCATAGAAGATATTTCTTCACACAGATCAACTCATCAATTGGAAGAGCAGAGCATCTTTATCAGACAGGCTGTTAAGCAGTTGCTGGTATCAAGATTTAAAATCTGAAATATGTGCTGTATGAGAGGGGGATGTCAAAGCTTTTATAATAGTTGACACTATTCACTTCAGTATCAATTAAGCTCTAATTTCAGAGAAATCAATCTAAAAATTTGACGAGGTGAGCTCTTCTGAAAGAAAAAATTATGCAAGAATGATATGAGCTAAAGAAGTTATTAAGAGAAAATGTTAAGGGCGAATATAATTGATCATTCTTAATTGTGCCACAAGACAAACACTGAGGGCAGTGACCTCCTGTCAAGGATGAGGAGGGAGATTAGGAAATCAAGGACGCCGGACCAAGATCCTGAATATGACTTCTTATCATATGCCCTGACTGGGGAAACCAGCTTTCTAAGACTAGCATTCTCATTATAAACCAATTATCCTGACACAGCATTGGGTTGTGAGGACCATACTCTGAGGAGGTGGTAGCAAGGAAGAAAAGGAAGCGAACTGCATGCAAAAGGTTGTCCTGAGCAGAGTTGAGTGCAGACCAACTGTGCTCCACTAGAAACCAAGAAAAACTTGACCTGGTCTGAGGAAGTATTCCCTGTCCCAATTATATTCTCACAGGAAATCTAAGCAAAAAGGGATGTGTTGGGATTTTTGCCCACTTTTCAGCCTCCTATATTGCCTGTGGATTGCTAGGGATAAATTTCTGATGGAGAGTGTTTTTATTATTGGTTGACCCCAATTTTGGGTTAATAATGTTCAGAGGATTTTAGATAATTTTCCAGTTTTGGATCCATCAGAATCAATCCGGGTGAATGCTTAAAATCTCATTAGGCAGAGTTGCTGACAAAATGGGGGCATTTGATAGTTGATTGATAATTAACTATCAGGTGTACCGATTGGGATCAGTCAAGTTTCATCACCAAATAATTGTTAATTTATTAAGCAGTTTCAAGGCAAGTGATGCCACCTGTAACTAGTGAATTGATCAGTTGGTTGTGACCTGCCATAATGGGTAAAAAGTCCCATTACCTAAGCAGGTCATTTGCTAAATATGGCTGACTTGCTGGGATTGAGTGGGGAACGTTAGAGACATGTTTTCTGACTCTGTCCGTTTTAAGTATTGAGGATGTCTGACAAAAGAATACTAACCAGATGGAGAAGAACATTACTGATGAGATGCCAAAGGGAAGTCCAACGGCAACAGATGCCATTTCATGGCTTAGGCGCCAAATGAGGATTGGGCGCCAAATTACCTCTATAAATTGCCTGATAATTCACATTAATAAAAAACACAGATTTAGTTTTAGTAAAATTTATTATTGTTTTAAGTTCTATTCATCTTCATAATATTGCTGCTATGTGCAATAATTGAAGACTCTTTTGCATATAGAGAATAAGGATCAAGGATCCTTAGAAGAGAAGCTGAGCTTTGATGGGAATTGATGCCAAACTCGTGTCACAAGAGGAAAGGCCATAAACTTAGTGATCTGAAAGTGGATCAAGTTAGTGGATAAGGGTAGAAGTCCCTACTTTTGACATCAAGAGTATTTTGTAGGAATAGTACAGGTCTAGCGTTGAACCATAGCGGGCTATCTATTCAACTATGGTTATTAGTCTTCATACTATTATCAATCAATAATCAACTACTATTAAACAATTTGAATCATGCACATATTATACTTGTGCAGTTAAAAGTTGGGAGCTTTCAAATGGTGAAGAACTCAGGATCATAACATTGGGTACTCACAAGAGGAGCATCCAGATCACAATGTTTAACAGATGGTATGGGATTGTTATATCTCCGCAGATGGCCAACAGTTCATTAAACTTAAGGAGAATGCGCAAAGTAATTTTGGTTCCGTTGTCAGTAATTATGAACTGTGGGAGTCATGCCTTGAATTATGCAATCCATTATGAGCTTGACTACGGTGACTGCCCCAAAATCCCTTATCGCTTTTGCCTCTACCAAACTGGCCAAATGGTCAATCACTACCAGGATCTACTTGGAGAAATTTGTGCCTTTCATTAAGAGTCCCATAATGTCAAAGGACAACATGTGCCACGCAAACTGGGGCTTCACCAACCAATAAAAGGTTTTATGGCGGAATGATTTCTCTATTTGACATTGGTGGCAATTAGAAATCACTTTGAGCACATCAAAGTTCAAAATCTCCAAATTATAGCGCAGTCGCAAGAACTCTAAAGTTTTTCATAGCCCTCTGCTACTGCCTTATGCGCGCTTAAAATAATGGATGGTTGAACAGAAAGTTTTGAGAAACTTAGCATATCCTCACCAATCCTCCTGTATAACTCACCAGCTTTTAGACCATATAAGCCATCATCTCGTCTAGTGCTCAAATAACATGAGGTGGTTTTTTAGCATATTTGCCACTGATCATCTTTTCATACAGAAAATCGCCCAGATCCACATTATGAAAATCAATAGTACCTGAGATAAACAGTTGGCACTATATTGCTTTTCGCCAAAACAGTGAAATATATCAAATTTGTAGGCCTGAAGCTTGATTCCCCATTGATCAAGGCGTCCCTATGGCTCTTAAAGCTTTTATAGCCATCGCAATGAAGCGTGTTCAGTCATGACCAAATTTTACTCCATGAAGGTATACCCAAAACTGCTTATATGCGTTGATTACAGCTAAGCACTCCCACTATGGCACAGTGTAATTCTTCTCATGGAAATTCAAACTCTGACTGAAGTAAGTGACAGGGTGCTACACCCCTTGTCATCTAGTTTGGACAATTCTGCTCCAAGAGTGGAAAGAGAATTATCTGTTTGGACAATAAACTACTTCTCAAAGTACAGATATCGCAACACTGGGCGCTAATCAATGCTGTCTGGAGAGTATCAAAGGCACTCTGACGCCATTCCGTCCACAAAAAGGCATTGTCTTTACGTAGGAGCACGAAGAGAAGGGCTCCTATACAGCTGAAGTTGGAAATAAACTGTTGGGTAATACCCAACCATTTTAAGAATACTTATATATCCTGCTTGGTACTGGATTGGGTCATTTTTCGGATGTCTTCTACTTGGCTGGTTGTTGTTTGAGTCTTAGAGCATCTAACAAACCCAAGATATTCTAATTGATCATTAAAGAAGTGGCACTTTCAGGGATTAAGCTTGACGTTGGCCTCTGCAAACTGTCGATGTACCTCCTTAAAATGATCAAGGTTCTTTGAGAACATCCGTAAAAAGATGTTTATGTCGTCAAGGTATAACAGGACAAAAACAGCATGAGATCACTTAGAATAGTATCCTTAGCCCTCTGGAACGTATCTGGGGCGTTACACAGCCCTTACGGCATACAGGTGGGATGAATTAACCTTTTGGAGTTGACCATAGCACACTTTTCTCGGTTTTCCACGGGCAACTTTATCTGCCAGTACCCCAAGATTAAGTCCATAGCTGAAAAATAAAGAGCACCACAAAGGCGATCCAGAGCGTTATCAATACATGGCAGCCTATATGAATCCTTTTTGGTGATAAGGTTCTACTTTTGGTAGTCAATTACTACCTGGTTTGTTCCATCATAATTTCTTACAATCTGTACAGGCGAAGCCCAGAGACTATTAGACATCTCTAGCATTCCCTGCTCCAGCATCTTCCTTATTATATCAAAAACTACCTCTTCAACAGCATGCGAGTGATGGATAGGCCAAGACCAAATGGAATGGTGATCCCTAGTGTTCACCCAATGAATGACGCCATAAGCGCATTCCAGATTGTGATATTAGCCACAAAGATGTCTTAATTTTTTTCAAATAAAGCTATTTCACGACTCTTCTGCTCTTCTCCAGTAACTCCATTCAAGTTTCTCATGGAACCACTGTCATTACGCTGGACTGGGGTTTGGTGGGAAGATCAAATTCATCCAGCGAACCAAACTTGAGAATCTTGAGGACCTCATCCGCAGGGGTCAAATGCAGATATGCCACTATCTTTTGTCTTCAGATAATCAGTAATTTTTATAGATTTGATAGTAACAATTTTAATTTTTCCATGTCCAGATAAGATTATGCTTGAGGCCACATGTGGCTCAATGCACAATTGCTGATAAGGAAAAAGATCTTGCAATAAACCCAGCTGGTATTTCAATCTATAGCTCTGTGCCCACATAACTTGGTGGCTAGAGGGGATTGATATCGCAGCATCTGATTGAAGCAGTAGCCCCTGGTACTCCTATATCTGGTGGGGAGAATCCTGGATTTGTTTTTCAAATTGCTGATAGAGGAAAGGGACTAACCCATCACTATACGTAAGATTAACATGTCCATCTAATTGAAATCCTGATGCTCACTGTTGGAAGTAATATAAACCATGATCCGCTGGCCTGAGATTTTGAAGGTCTTCTTAGACATATCAACAATTGCACTAAAGTGGCGCATAAAGGCTGCTCCTATTAGCATGTCAGTTATTGTTAGGCAACATAATCACCAGTGCTTAAATGGCAATTGACCCAAACTTTAGAGATACCGCACTGTAAGCCCATTCTGAGACAGTGCTTTCCATCCCAGAGGTCCCATATACTATCTGGTTCTCTACAACAAATTTCAGCGATAACTTGGCTACCAACCTTGTGGATACTATATTAATTGGAGCGCTGGTGTCTATGATCTCACATTCTTTGTTTTTTGCAACAAAAAAGTCATATTATGTACATTTAGAAAAAGCAAAATTTGTTCATTTTGAAATGTAACCATCCAAAGAATACCTCTTTTAAGGAAACTGCATAATATCTACCCTGACCTTGGGTATTCCTTAATGATTGCATCTACAGGGATGAAATGTTTACCCCTCACAGCAAAGTTGCATTCAATGAAGGTAGAGGTTCATCAGAGTGGCTTGCTCTAGAATTTTACATGCATATGGCATCAGAGTTTCCTGGCGACCCTCTTCCATGGCGGCTTCTTTTGCTTAAGCGTGAGTCAATATGTGCACATTGTCAGCCGGTTGCTGATATAATAGTTCATCAATGTATCAGAGGTCCTCGACAGGAAGCAACTTGTCTGGATATTTTAAGGCTAGTGTAGTTAAATCAGTGGAAGTAGATGGTCCCATCTCTACTCTACTTGGTCTTTTCCCCGCTCATACTGGTTTAACTGCATGACATAAAGTTGCAACTTAGTAGGGCGGTGGAATACAGTTTGGCCAATAGGACCACAAGCGTATCAGGTTACCCCAGAGGGTCCTCATCTCTAAGTATCAGTAGAAGGCCCCTGAAGGTTGGCCGCAGTGTTGTAATTCAAATGCAGCAAGGAAAATAGTTATAGGACGGCTAGGGATTGTTTATTGGAATCAAGGAAGGCCTATTTGTGCTTCTCAAGGAAGGAGACCCCACAGGGGCCACTGTAAGCTTCCGTTTGTGGTTAGGAGGGCTAAACGTTGATGCTTGTTGATGCAAATAATTGACAATTTTTGGAAAGGAGAATCCCTTTGCAGGATGGGCGCCATCACATTGAATAATTTATAGTGTGGGTTAGCTTCTGAGGTCATTGAAATTCCTATGTTGGCCTTGGATATCGTTCCTGCTTCCACCCAGATATGCGCCTCTGAGGTAAACTTATCAGCGAACGCGCCAGGGTCTTGATGCGCTGGACCCCCATTATTAGGAATTAACCTTCCATTGAGACTTTTCTCTATGCATCTGAATAAAATTAGCACGGTATCCTTAACTCCTTGGTAGGTGAAGAAGTATCCCTCAGATAGCAGGTAACTTGGTTGGCTCTTTCAAATACAGAATAAATATCATCAGCTTAGCTTTATGGTAGTCCGCCGCTCCTTACACTTCAACCTTAAACTGTTTAAGAAACCATGCATATTTCCATCCCAAACTGAATGGAGGCAATTGTCAATGCATACATCCTCATCTCGCTCTAAACTATGATCTCTGGGGGTGAACTTTGGCGCTCAGGGGGCATAACTTTATTCTTGGCAAGGGGTGGGCACACTAAGAATAGTGGAGCTCGGCTTGTCCACTGGGTTGAAAGCAGCCTGGCCCTCTTCCACTGGCAATATAATAAAAGTATTAAGAACTTTTTTTGCATGGAGTAATCATCATATAAGATTACATTAGATTTTAATTGACTCATGCTACCTGCTTGGTAGGCAAAATTACCGCTGCACCTTCCTCCATTTTGTAACTACCATAAAGCCACTGTCCTTCACTATCATTCTCTTTTTGCTCGTCTGCTTCCCCACATGGATTTGAGGGGATATTAAGTAGCATTTATTTGCCACTCTATGCAGTGTAAAAACTCAATAGTGCCATCTAGGAAGGTTTTAAACGTCTATTCTGCTGATAAAAAACATGCAGCTGACTGAACACTTCTTTAAACTAATTCAGGCTACTTTATGCTCATGAAGGAGCTCATCTTTATCTTGGCATATTGTTTCCCTAAGAGCTTGATGTCAGCATACTGCACTGAATCAGTAGGCTAGGACAATTCATGTTAGTTCTAACAGATATACCATGGTTCATATAGCTTGGCTTTTTTGGTTAATTAGTGGGCATCCTGTAGTGAGCGCCACTGTTGTAAAATTTGGCAGGATTGGTTGTAAACTGCGAAGGGTTGCACATGAAGGTTTCCAACTTTTGCAACAGAAAGATGATATGAAGATCGACATTTCTGGAACAAAACGTAATAAAAATATTAAAAGAAGCCAAGGCTTTAGCGCACACTGCTTTTATTCTGAATGGCATAGTCCATTAACATCATTCTTTCAACTTACACCGTAGAATCCATTATATGTTATAAATCAGAAGACCTTCTTTTAATCCTCATTTCTCCCCTTTTCACCCATCTCTCCAGCCACTATTTAAACAATTTACACAGCTACTCAGCTTCTTCAATTCCCATCGTTCTTGTCTCATAATTAGGAGTTCTGGCTGAACACCAATTTATTGGCTGAGGTCAAATTGCTTAGCGTCAACCCATATCAATTCATGGTAAATTCTAAATGATCTAACTTGATGCTTTGATGGATAACCAATGATCCTCAATTAATAATTTAGGCTTTATATACAATCATATAAATTCATGATACATATAAAATAGTTTCTTTTAAGTTCATCTATAGCAGATAAAGCTTATTTAAGATGCAAAAGCAGTATAGTCTTTATGATCTTTGAATTGGAATTTGTTGTTGAATGTTGGTGAATTAGGGGTATGCGGCTTTATGTACTAACTTTATTCTAGGAATTTTAACAAATTCTTATAAAAGATTAAATATTTTTAATAACTTTACTTAAATATGACTGAACATCTGAGACTGGTGGTAAAATTAACTAAAAATAGTATTTAAGTAAACCACAACTTTAAAATAGTTTGGACAAAGACAAGGCAATTAAGATAGATGAAAATTGGTTTTATTTTATTTAACTGAGGTAAGCTGACCAGGGGATGGACAATACTGATATATGTATTGGGATAGGGGGAGGTGAAGTATACCGAGATTTATGCACCCCAGAGTAGACGAGCTACCCTTGTTGCAGCTGGTACCGCCAGGTATAGGGGGTTGGATGCCTTACTCTGAAGGATTCCCCTATTATGGAGCAGGTGTGGAGGAAGGGATCCATATGCAGAACCAGACTGGGAACCATGATTCAACGAGTTGTTGTTTCTTTGGCCTCATGTATCCGTATAGTCAGGCCTTAAAGTGTTCCAGTAGGTAATGGTGAAAAATGCTGATTGTCCCATGGGTGGTTAGCACTTTTCCCTTGAAGGCATCCAGTGCTATGGTGTGAATTTTCCACAGTGCAATGGCGACTATCAGGGAGTGGAGTTTGGGTGGTATCAAGGATTCAAGTTGGAGTGCAAGGAGGCTTCTGGAGATTGACAGCTCCTAGCCATTGTGGGTTCTTAGCAGATGCGCAACTTTCCGCCATATGGCTTTAGATGAGGGGCATGCTTTGAGATGGTGGTGTAGGGTTCCATCCCCTCCACACACTGCACATGCTGCATGAATAGAGTTGGAGCAATCTGTTGTTCTGTAGGTTCTTCTGAGGCATCGCCAGGTGTTAGCTCTTACCCTTGGCTGTTGGAGCGGATGATGTGTTAGCCTGCAAATTGCCTTCTGTGTTGTGAGGTCATAGGGGATGTCTAAAGCATCCAGGTAGTCAATTCTTGTGATGAATGGGGCCATATCGTGTGTGTCACTCTGGATGTGGCGTCTGATTTTCCTTAGCGTGAAGTGAGCTCTGGGCCTTCCACTTCCCTGACTAGTGCCTGTGAGAGTGATGGTCCACCCTATGTGCCAAGTGGTGGAGAGGAGGCGCTTGAAGTGAGGGGAGTTCCATGAGGGCCAGTTGCATTGGGGTGGTTTGCAAGGTATGTGAGCAGGCTGGACGGGCAGTGTGGGTTGGATAGTTTGAGCGTCTGTGCAAAGTTGGCCCTTGCCGCTCTTGATCAGTGTTGTTTCGAGAGGTCTGGGGCTAGGACTTCCTCTATCCAGGTGCCCAATATGCAGTTGGCATGGACCTTAAAGTCTATTAGGCCCATGCCTCCGCTGGAGCATGGGCCATATAATGTTTACACCCATACAGGTGAGAGAGACCCAGGCCACAGCCATCCATATATAAGTGCGCGGACTAAGTATATGAATGCAGGTGAGAAGGAGATTGCATGGGCGGGGAACCACAGCATTAAGAGGATGAGTGAGTTGGCAACTGTTTATTCGCCCTGTTAGTCTTAAAGATCTTCCCTTAAGGGAGGCAATGCATTTGGACATCCGCAGTATTAGGTTGTTCTCAATTGTCTCATTAGCATACCCCCTGTTTCCAGCCATATCCCAAGTTCGCGAACATGATTGGTTGAGGGAGGTGATGAAAAGGGTAGGATAAGTGGGTTGTTCCTTTGTGGGGGGCTGTGAGGTTTGCGTGTTGTGGCCCAATTGTTAGTGTACTTGACTAGGAGTAGTATTTCCGTTTTCTTTTTGTTGAGCGACGCGTTTCTCACAATGGAATTTCCTTCAGGGTGTGTTCCAGCTGTCAGGCCTCATTGTTGTTAGTTTTACTTGTCACACAGTCATCCGCAAAGGCTAGTATCTTGACTGTTGGTTGGTCTTATATGGTTATGCCCATGAGGCATGAGTCAGCGACGAAAAGGAGTGGATTAATACTAAAGTTATACAGCAGTGGGCTGAGGGGGTTCCCTTGTTTGAGCCCTCTATGTGTGGTTTGATCTTGTTGGTTAGGAAGCTAAGGCCGCATATAGCCATGGATGCCGATTCTGTAAGGAGCATTGCCCAGTTTATGAATCTGGGTGGGAGTTTGAAGGCGCTCAAACATTCCTTCAGGTACAGCCAACTAATGCGATCATATGCCTTCTCCTAGTCTAGGAATACCAGGGCTTCAGTTGCTTTGGACTGGCATATGTTGGCGACGGAGTGTATATTGGTCCATATTGAACTCTCTGGTATGAACTTAAACTGATTGGGCGACAGGACTTCGGAGGCTAGTGTGCCTAACATGGTGGCTAAAATTTTTGTTAGTAGTTTTGTATCAGTTTTAGAGATTGCAATTGGGCGCCAGTTGGCCAGGTCCAGTTTTTTGCCCTTTTTAAACAGGGTTATGACATAGTAGTCCTGGCCACCAGGTAGGAGGCATATCTCCATCAGGCACTCGTTCATTGATGCCAAGAGGAGGGGGGCGATTCTCTTGAAGTACTTTTTGTAAAATGCATAGGGCATTTATCAGGCCCTGGGCATTTCCTATGTGGTGCACCGCGGACTGTGTCCCAGAGCTCTCCTGTGTAATTCAGTTTAGGAGGCTATATATGGCAGTGTACTTTGTATTCCAGTGGTGTGTATAAAATTTTTAATTTTTTGGGGTTCAGTTGAGGTGTCACATTATAATTCAGTGTAGTAGTGGTGTACTTCTGCCTTGACCTCTGCTGGGTCAGTTGCCACAGTGCCATCATCTTTGCAGACCTGTGTGCACGTAAGCTGGTTTCTGCAGGAGTGAAATTGGTGGAAGAAGTATGTCAAGTATGTTTCACTTTCTTTTATAAACTTATCTTTTCTCTAAACTTTAACCTTGTGCTGGTGTTTGAAGATGAGGGTGTTTAGGCGGGCGGACATTTCTACTCATTTACACCTTCAGTTGGGGCTGTAGTCAGAATTCATGGTGTTGAGCTCAAGGTGGCCCAGTTCTGCAAAGGTGGGCCTGATTTTGGCTGTCAGTGGTGTACTTATGTGAGGCGAGATGGCGAGTTTTATTTATTAGTTTGACTTTGAAATTTGCCCAGGTTTTGATGGGGTTTAATATGAATGCAGTTTCATTTTAGATTTTGGCCTCATATTCAACCCAGTCAGATTTTTTGGGCAATTTTATTTTCTGGTTGTAACTTCCTCCAGGTCAACGCCAGTACAGGAGTTTGGGTTGGCGAAAGCTGAACCAAAATGAGTCAGTGGTTGGAGAAGTTGGTCTTTTTTGTCAAGAAGTTGGAGATGTTTGAGCGGTGAATTTTCAGTGCAAGGATGAAGTTGATGTGGCTCGTTGAGATGAGCGTTCCCTCTCATATGTTGGGGCGGATCATGTGGGGGAGGATTAGTAACCCTGGGGGAGGGTATTATGTAGGCCAAGAAATGCCTTCATTGCACAGAATTTGATGTGCCCCATGGGGTATCCCCTGGGGTTAGGCCAACAGTCCATGTTGGGGTTAGCCTAGCAGTTGAAGTTGCCCAGCAGGATGGTATCTGGTGGGAAGGTGAGTGTTGGGATGGTTTTGAGGAATTTTTTCCTCTCAGCTGCAGTGCACGGTGCATAGCTGCATGCTATCAAGATTTTGTCCTCTCAGCATATGACCATTGCTACCAGGATGAGGCCATGCGATAGAAAGAGGAGATAGTGATTTTTAGTTATTTGTTACTGCGGATGATTACCCCACAGTGGGACGTCTATACCTATTGGGATGGTGAGACCCCAGCTGACCAGGATCCCTTTTCCTCTTGTAGGAAGTGGGTTTCTTGGATGGCCAAGATATCAACAGGGGTTTCTTACAGAAAGTCCAGCTTTTTGGCTTTGGATGAACGAGACCTAGTTCCCACGATGTTTAGTGTCCCTATTGACACTGAGGCTTACAGCACCTCAGGAGCGGTTGGGAGGGCTGCTCAACCAAAACCCAGTGCACCATACCTTGAGCTTGCTCCATGTCATTGGGCCTGTCCACTCTGTGTCATCATCTGATCCCTTACCGCGCTGATTTCATGAAGGTCTTTCAGTTTTTAGGGTTTGAGTCTGATTTTTCCACTCATGATGCATGGTGGTCC
Source organism: Massospora cicadina (assembly GCA_022478985.1). Taxonomy (NCBI): domain Eukaryota; kingdom Fungi; phylum Entomophthoromycota; class Entomophthoromycetes; order Entomophthorales; family Entomophthoraceae; genus Massospora; species Massospora cicadina. The sequence continues at coordinate 224,059 of JAKSZP010010523.1, read as the reverse complement.
GGTGTAGTGTGCTGGTTGTTTTCTGTGGGTGCGGGGAAAAAATATGTAGATGTGGGTCCTGCATTTTCGCCAATAGTAGAGCTAATTTCTGTCTAAATACGCTTGATTGATACCACATGGTGATTCAGTAAAATTGTTAAGAAAATTTTCATTTTGGGTATTCTGCTCTGATTGGTTGGCTTAGTTGATTTCCTCTATGTCCTCCTGAATTTGGCCAGGGTCAATTGAGGAGGCCATGAGTGATGCATTCTTGGCCACTGCCCACTTTCAGGCCTTTTGTACTATTTTGCATACTTTGGGTAATACTGTGTCTATGAGAATGTATTGACTATTTCTCCCCAGAGGAAGGCATAGTTGTTGTCAACTATTTTGGTGAAGTCTTCATCATCTTAGTCCATTGTGTCATCACAAAAGTCTAAACCAGTATTCTATTATTGATGGAGCATGCATGTACCTTGTGCCCCAATGCTCTGTAGTGGTTGCAGATATGCGGTGCGCTTTCCAGTGTGATGCAGAATAACTTTGACACTCCCCATCTGAGAGGTGAAACACCACTGCGAATGGGATTTTTGTGAGGTCCTCAGCCACCTCAGAGATTAGATGATTACAGCAATAGCCTTTCTTGTGCATAAGTTTAGCATCTGGTAATAACCACTGTAGTTTAAATGGTTTAATTTCTCTTTAAGTGGCAAGTCCAGCTCAGAGCTCCTCCTTGATTACCTTGTGGGGAAGGTTGGTAGGGAGCAAGTCAAAGTAGATAAAAAAAGTGTTCACTTTGTTCCGTCTAATGTGCACGGTGATCACAATTTGTTAGTCTCGGGGAGGGCAATTTTAATGCATTATTTTGCAACAGCATCTGCATCTTCTTTGGTTTTGAAGCCTATATAAATCCAGCCATGGTAGATGGTATGGGTGGTAATGTACACCACATGGGGAAAAAGGGAGGCTTGTGCCTCGCCCACTTTGTCCCACTGTGGGAATTTTATATGACCACATTATCCAGCTTGGGATTAATTAAGCTTCAATTTTATTTAAATTAATGGTTCACATATTTTAATTTTAGCTTATTGATTAAGCTTTGGATGACAATTTAATTATGTCATCTAGGTGGCAATAATAACTAACCAAATGGTTAAATGTAATTACTATAGGATCATATCTGATGATAATTACATTTATAATTCCACCAGGGATTGTTGCCAACAATTTGGAGATAGTAATTTGGCTTGAAATGGGCAATTACTCATTGGAAATTGTTGGGTTTGGTAGCTGACATGTGGGCTGATACAAATGGCAATTTAAATATGCTATTTCTCGTGAACATCAGATGGAATATTTCTCAAAATTGAACCATTATCTTTTTTTTATCAACTAGGCATTCCAAGACCATCGTGGTTACCACAATTAACCCCTAACACATGTCCTCCCATACTTCCGCCTATAAATATTACCTCATTTTATTATTAATAAAAACCTTAGACTGAGATAAACCTTAGACCTATAGTTTATATTCATTATATCTTGTAGTTTATCTGCTTCTTGTGAAGAGAGTCCTTGTCTAAGTGTCAACGCCAGAGTGAGGCCAAAGTCACTTAAATTATTATATCTTGCCAGAGTGAGGCCAAAGTCACTTATATTATTATCTGCCAGAGTAGGGCCGAATCTACCCATTTATCCAAACTCAAATAAGCTTAAAGTCTTCATACAATTAGCAAGTTTGTGTTTATTCCCAAAGTCAGTAGTTAAGCGAACCTGTGCACCAGTGAAAACCCCTCAGTTTTTTATACCCACAGAGTAGGAAAATCAACCCCTAGGAAAAATTCTGAGCCTTTGCTCTACCTTCGATAGGGGTTGGGCATACTGGATTTCCATGTACAAGTTTTGTTCAGTGGTGAACTCCACAAACCTGGATGGTGTCTGAGTTTGTGGTTTCTTGGCGGCATTGGTTCCTAGTCCCACTCCAGGGCGTTTCTTGCCCTTTGGTGCACCATTTTGCCCATTGCCTGTTACAGCTTTCACCCAATTTAATTTTGATTTGTTGAAATCGCCCATCTCTCCTGTGTGATTATCAAATTTTGCTATTTGAATTGGAACGTGGTAACTAATGTTATCATTATGGGAAAGAAAAATTATCTATGGAAAATGTTTAATTCTTGAATATTTGATGGAGGAAATTAAGGTTTGTCAAATCAGGTAATGAGCAATTGAAATTCATTCAAACTTTCTATAATGTTAACGGCAAATTTATAATATATAGAGAGACCAATAGTGTAAATCTTGGTTTCTATTTGGGTCCTTCATTAGAGCTCTGTAATAAATACTATGCACCAAATAATAGGTAATCTAGAGTTTACAATACTGAAACTACTAATATGAAGGTTTATCTTACCTTTTTCATATATGTTACTCAGGTTGTAGTATAAATAGACATTAGGGCCATATTGGCGAAACTGGGTTATAATACAAACACATAACAAGCTATAAAAATCTTAACATAAGAGGAGTAGACTAACTAGCTTAAGGAATAATCTACATTAGTGTATCACATGATATCATGGGGTTTTAGCCTATTATTATAGTAAACACTTTATGATAATCTTAGATCATTCTTCTTTTTGTTAGCCACAATAAATAAGTAGCTCAAAGTAATGTTGTCTTAATTTTATTCTTTTTCTAAATTCGTTTTCTCATATTAATAACCATGCTGTGAAATTTTAATAAACGTCAATGGATAATGATTGGCAATTATGCATGTGAATATATCTAGAGGACCGCATGTAATACATTATTGAAAGACCTAATAGCTATATAGAGACCTTAGGAGCGCGATAAACACTAAAAAGCTATTGGTCTATACTAGAATATTTTTAAGGAAATCACTAGCCTCTAGATGGAAATTGAAAACCATATTTTTAACCTTTGGCTTATATCAACACTGTTATAGGTGCTCATTGACAAAATAGACTCAAATTTTGCTAATTCCCCCAATTAAGAATGGTGAATCAGTTCCATCTGATTGAGATAATTTAAACTGTTTATAATGGGCTAAAGGTTTTCATTTTCAAGGTTGTTCATAGCATATCATAAAACCAGAAAGAAGCCCTGACTGCAATTATACTATCAAGATTGACGTTATTCACTATTTATATATGCTTATAGTAGACATCATCACATAACCTAGAAATAAAACCAATTTTAGAGTAAAGTGTTATAGATTAAATTAATGATGAATGGTCACAGAACTATTCTGCAATAAATTTTTTTTGCCTTAGTTACCCTCTGGTGTTGTTATCATTAATGATTTTTTGTCTCTCTACTATCACAAAATAAACTCACTTATTAATGCTCAGCAAATATTGATATCCGTTTATCATCCTTTTAAATATGTTACTGCATTAAAATTGATTTTGATGCACCATATTTAATTTCGCAGATCAATTTGCACTATATCAAAAGATAATCTGTATGATGGCATAAAGATTGCAAAACATGTGAAAAACTTATACTCAAATGTAGTTTTTAATAAAGTAAATAAATTTCATTGAAAAATTAGTACTGACAATGGCTTGGGGGCTTGTGGGTTGGTTGCCTTTGTTGTAAGTAATATTCAGTGGTTCCTACTTGGATAAGATCCCTTTTCAAGGAGACAGTCCCTTCATCATATGCTTATTTTAATACCTTGGGTTTTATTATATAGAATTTACTAATTGCCTAGCAGAATCTATGAGTTTCAGTTTAATTGAATAATATCTATGAAAGAAAAGGAGACTGATGACTAGGCCTTGATGAATTTACGATTAATAGTGATCTGCTAATACAAACACATGGTCAAATGGCCAGGGATATAAAACACTATAATAGTGCGTTTTTGGTGGCGATTATGATAGGTAATAATATAATAAGCATTTTTTGATTTTCCACGGCTTCTGGGCCAAGTTTACTTAATGTAGATTAGTAAATTAGGGTAGCATCACCTGGGTGGTGAGTAATTAATTTTAAATTTTATACTACCTATAACTGGTGATGGTGCCCAATAACCCTATAGTAACATCTTCTTTGGTGATGGTTAAACAAAAGGTAACATAATCTAGTATAGTAGAATGACATACATCAGTTTGGCGTCAGTTTAAGAGCAATAGTGATCAAACACTCACTCTAACAGCTGGATAAATATAGAATTAGTTTAAATTATTAGTACATATGGTTAGTCAGATTAAATCTCAACATTTTGCCAAAAGGTTGTAGTTAAGATTCACTTTTTTATAATATTAGCTTTTTTAGTAACTCCTACCAGAATAAATTTAAACTAGCGCTTATTTACCATATAGATTTATGATTTATACTTTCAGAATTTTTGGCTTTATACAGTAAAAGTCCTACAGTACCCACATGCGTTAAGCTTAACTTGAGCCCTTAACTCTATAATAAACCTTAATTTAAAAATTGGATAAAATTTGAAATCATCTAGCATAAAGTTTATGTGCACATCAATCATATTGGTAAATCACAGAGAACTTCAACTGTCCTTAAGTGGAGCAAAATTAAGTGAGAACTATTGACTTATGTTGGAATTCAGGGGATCAGGGACACTCGCTGGTGCTAATCAGCCCTGGATTTCAACAATTATTAGCAGGAGAAGTGACACTCTCTATTTCTTATTTAATTATTTTGTAGGGTATCAAATGTCCAATTATATTAAAAAGCTTTATAAAACATAAGAATAATAAAAAGCTGGAGCTTTACATATTTTATTAGTTGCGGCTAGAGGGTAAAAAGTGAACCCTATTACAATCACACTGCTTAGTATTTGAAAGAATTTGAGGCTTCAAGCAAGATAGGCGAATATTTCATTATTAGCTTTGAGCCTATTTAAAAAAATATGGGTGTTCGACCTATTGGAGCTCTTAAAGGTGGCCTCACTTTTATGGAATGGCTGATTGAGGGTCAAGAGTAGGTAGGAAAAGGCCATGAGGTAAAAAATTTGACATATTTGAGCCAAACACCATACAAAAATAGTTTCACCTGGTGTGACACCCTCCAGGCCTATAAAGGTGCTGATCTCCACAATGGAGTTTAAACTAAATTAAGTAAAGGACTTAAAGGGACTTCAGAATGGATTTCCTGATTCCTCCACCAATTCAGCGTAACCCTGCTACTAAAGTAGGCTTATTACCTGAAAAACTTGGGAGTAATCAAATTTACTCTGATAGTCCAGATTCCATCAAGAATCTTAGGCTCTTAATATAATGAAAATAAAAGAAATTCTCATCCACACTATTCTTACTTACTAGTTGAACAACCATTTTTCTGACAATATACCGTTTAAGAATGTTGGGGGGAGAATAGGGGAAGAGAAAATGGCCATGAACTCTGTTGACAACTACTTCAGAAGGGAGTGACTTGATGGAATATTTGTCGCCCCTTTTGTATGTGATGACAAAATGGTCCTTCCCAGATAGACCCTAGCTTCTCACTTCTGTGATTAATGCAATTATAATAATATAGAACTAGGTCAGAGATTTGAAAAAAGGGTAGAGGTGACTGAGTTCATTAGGTGCTTGACCCTCTTTGGTGACAGTTTTGGCTAAGTTAGTCATATCTTCAGATTATAGTTAGATGATACGTTGGGCCAACTTCCTCAGGCCTTTTCTGGGTCATCAGTCCTGGATTAAAAGACATATTTTTACAAAAGGGCAGTTATTTCAGGTTCTCAGACATACAAAACATGGAATGGAGACATTTTAAATATCCAATGGTAGCTAGTGCAATAGGTCATGAGAGCACTGGGCAAAAATCTGATCCCAGTGCAGAAAGTTAGAGGTGGCCATTTTCCGTAGTATAGTACTAAAGTTCCATTTGCCCTTTCTACAGTTCCGTTGGAAGAAAGGTTGTAAGGAGCGGAGAAGAGTTTCTAGGTGCCCATAAAGGTAGCTAAGATTTTGACCACTCAGGAGGTAAAATTATTACCTTTGTCACAGAGGAGAACCTGAGGGCAACCATGGTGGGTAAGATTTACTGGTGGAGGAAAGTTGCGATAGCTTTGACAGTTTGATCATGGAGAGCCTTTGCTTCAATCCATTTTGTGAAGTGGTTAGTACCTACCAGTATGTAACAATTCCCACCAGTAGTCTGGGGGTAGAGGTCCTACCATGTCTAAACTGATTGTGTGAAAAGGTTGATGAGGGTAGTGGGTTAGTATGGGTAATTTATCTTGATGCGGGATTGCTTCTTACAGGTTAAGCAGGCATTCAATACTTAAATAATAAATTCCATGATGCCCTCTCAATAGTACCATTCCTTGATCCACTCATACGTCCTCCTCAGTCCACCATGCCTAAGGGTAGAGTAGGCGCCCAAGGTCAAAGGTACCCATTCTGAAGGTCGCAGGTAGGGCAGTTAATTTACGCCTACCTTCTTATATAGCTTTCCGCTCTTAACCTTAGTGTTGTGGGAGTGTCATGCTAGCACTTTAAGAATGAGGTCATCCTCATCATTCCAGGCTTTGGGGTCATAAGAAGACCACTTAATATCTTAGCTTCAATATTATCCAGATGAAGGATAGGCAGCCAAGTCAAACTATCCACATTCATATGACGCATCCCAGGTTGGTGATCAATATTCATATTATAATGTTGAAGTTTGAGGCCCAATAGGCCAACCATCCGGTGGGATCCTTCATGTTTTGTAGCCATTTTAAGGAGGCGTCAGTAGCCACAGTGAATGAATTGACATATAGGAAATTGCGGTAATGTTTAACATCTATTAATACAGCCAGGCACTCCTTCTCTGTAACACTGTAGTTATGTACAGCATTTGACAACATCTTGCTGAAGTAGGAGACCGGATGTTCTACGCCATTACTGTTCAATTGTGCCAGGATGGCTACAACGTCATAATCTGAGTCTTGGTGAACAAAATGAAGGGTTTCTCATAGTTGGGGTGGCGTAGGATAGGGCGTTGCTGAAGCAATATCTTTAGACTTCAAACGCGGCCGCTTGTTCTGTACCTCAATAAAAGGGGGCATTTTTAGCCAATAGTCAGATGAGAGGCTCACTGAGTTGGGCGAACTTGAGGATGAACTGAAGGTAATACCCCATCATACCCAGAAATACTTGAATGTCCTGGAGGTTCTTAGGGACAGGCATTTTAGAGATAGCTTTGACATTATCTTGTAAATACTGGATCCCTTCTTGGGAGATGGAATGTCCAATGAAGTCTAGTTTCTTTTGGAAGAAGGTGCATTTTAAAGGTTTCAACTTGATGTTAGAAGCCCGCAGGCGTTGAAAGCCTTCTTTTAATTGAAAAATTATTGGAGAACGTTGCAGAAGAGATGGTGATGTTATCAAGATGTACAATCACACAGCTTAGCTTGAGGTCCCTCAGAATGGGGTTCATTGCACGTTGGAAGGACGCTGGTGCATTGCACAGCCTTTTGGGGTAGGCGGGTATGCTGAAATAAGCTTTCACTACAAATGAGAGCACATTCTTCCTGATCTTGTGGAGAAAGGTCCATTTGACAATATCTGAAGGCTAAATCTATGGCTGAGAAGAATTTTGAGACAGAGAGTTGGGTGAGGGCATCATCTTTGCGGGGTTTAGGATAGCTGTTTCTTAGTGAATTTTATTTGTTTACAGTAGTCCATTATTACCCAATGACCTTCATTCTATTTATGATCATCAAGAGAGGAGACGCCCAAAAGATTTAGGATGGTATTAATAACCCTTTATCTGATAATTGCTTGAGTTTAACCCTCATTTGATTCTCTTCAACCTTGGACTTACGGTAAGGTTTAGATCAAATGGGACTGTCATCACCAACATCAATGCTGTGGCTCTATTCCTTCATGTGGCCGTAGTCATTGTCAGATTTGGAGAAGATATAGCTATAAAACTTTATAAATTAGAACTTTTTTAAGCTCATCCAAGGTTGGTTCCTCAGAAATATGAACCTCAGGCAGAGTATAGAACAATTTATCAGCAGGCAGTCCCATATCTAGCATAAATCATATAAAGTGAACTTTTTTAATATCCTCAGTTAAAATCAGCAGGCCTTTTCCAATCTCCAGTTGTCTCTATACGATCAGGTCTTATCTGCTAAGAATCCCCAATAGTATATTGTAAGGTCTCTGGTAGGCTGAGTCAATAATGCCTGGAAATACTTAAGGATCTAAAGTATTTATTCTATAAAGGTTTGTTATATTCAATAAGCAGTTCTTGGGAATTTGCAGGGTAGTATTGGTGTCAATAACCCTTTGTTCGCCAGCCATAACTAATATCTCTTCTGACGCATAAAAAGAAATGCCCTCTTGAGCGACCACTAATCCAGAAAACTTCTTTGTATTTTGCCCCGCCATATTTAGCGTAAAAATAATCCGGAAGAAAGAGTAATTAACTGAGCAAGAGTATTCCTTTTACTAGACTCTTTATTAGTTCAAGCTAGGGGAACCTCATAGCTAAGCAGGGAGAGATAGCATTGCTTCAGGTTAATAATTCCATCGTACTTAATCATAAATGGGTACAATTAGCATCTCATAAGTGTTATTAGTCAAGGCCAAAGCCAGGAGCTGACAGAACCAGCTTCCCAAATCTGAAAGTCAAAGAGGAGTACGCCATATTAGCACGTTTACTATTTGGAAAGGCAGTTCCAAACTATCAAAGAGCATTCCAAGTTGGGGGCGATTTTAATATTCTTAATAAGTTTGTGAAGAAATAACGTTCTCTGGAATACAGCGTTGGGGAAAGCTAAGACCCGTGCGCTGTTGACCACCTCCACCATGGTTACAGTCCCACCAAGTTTAGGAAAAAGTGCTAGAGCTTCTTAAAACAAAGAGGGAAGCAAGTCTTTGAGCAGTATCAGGGTAATTATCCTGATTAGATTGTAGCGTATGACATGCTGAGTATATTGGATCAGCAAGGCAATGGACTAGTCTCTATCACTTGTGGTATCAATAACTTCAGAACACTTCAGCAATTGACAGAGATAGGTTCCTCTGGGTATCATGGCCTTATCTATTCTTTATGCAAAACCAATATTATATCCCCACTCCAACTGGGATTTCTAGGTTTTTAATATCCAACGTCTGCAAAACCCCTTCAGATTCATCATCAGAGGGGTTATTGGCACACTATTCAGAGGTTTGGTAGGAAGGGGGTGAGAGATAGGCCTTACCTGGTTGCAGTGAATGTCCTTTGGGCGCACAATTACCCTTTTTAGCTTTTGGAGGAAGCGTCTTAGCTTCACCAATTTTTGTCATCACCTTAGATGTCATAGACTGCAGCTTGGAGGGACGTGATGGTGGAGCCTCTGTGGCAAGCCCCTTGAGGGAGAGCGTGGGATGAGGCAAGGACTTGAATGATTGCATAGAAAGGACTTGGGGGCAGGTGACAGAAGAGAGTAGACCCTGTCACCTATAGGGCGCTCTTGCTAACCTCATTTGGCGGAGTGGAGTTTATTTTAGCTTTCCCCATAGGAACAGGCTTTGGAATGGTACAAGCACAGGAGATGTCATGGGAGTCATCGTGGACTCCTTCTGGAAATTGACAGTTGAGAAATACATAATAGACAAGACTTGGGGTATCAACACAACTTCTTGAGTAGTATCAACCATAGAAATCCACAACCTATAACAAAGACTTCTTTATATTGCGTACATTCTGCAAGAAGTGCTTTCTGAGATAATATGTTTGTCTAAGGAGGGTAGGAAGCTAAGCCAGACAGTATGGCAGAAACGACGTCATCAAGAGGTAACAGGTTTGCCAGTAACAGTGGCTAAGCTTCATTGTAAAAGAGGCTAACAAAGGTGGTACTTGATTATACCTCTGGCATGCTTAGGCACATATACGCCTGCTTTTTCCTTTTTAAAACTGCGTTGAGCCAAATTCTCAATGAGCGCTTCCTTAACCTCCTCCCAGTTATTAAGGTTGTCCATATAAAGAACCATTACCACTTGTGCTAGATGGCTTATGCAAGTGAAGATTTGCTTTATTTTTTGGGGATTGGTCATTCATATCATAGAAGATTTTCAGAAAATGAGAAACGAAGCAATGCTACCCTCACCTTGAGGTAAACTTGTCTCTAAAAGGGGGTTTAGAAATAGTAGGGTGGCCCCACGAGGGTCTTAAGAAGTGCTGTTCTGTTTTTTAAAGCGAGTTAAAGCTCTGGCTAAAAGCTATTCTAAAACAGCTAGCTCTGATTAAAATGCAAAGAGGAGGTTAAAATTTTTAATTAACTGAACGTCCTCCATTTTTGGGTAGAAAGATTGTGGTGTACAAGCCCCTGTAGTGAGCACCATTTGTTTAAATACTGGCAATTTTGTGCCTTGTAGTTGCCTTTTGGCACAAGATTTAATCAATATCGCGGACTCTAGAGAATTAAACTCTTGGCCACAACTAAAGAATTTTAATAAGAAAGTAACCACAACTGATCTTAGTTTATAGTAATTTGTTGATATCAGAATTTGAGGGTAAAAGCTATCCCCTAATTTAATGTCAACTCCTAGTATTTTTTTAAGTTGAGCTAAAAATGATTAGAGCTTGGAATTCAGAATAGGTGAAAGGTCGCTCTTTATTATTAAAATGATAATTTATCTAATTAGGACTCTCAATTTCTTTCCGTTTTGGCAATGCCTTCATTATGGGTGTTGGAGAGGCTACCCATCCAAGATGGCGTGATCCCCATTTGGCCCCATGTCCTATCCAGGGTGGACTACCTGGACATGATGGACATCCCTTACTCCATTGAGACCCAAAAAACTATCTGGAAATACGTACACCATCCTCTGTTGCAGCCTCAAGTCTGCTCCCATGTGTGGCGCTGCCTAAGGTGGGTGTATCGTACAGATGAGCGCTCTAACGCTTTACACTCATCCTGTGTCATGTGTGGCCAGTACTAAACGCTGTTCCACCGCCTGAGAAGTGTCTTACCTCTAAAGTGATATGGCGCGAAGTTCAACGTCTACTAGGCCAGGATCAAACGCATCCCTTCAGTCTGTCAAGAGATATGTTTGCTTTATCAATGGCCTCCCCCCTTCCACCCTCCCTCCATGCTCTGGTGATTGCAATCGCCATGTGGACTATCCACACGATTGTCTTGGATGACATCACAGGCTCCACCCCCACCCTCCCAGAAGCTGTCCACAGATTCTGGTCTCATTTGGTGGACCACTTTCAAGCGTGGATGTTTAGATACCTCCCACCGCGTCACTGACAGCTGGTCTTCTCCTGGTTCCCAGTCTGGTTCATCAAATCAGACCCCTTCCTCCACACATGTTCAGTTGTGGCTACGGCCCCTCCACACGCTCCCTCCCCTCCCCCATAAGTGGCGTTCCCGCTGGCAACAAGAGATAGCTTCGCTTCTCTGGGGTGCCTTCCATGGTACTAAGTTTTGTCTCTTCTGAGTCATATTCGGAAATGTCCATCCCATGGTCAGCCTTCCCCACAATAAATTCATTATGGGTGTTGGATCAGCAGCTGGGATGACAAATCATATGGGAGCATTTTAATATAATCTTGCTAATCAGGCATTTGTAAAATATTTTCAGAGTGGCTTATTACCAGAGGTCTTAGTAACCTATTGGCTGTTAAAATTTGCACATCCTTGAGCCCCATTTAGATCTATAACTAAAGGTAGCTTTCTCTTAGTCAGCATCACGAAATTGACAGCAGAGTTTGGGCAAATTTTCCAGGGAGTTGTTCTATTTTGCCGTAAGTTTGAAGGAGTGAGTGCCAAAATCTAAGTTATTCAACTGGAGATTAGGAAAAGATGTATTACTATAACTTTGAATGATTCATCTGAGAATTAAACTGAAGATTTTTCATAATATTTAAAATATTCATAATTGGATCATTCTTTTCACTTAGTTAAAAATCTAAATGTCCAACAAAAAGTTTGAAAATATTCTAGAACGCTTATGATGACTTAAAGCTTTAACAAGAGGAATGAGAGATTATAGCAAAATGTCATATCATGTTATAAAAGGTATCAAACTGTTATAATATAAAGATAAAGAAGTTAAATGGACTTTTTGTGTACAAAGGCAGCAACTAGATTTGGCATAGTCTTTCTTGGCTAACAAAGTTGAAAACGTTATCCATTTTATTAGAGTGTAAAATTAAAAAATCTAATAAGTGTTTGATGATTATCAACTTTACAGAAAGAAAACTATAAAACATTAAGATAAGAAAGTTTACCTTATAGATTCTATTCGTTGATATATATGGTTTGCTATGGGCATATTACCATTAGACTATAATAAGGGTTGCTTAATTTGATATCATATTTCTATAGTTGTAGCGTTTCTATTATATGTTTTTTTCAGTTTATAACTTATTTATTGGCATGAATGAAAATGGGAGATAAGATCTTGCCCTGATTTACAGTATCTCAAGCTGATATATCTTAGAGTGGAAGAGGTCAAATGTTTTTAAATCTTAGTACTAAACCTAAAAATAAATCAACAATTTGTATCTTAAACTTATATACTAAGAAGCATTACTTGACAAGCTACACAGTCCTTTTATTCCTAGAACATACAGCTCAAGCCGCTAATTTCTTAGATAAAATGGTTGAGAGTATCATCACAGTCATGATCAGTGCAGTGCTTGTTAAAGAGAGTTTGATACATTTTGTGCTACCTCAAAATTTATAGAAGATAAGAGGCTGAGAAGGTGATTGATCTTACAACCTTTTTACCATCTGCTTTAACAACATGCATAGCTAAGGGTAGCTATCCCATAAAAAAGTTTAGAAAGCTCTCATTTCACACAATGATTGCAAAAGGAAACCCAAATATTATGATGCTAATAAGAAAGGTAATATCATTGCTCTCCTTTCAACCATACAATGATTTATATGTTTCCATGGAGAAATTAAATAGGAAAAGCTAGTTTAAGGATATGTTATGCCAATTAATTATAGAAACAAAATTAAGGAACTACTAGGAAGCACATTTTTTCTGCTTCAAATTTTATTTGTAAATCTAATCCTCAGATTCATTTATGATTCTTGACATACCCAAGAGTCAGCGCGCTCACCTTGTCTTGCTTAACTTTAGAGGCTGACTTCTGCTCAGGGGATCTACTCTGTGCATATTAGGCACCAGACAACCTTTAGTAACATCACAACAACTCTCACTAAACAAACTCTCCAGATGCTACCCCTTGGTGTATTGATTGATTTGACAACCTTTTTGTGCTCTTGGAAAACGTTTTGACACTCTTTGACATTCTTGACATACGTTAGCCTTTGTGACTCAATGACAACATTTTATAACCTCTGTTAAAACTGGGACTGGAGGCTACTCTTATTTAAAAATACTTATTTGTTAAGTTCTGGCTTTGTTGACGATCATTATAAGAGGTTTTTTTTCACAGGTTTGGAAATGTGCACTATTCACATTGCTTGATAGTATAAGATATATATGAGCAATAATAGTAAATAACTACTTTCCGTAGTTGAATAATTAAACCTGATGTAGTTCAACGCTAAACTGGAATGATCCATGTAATACTTATTATGTTGACAATTAGAAATTTCTACTTTACTCCCAGCTGAACTTAATCCATTATCAGATTGTTGGTTCCTTACCTTAGTTCCTGTCACGCTGTGTTGGCGGAGATCTACATCAAAGGTCTGTTCTCTTCTAAGGATATACAATCCTACTCTTTATCACATAAAAGAGTCTACAATTATTGATCTACAATACTAATTAAATGAAGATGAATAGAAATTGATATTAAATTAGATCTAGGGATAAATCTGAACTGATATGATTTATTAATAAAATTATAAGGGATTTTTTAAGGAGAATTTGGTGCTAAACTTCATGCTTGGCGCCTCAGCCATAAAAAAGTAGTTGTTTTCATTGAATTACCCTGTGAAGTCTCTTACAGTAATGGTATTCTCTATTGGGCTAGTGATTCCTCCGTCAAACATCCCAGAGACCTTAAAGTGGAAAGAGCCAGAAAACGTGTCCTAACGTTACCTCTCAATTAAAGCAAACAAACCGCATTTTGCTAGCGATCTGCTTAGTTATTGTGACTCTTTACCCATTATAGCAGATCAAAAAGCAACTGATTGATTTTCTTTGCATGTGGCATCACTCACCTCAAAACTGCTAATCAAATTCAAAATCAGTTGGTGACAAAACCTGACTAATCCAAATCAGTACACCTTTTAGTTGATTGACAATCACTATCAGATGCCCCAATTTTGATGGCAACTCTTCCCAACGAGGTCTTAAGCATTTGCATGGGTTAATCTTTGATGGATCCAAACCTGGATAATTACCAAAAATCCCTAGACATTATTACCCAAAATCAAGGTCAACCAATGTCTGATTCATTTTCTAGTGGGACTTATACCCTAGCGAACAAACAGATAACCTAGGAAGCTGGAAAAGTGAGCAAAAATCCTAATAACCTCTCTTGTCATTATCAGCACCAAATTATACTCATCTGGGTCTTTTCATAATAGGTTTATCCCAGACAGGCTTCTGGCTATTACTATAAATTGATTAAAACTAGACTGGAATCTGGCAATTACTAACTTGATACAACACAAGAGAAACAATAAAGATAAACTTATAATTCTGTAGAAATTTACTTAATAGAATAGAAAGTGAAGTCTTATATAGTTCAGGGAAAACTTTTAAGCTATAAAGTATATGGGATATTCAAAATTAATTGGAATTTGGGTTTCAATATTGAGGAGTTTTATAATATCCTCTTAAGACGGCGTCTGACTGCTGCTTTATCTTATTCACTCATTTGTGTTAATTCCTATATGCGTGAGCTCCATCTTGCTGTGGTACCTCTGAACCTTGATGTTCAGGAGCCTTAGTGCTAGGCTTTCACTCTGGGTTCTGGCCATAGTTACTTCAATCAAAATTTGTTAAGTACCAAATCTGGTAAGAAGCATCTTGACATTGGTTTTGTTTGATAGCGCTCTTATGATGCACCTCAAATCATGGCTTTGAGTCTCTCTGCATATTGGACAACTTCCCAATTTGGTAATATGTTTGTTAGTATTTCTGATATATTCACCGGTGTATTTCAATTTGCTCTGGGGCATCATTGGAAGAATTCAAATTATTTTGGCCCCCAAAGGTATAAAAGGGGTTCAAATTCATATAAACTTTGGGTGGTGTCATCAACCTCATCTAGTAAACCTTCCAAATTGGTGAGTAGAAATTTGTTTTGCATGATGTCACTGTTGGAGAAAATTATTTTGCTTATCAGTGCCTATAAAAGGGCCTCTTTCAACTCATCCACAATGGCCTGGTTGCCAGTACCACCACCAGTTTGGGCGTTGTTTTTTATTCCACTGGTTGGGGTATGACCAGAAAAATCACTTGTGGTCTATCTGTGACACTCTCCCTTCCAAGGAGGGACCTGAGAACGTTTGAAGTTGCCATGCATGGACTTTATCAAAACAATATATTATCATCATTGCAAATAAATTATTTCGCTCCTCTAGTTAAAATACTTGCTAGCCCAGTCTAATGGCCCAAAGTTTCACTGGCTGTGTTCCTCTATAATGTAGAACAATCTTGTTGTCTATATTGAATTTGGGTAACTTGGCTCTTCTCTGAATCTCTATCTGGATAGTAGGGAGGCTAGCTTTAATGTTGCTTGAAGCTTCTAACTGAATTCTGATTAACTCTTAAGTCAACTCCTGTTGTTAACAACCAGTGGTAGAATTCTTCTTTCTGATTCTATGATCAGTGCCAGGAGGATAGACAGCGCAGCCTCTCAACCATATAGGGCCTTGAAGGGGGACATTCCTATCACGCGTTGGTGGCTTAACTGGTAAGCCAGCAGCGGTGATGGGAGCAACTGGTCTCACTTTAACCTGTAGTCTAAAGCCATCTTCTTTAGAATTCCTCCTAAGATCCCATTGACCTTTGACACTTCCATCAGAGGATGGAATGTAGGGGGTAGTGAACTGCTGTTTCTCCCCTACCAAATCCATCAGTTTCTTTAAAACATCTGAGATGAAGTTTTTGCCATTGTCTAACAAGAGGTTTTAGGGCAACTATGTTTTATAATCACATGGTTGTACAAGCAACATGAATTGTAATTTGCGTTGTATGCCTTGACAATGGACGCTTCAACTCATTTGATGAAGTGGTTAATTGGCATTGGAAACTTAGTGCCCCTGGATGCTGTTGGCACTAGCCCTGTGAAAATCCGAAAATCACTTACTTGATAAATAGATTCCTGTACGCTTAATTGGGATGAAGTTCTTTTTAATTAATCCTGATTTTGTCAGTGGCTTACGGTATTCAGGCCATCTGAAACTCACTAGGCGTAGTTAAATAGCCCTGACTCTTCTTTTCAAATTTGGGCTTAATTTTGCCTTTGTAATTGGGAACTTCTTCCAAAGCAGGTATAGTTGCACGCTGGGGATTCAGTACTTCCAGCTTGTTGACACTTCTCCAAAGAAAAGATTCTGATAAGAAAATCAGGAAAGAGGACAAATAAAGTACTATTATTAAGAGGATATCTATTTGATAATAATCCATTAGGCCAGGCGCCGGTATTTATACCTCTAGGGCATCTCCTGGCCACATTTGAGCATGTGATTTCAAAAGATTATCTTAGAGCTTCAGTTCAGCCCTCAAACTGATACGACTGAGACCTATTGCTAGGTTTATTGGTGGCAAAATATTTTCGAAATTAGGAGGTTTTTAGGGACAAAAATTGCAATAAAAAAGTGCAAAATTATCCTAAGATCTTCTTGATTTGAGTTTTATCATACTGCTGACGAAATACATTTTCTGTGAATTTTTGCATCAATTGAAGTAGATGTTATACCCCTAATCAGGACATCAACAGGCCTCTCTCTCAATAGCACTAGGTATCCTTTCAAGCAGTCATTGTGCAAGTGCTATCATACCTATTACAAGGATCAACATATGACTTTCGCCCTTGGGTGGGAAATTGATTATATTGAAACTTCTATCTGTCCATGGGACTTTTAGATGTTAACTTTGGGTCAAACCCAAACAATCGAAAATGTGGAATGTTTGATATTGTTTCCAATATTTGGGACCATTTGCTGAGTTTAAGGTGTAGTGATAATTGGCCATAATGCGTGAGTGGATTTAGCCTGAGCTTTTGATAAAGTAATTGACTGAATTTAAGTGGGGTAATCAGCCTGAGCCATGTAGGCTTAAGGTGAGAACTAAAGTATTAGCTCAAGCATTGTGAGGATAATCAGCTCAATCTGATGGTTATCAAAGGTTTATTTTGGGTCAACCACCAGAATCTGACATTTCCCCCACTTGATTTGAACTTAAGCCCTAAGATTCCCTATTAGCCTTTGTTAAGCTGTTATCTTTGGCCCAAACACCTAATGAGACTGAGGTTAAATCTTTTATTTTGTAACTTCAGCCAAACGCCCAATGAGTCTGGAGTTGAATACTCTCCCCATCCTCAAGTGTGAACTAAAGTATTAATTAGAATAAAACTATTATTATATATATATTTGTAGATTTTTTGTTTTTCCCCTTTTTTCTTTTTTCTTTTCTTAATCATCCTGCTTATTGAACCTTCTTAGGAATTTTGCATGGACTCGGTTGTATATATGATCAGTCCTAATATCAGTGTTTGTGTATATGAACTTTGATGTCTTCTCAATCACTTTAAATAGCCCTACCCAAATGCAATCTAACTTTTTGCAATCAGCCTGATCCATGGGTGTTGCAAAATAGAACTTGGTCACTAACCTTGAATTTGGCCAATTTGTAGCAAGTTTTTAAGTCCTTTTGATATCTGGCCTATTTCATGGCAAAACTGCTGTCAAAGGCCTGAGCTTGTTGTTTCATTAAAGCATCTACAAGCTATTTGACATATTGAGGATTAGTGTTTTTCAAGGTTCCTCTAGGGCCGAATATAGTAGCATTGGTAGGTCTGGATGTCTTCCATATAATACTTAAAACGGGGACATCCTGATGATGAATGTTAGAAGATATCATAGGCAAATCCTGCCAAACTTAAATAAGTACTCCATTTGGATGGTTTGGCCAAAGTTAATTTTTCTGATAATGTTCACCAATGTCCCGTTTGCAAGATTAACAGTACCATTAGTTTAAGGATGATATGGGGCAGAAAGCACACCTCATACTGCAAAAAATTGGTTGAGCTTGGCAAGGACATTGGCGGTAAAAATTGGTTACATTATCAGTCAGAATAACCTGTGGGACATCCATGCTTGTGGATGATGTTTTCAAGGATGAACTTGACTGTGGTTGATGTTCCAGCTTCCTGAATGGCCTTGGCCTCGACCCATTTGGTCAAGTGGTTATGGCTAAGATTATGTACTTGGCCTTCATATTGCTTGTTGGAAGAGGGCCAACAACGTTGATAGATACAGACTGCCAAGCAAACTTGGGCTGAACAAGCTGGTTAGATGTGCTTCTTGTAACAGCTTTTTACCTTGGCACTCTGCACAGCATTCTAGCATTCCTTGGATGTCAAAATGCATTGATTCCCAATAGTAAAATTGCTTCAGATGCTCAAAATCTTTTTGAATCCGCCATGCCCTATGGCCTTATATGCTGCCACTAATAGGTCTTTTTGGGCCGAAGGCCTTGAGAAAATATACTTTTTTCTCTAACGATCTTGTATTTTATATATATTGCAGGGAAGGCTGACCAGGGGATGGACATTTCTGATAAGACACAAAGAAAACGAAATGTAGTAACAGGGGGCACCCCAAAGAAGCAATGCTATATCCTGTTGCCAGCGGAAACGCCACTAATGGGAGGAGGGGGAACGTGTAAAGGGGCTGGAACCACGATTGAGCACATGTGGAGGAAGGGGTCAGAGTTGATGAATTAAACTGGGAACCAGGAGGAGACCAACTGATGGCGACGCGGTGGGAGGTATCCAAACATCCACGCTTGAAAGTGGTCCACTAAGTGGGACCAGAACCTGTGGACAGCTTCTGGAAGGGTGGGGGTGAAGCCTGCAATGGCATCCAAGGCAATCGTGTGGATGGTCCACATGGCGATTGCAACCACTAAAGCACAGAGGGAGGATGGAAGAGGGGAGGTCATAGATAAAGCAAACATATCCCTATACAAACTGAAGGGATGTGCCTGATCCTGGCAAAGCAGACGTTGCACCTCACGCCATATCGCTTTAGAGGTAGGGCACTTCTCCAGGAGGTGAAACAGCGTTCCATACTGGCCACACAAGACGCAGGATGAGTGTAAAGCATTAGAGCGTTCAGCAGTATGGTACACCCGCCTCAAGCAGCGCCACACATAAGAACAGATATGAGGCAGCAGTAGAGGGCGGTGGGCGTATTTCCAAACTGTCTTCTGGGTTTCAAGGGAATAAGGGACGTCCATCATGTCCAGGTAGTCCACCCTGGATAGGACATGGGGTCTTGTGGGTATCAAACCATCCGGAATGGGTAGCCCCTGTACCTCCTGTGTGAACAGAGGAGAGGGGCGCCCCCTCTGGGCAGTGTGTCCACAACTATGAGTTCTCCACTCAGCGCTCCACATGGAGAGAAGGATTCATTTGAAGTTGGGTGCAGTTCCATGGGGACCTGCGGCCGAAGAGTGGGAAGCCAGATATTTCATCAAAGAGTGAGGGTGTGACGGATTGGTAAGACCAGGGCGCGGGAAAAGTTGGAGCAGGCCGCGCGGGACCAGTGT
This sequence comes from Massospora cicadina, assembly GCA_022478985.1. NCBI lineage: Eukaryota > Fungi > Entomophthoromycota > Entomophthoromycetes > Entomophthorales > Entomophthoraceae > Massospora > Massospora cicadina. The sequence goes on along the minus strand of JAKSZP010010523.1, from coordinate 204,389 downwards.
TGGGTTGGGAGTGTAGGGATGGTAACAGCCACAATCCTGGTGCCCAGGATCTTTGCAGCATGGGCCTCAAAGTCAAGCAGGCCCATGCCACCACTATGGCGAGGGCCAAACATGACCTCAAGATGCACTGGCAGTGGGCAGCCCAACCAAAGCCACACTTGCAGAAGGGCATACAGTGTTTTGAAGAAACCTGGATAGAAGGCAATGGCGTGAGCCCCAAACCAAACTTTGGAGAGGAGCATAGAGTTGGCTATTACAACCCTGCCAGTAAGGGAAGTAGGGTGGGCTCTTAGGGAGGTGATGCGCTTCGTCACGTTGTCCAGAATATGGCTTTCCATCACTGTTGAGGCATACCCGCCTGCCTCCAACCACACCCCCAAATGGCGGACTGGCCCAACGGTAGGGCGCAGCACAAAGGGGAGCACAAGTGGGGCGGTGTGGGATGGGCAGGGTAAGCAAGCGCGTGTGCTATCAGATGGGTCAGGCTGGAAACAGGGAGCTGAGGACCAGCGGGTTTGATACCTACCAAGGAGGATGATTTTGGTTTTGGAGGCGTTTAGTGAAGCATTACTTACCCAGGAGTAAACCTGGATAAGAGCTTCAAGCGCGCGTGCATCATGATTGTTAGACACCCCGACCACACAATCATCAGCAAATGCCAACATCTTGACTGGGGCTTGGCCTTGAACATGGACTCCAGTTGGCGGGCATTTATGTTCCAAAGAAGTGAGTCAAGGCTGAAGTTATATAAGAGTGGGCTAAGGGGGCTCACTTGCGTAGGCCCCTTTGAGGGCGAACTGCATCCATGAGAAAGCCAGGGCCACGCACTGCCATTGTCGCAGATTCCATCATCAGCATCACCCAACTGATGAAACGAGAGGGTAGGCGGAATTGGTAGAGGCAGGCCCTGAGGTATTCCCGTTTACTATATCATAGGCCTTCTTCTGATCTAAAAATACAAGTGCCCCAGAGGCCATGGACTGATAGGCGTTAGCCACAGAGTGCACGTTGTCCCAAATCAACCTTCTGGGTATGAAACTGAATTGTTCTGGGGAGATGGTAGCAGAGGCAACAATCCCTAGACGGTTAGCCATGATTTTAGTTAAGATTTTTGTATCATTGTTTGTTAGAGAAATGGGGCGCCAGTTGGCTAGGTCTAGCTTATCCCCTTTCTTGAAGAGCGTAATGGTGTAGGCCTCTTGCCCTCCTGGTAGGAGGCGCGTTTCCAAAAGGTTCTGGTTAAGGGAGGCAAGCAACAGTGGGGATAAATAATTGAAGTACTTTTTATAGAACTCATAAGGAATGCCATCAGGGCCGGGGCATTTCTAATTTGATGCACCATGGATGGCAGACCAGAGTTTTTCTGGAGTAATCAAATTCATTAACTCTGGGAAATGGGAAACGGTGCAGATGTGTGCACTATCGAGAAAATTCGCCATTTCAGCTGGCAGAATCAGTTCAGATTGGTACAACTCAGAGTAATACTTTTGTATCTTGATTACCACTTTGGCTGGCTTATCCGTGACGGAATTGTCTGGCCTTTGCACCTGTGTGCAGGCCAAGCTCTGGCGCAGTGCGAAAAATTTTTGAAAAAAGTAAGCAGAGCATGTGTCTCCCGCTGTTATGTGTTTATCTCTGTACTGAACACAAACCTGATGTTTGTGTTGCCGCTCAAGCGCGTTGAGGTGGGCAGCTGCTTCTGCCCACTTACGGCCCCAAGCAGGGCTGTAGCCCTTGGCTGGGATGTTGGACTCCAGGTGGGCCAGCTCCACCAGAGCGCGCGAGATGACTGCTGAGGTGGATTGTGAGCGTCAGGAGAGGTGGCAAACCTGGCGGATTGTGTCCGCTTTGAAGGCAGACCAGGTGGAGATTGAGTCAGCACAAAACAATGCAATAAACTCCAGTGCCAATGCCATGGATTCCATCCATGTGGAAAATCTTGGTGATGCAAGTTCAGCTGGGCAAAGTTTGCACCATATTGGAGCCCGAGCTACTGGGTCAGGTAGGTGGAAGGTTATTGAGACTAGCCTGTGATCAGAGAGATCGATTTTCGTCATGTGAAAATGGGAAATTTGGGTGCAAAATTGCAACGGTGCGAGGATAAGGTCAATGCGGGACATGGACCTTAACTGTCCGTTGTGGACATGTGGGCGCGACATGTTTTTGAGCAGTGGAGCATGACGCGGCAGCGCGTCAAACAACCCTAGGGTGGCCTTGAGGACACGTAGTTCTATGTGACCCTGTGGCGGGGAAGATAAGAAAGGTCAGCGGTTGGAGGACAGGTTCAACCACCAGTTCATGTCGCCAACTACACTCAACGATCTTGTAAAGCATCCTGTTTTTGATTGTTGTATTTTTTCATAGATCTAATGATACTTTTTTGATGGATTTGGGCTCATCTTGATACTCTCCACTGACCATTTTCTTAAACAACTCATTGGCAGCCCAACTAAGGGTTGCAATGGTGGGTATTCAGGATAGGCAATCAGCATTTTGATGTTTTGTGCCATCTTGATGCTCAATTGTTTAGTCATAAGCTTAAAGTTTTGATGCACAGCGGGCTAATCAGCCCTCAGGTTCCCTTTAGTTGTTCAACCATCTTAGGGAAGCATGATTGGTAACAACTTTTTATGAGCGCCATGAAGGTAACCCAGAATTGCTTGCAAGCATAAATGACAGCTAAGCATTTTCGCTCCATCACTGTGTAGTTCCTTTCATGAACATTTATAGTTTTACTAGTGAAGGAAACTGGATGTTCTTCACCATCTTCTCCAACTTGGGATAACATGGGCCCCACTGCTGTTATGGATGTGTCAGTTTGACAATAAATTCATGATCAAAGTCTGGGATCAAAGAACAGGCGCGCCCAATAGGGCTGATCTGAGTTGGTCAAATGCATACTGGAAACCTGGAGTCCAGTCAAATGGGACCTTATTTTAAAGTAGATAGAAAAGTGGCTCCCCAAGTTGTGTGAAATTGGCGATAGTACCCAATCATGCCAGGGAATACTTGGATATCACGCTTGGATTTGAGCCATTTTATTTTGGAGATGGCATCCAGATTAGAGGGTTAAGGCTGAAGACCCATTTTTTAATTACAAATCCAAGTTAAGTCAGTTGGACTTTGAAGAACTGTCACTTTCTGGGCTTGATCTTTAAGTTTGCAGCTGGTAGCCTTCTGAAAATCTCCTCTAAGTGTTCCAGGTGTTTGTTGAAAGTGCAGCTGAAAACGTTGATATCATCAAGTACATTAGTACACATGAAAACTTCAAATTTTCCAGAATTGAGTCCATAGCCCTTTGGAAATTGGCTGACGCATTGCAGAGTCCTTGAGACATTCTCATCAACTGGAATGGGCCCTCTTGAGTTATAATTGAACATTTTTTGCGTTCCTCTTTGGGAAAATCTATTTGCCAATATCCACTGATATGGTTCATTGCTGGGAAGAACTTTGCACCCCCTATCCTATCCAAAGCATTGTTGATTCATGGCAGAGGGTACAAGTATTTCTTTGTGATGTTGTTTAACTTTCTATAAGCAATTATTACTTGGTTGCTTCCATCCTTTTTCTTCACTATTAAAATTGGTACCGACCAAAAATTTTTGAAGGCACTAATATGCCAAAATCGAGGAGTTCTTCAATCTCCTTGGATACAGCTTCTTATGATGATTTTAAGCATTTAATCAGGCATAATCAAATTGGTTTATGATCTCTGGTATTGATTTGTTGGGTTTCACCCTTAGAACATCCCAAGTTAAATCATATTGTGCAAAAATTTCCCAATATTTTTAGAATAAGAATGATCTTGGCTCTTCTCAGAGTAGGCCAGGTTGCTTAAATCGGCCATAGGGATGACATTATTTATGCTGAGTAGGTCTTTATTGGGGAGCACTTTTTTACAAAAGTTTCCAACTCATGGAATGAGTGAATTTCTGAGGTAGGGAACAGATGCAGAAATGCAATTGTTTTATGTCGCTTGATGGAAATGGCCAATTTTACAGGTTTGCACATAAGATGTGTATTTCTCCGTGGCCAGTAATGATAATTCTAGGGGCAATGTTTGGTTTAAATCAAGATTTAGACCATGGTTGATATACTTTACCATAAAGTCCTTCTAGGATATTAATTGTTAGTCCCATCAGAACAATTACTTGATCTCCAGATGGTATAGTGATGTGCTGATTTGATTGAAGTGGAATGCACTTTCAACTCATTGATCTGGATGGGTAGTGTTTTTATCTTTGACCGCGCTTTGACATAATCAATTGGGACTACTCCATAGACGTAGACCAGATTTATTGGTAGGCTGTGTTTCTTTTTCTCAGCTGCCCTTTCCCAGTTATAGTAAAGTGGAATAGACTGGCCAAGAGTAGTGAGAGTTTCATCCTTATGATTGATGACAACTCCATATCTTCTTAGGAAATCAGTCCCAATTAGGATATCATAGTTCATATTTGGCAATACTATAGCAGGTGCTGTTACTACAATAGATCCAAATATGAGAGTTTGGGTACTGTTTGCGCCCATAAATTTAGTTGTATGCGCTCCTGCTGTTCCATATTCCTGTCAGTGAGCAACATCGGGCGCAATTTCAGTTTTTTTAACCAACTTTGTGCTGATTATATTAATAGGAGCATAACTATTGACAATAGCCAAACTCTCACCTTGTTTACTGTTATGTCCACATAGTTCATTCATAGTAGTTTTCAGAGGTATTTATTGTATGAATGCTGTGATTACTGCCTGATTCCAGATGTGATTTCAGACTTAAGCAAATATCTGGGAAGTATCTGCTAAGGTCTTCATGGGAATGTCTACTTGAACATTGTTAAGTGAAGGTAGGTTGGTTGAACATCTGTGTTGGAGGTCTAAACCCTGATCAATAATCTGTTTTGTGTAAGGTTTTGATACCTCTTCTTGGGCTTCTTTGATAATTTCTAAGGTTTAGTTGCTTTTGTAATGGCCTGAGTAGTGATCATCATGACATCATTGGCTACAATATAATGGAGGAATTCTTTAGCAACATATTCAGTCCTAAAGAGCTCGCCAGGGTTAGGTGGAATGGTTTTAACATTGGTGGAGTTAGAGCATTCCGCCTCTACTAAACCTGCTCTTTTCCCTTCTCACTGTCATTATTAAATTTCTAGAACAACGTTGACTCCAGGACTTTTTTTGGACCATCTGTAGCATTGGTTAGCAAAATGCCCCATTTGACCACAGTTGTGGCATGTATTTGGCCCTGTTTGCTTCTTTTGCTCAAATTTTTGGTTTGCAGTTTTAAAAAATTTTCCCTGCTTGGACATAGTGTTGCTCTATGGGCCCAAAATTTGGGTTTTCTGCTGATCCTTGGCCAATTAGGGGTATTGAAATTATGGGAACAGCTTCTCAAGTAATTGGTAAGCTCTTGGATTTCCAAGCTTCCATTAAATGCAGGAATCATGACATTGTGCAGTTTACATAAAGGCATAACTAAATACTCCATCGCAATCTTAGCAACAAACTTATCTATTGCACTTCACCCATGCAGAACTTGTGCCTCATGGAAAAATCTGTCCGCAAAATCATATATAGTCTCATTCTGTCTGAATTTAATATTAAAAAGCTCTCTTTTCCAGGTTTCTAATTTTTCAGGCCCTCTAAACTGCTTTGTCACTGCAATTTTGGCATCCTTATTGGACCATTCATTGCCCAAATAGGGCATAACGAGGTCACAGCAATGGGCATCGAGAGAGTTGATCTTTGATGATCCTTTTGCATGGTCTGATGCTCCTTGCATTGTTTTTCAAATAGCTTGAGGAAAGAGGGAACTTTCCTATCCTTATCAAACTTTGTAAATTCAATGGTTTAAAGTCATCTTTCCCTGTTTTAGGAATAGGGGTTGTAATTTTTCTTAAACATCTTGGTGTATCATCATTCATAAATGGCCCTCTTTCCCATTGGGGAGTATCTGGAGTCAAGATTGATGCCAGAGCTCTAGGCATAGAATGGATGTTCAAAATATCAGTTTTTGCATTGGTATCAATTTCTGATGATCCAATTTCATGATATTGCTGTGAACTACTGGATTCTGATGCTTAATTCGGCTCTTAGTTGTTTTTCCAAACTGTTTTTTGGCCGCATAAGCAGAGCTTTTTCCTATTTACCTTTTGTCAAAGCTGGGTGAACACTAACAGCTTTTCTTTTGAGGGATTTAAATTCTTTCTTAAAGCTATCATACTCCTCTTTAAATAAAGTTTGATTGCTTTTAATGTCTTTGGCCATACTGTCTACTCAGGAATTTGCAGTTATTGATTGCATTCTGAGCTCCTAATTCTCCTGAGTATTTCAGTATTTCTGGCTTGCAATCTCGACACCACAGTCCAAAGTTTTGAAATTTCCTCTTTGATCTGGGCATCCTCTTCATCCCTATTTGGGATAACTAGTTTTGCTGCAAGACCTTTGATGTTTATGTTTATGGTATCCAGACTGGCCCAAATAATACTCAAAGTCATCTTGCTTTGCATTTAAGTCCAGTTGCTTTCTTTGGCCTGAGGCGGCATATATGGTAAGTCATTCTGACTGAGATAATAGTAAATCATAATGAGTTTCCAGTTTTTGAAAGTGGTTATTCATGTTTTGTACCCATTTGTGCAACAACCCGTGGTGAACAAGAACTTCTGAAGCTATCTTTGTGACTCCTTCATTCAATAGCTTCTCAAGTGTGTTTAATCTCCCATGAGCTTCATTGGAAAGTCCTGTATTATCCATAATTGCTTTTTAGACTTCAGAAAAGCTGGTATTAATTTGTCCAGTAGCGCATTTTGGGAAGATTGTTTCTCCCTTAGAGTACGGTATATTTCTGTAATTTCCAGATTTTTTCTAGAAATGATTCTCTGGGTATGTTTAATTGAGGGTTGAGCAATGTTAACCAGAAATTTGTTAGTTGCTTGACCGTCTGTAAGACGTTTGACAAGAGATACCATAGTTGCGTCGTGGTACTAGATGTATATCTTAATCTTGAGCGCCTGATCCTTAAAGTAGTAGAACAGGCCAAAGGAAGGATCAATTTAAGAACCAATCCTAAAACCATGGTATAGGGTTTCAAATATAGCTTTTACGCTTGCAGATGTTAGATCAATTGGGCTTTGTTGTATCTGCATGAGCTCCCCCATTGTGATAAGATCCAGGGAGTATGAGGTACCCACTTCAAAGCATTGTCAGCTGGTATTAAAATAGTCAGAGATTTCCTTATTGCTAGTTTCCATCTTGTTGTCGCTTCCTTGTTTGCCTAAATCTGCCAGGAATTAGTTATAGAAAACCATTTTGTAGAGTGTCACAAATTTCTGAGTGAGCACTAATTATGAAAATCTGAGAATCAATCGCTTGATAGTTAGATTCCTTTACATTTTTTTAGGATAAAGTTCCTTTAATTGATTCTCAATTTTGCCAGTGGCTTATAGTATTAATACCATTTAAAAACTCATCAGGCATAGTTAAATAGCCCCGACTCTTCTTTTTAAATTTGGGCTTAATTTTCCCTTTGTAATTGGGAACTTCTTCCAAAGCAGGTATAGTTGCACGCTGGGGATTCAGTACTTCCAGCTTGTTGACACTTCTCCAAAGAAAAGATTCTGATAAGAAAACAGGAAATAGGACAAATAAAGTATTATTTAGAAAAAGATTTTTTTTGATGATAATCCATTAGGCCAGGCGCCGGTACTTATACCTCTAGGGCATCTCCTGGCCACATTTGATTTTTAATTTCAACAGATTATATTACCACCTGAGTTCAGCACTCAAACTGATACAACTGAGACCTATTGCTAGGTTTTTTGGTGGCAAAATATTTTCGAAATTGGGAGTTTTCAGGGACAAAAATTGCAATAAAAACATGCAAAAATTATCCTAAGATCTTCTTGATTTGAGTTTCATCATACTGCTAATGATATAATCTTCTGTTAAATTCCTTGCATCAATTGAATTAGATGAAGTACCCCCAATCAGGACGTCAACAGGCCTCTCTCTCAATAGCACTAGGTATCCTTTCAAGCAGTCATTGTGCAAGTGCTATCATGCCAATTACACGGATCAACATATGAATTTCGCCCTTGGGTGGAAAATTGATTATATTAAAACTTCTTTCTGTCCATAAACTTTTAGATGTTAACTTTAAGTCAAACCCAAACAATTTTTAATGCGGAATGTTTGATATTGTTTACAATATTTGGGACCATTTGCTGAGTTTTAGGTGTAGTGATAATTGGCCATAATGCGTGAGTGGATTTGGCCTGAGCTTTTGATAAAGTAATTGACTGAATTATAGTGGGGTAATCAGCCTGAGCCGTGTAGGCTTATGGTGAGAACTAAAGTATTAGCTCAAGCATTGTGAGGATAATCAGCCCAATCTGATAGTTGTTGAAGTGTTTATTTTGGGTCAACCACCAGAATCTGACAGGCCCTACCACGTCAATAGAGACATTTCTGAATGGTGCAGTGTGTGGAATTGCGTAAACTCGAATTTCTTTTCCAGCAGGCGAAATTTACGCAGGGTACACACAAATTCAATGGTTGGTGTACTTCTACAAAAATTCATTTCCCTTTAAAATCTCCCCTTGAGGTAAGCCAACGTCTCATGAAATTGTATATGGCCCACATGCTTGTGGCCTCGATCAGTCTCCATCTGATCACTGGGTCAGATGTAGGGGTATTATTTGTCTTGGACTTTCTTCTGAAAATTTCCATTAACACGCTGAGCGCATTTAGAACATCTGCGCAAGACTTTCTTTACCTCTTCTGTCTCTTCCTGCCATGCCTCTTCAGGCAGCCTAATTAGGTCATGCATGTGACAATTGCAATTGCATATGAATCCCATAAGGTTGGGAATTATGAGGTTCGTGTGTGTTGATAGTTGCAATTCTGTTATTCTGAGTAGGGCTTTCCTATTCGGGTTGATAATGGAATAAATTTAAACAAATTGTTTACTTGATTGGCTGTTCATTCTGAGGTTCCCCTCCATTTCTCTGCCAAGTTGCCAGGATGCCATCAATTCTGGAGGCTTTTGCGCCCTCATTACCCACAATTCATCTAGCCTTTTTTGGAAGTATTTCAAAACAAGTTCAGCCCTGATGGGCCTCACTTTGGAATTCTATCCCAACTTCAAGTCCACTTCTTCCAATAAAGGCCACTTTTTGCAAAACCCTTTTTATGTAAATTAAATTTATTTTAAGCAAGTTTTTGGGGAGCAGATGGCGGCGCATCAGGGAAAGGGGGCGGATGAGCTGGGCTCCTTTTGGAGAGGTCTTGCCCTGGCTAGCCGCGAGCCAGAGTAGCCTGAGGTGACAGAGGCCAGTTGGCCACACCTCATCCTGTTAACCTTGTGAGCGAATAAAGGTTTTGTGGGGCACCTCTGCCTGGGGTCCAAGGCGACAGAGGCTGGTGCACCGCACCTCAGCCCAGTGTGCCTGGCAAGGCCATCCATTTGGATAGGACCAATCAGAGTTGGTATGGCCACATATGGGGGTGAGTGGTGTAGGGCCAGTGGCAGACTGGGCCTTGGGAGCCCAGTCCTGACATAATTCCAAAGTCACTTTACCTTGGCGGGCTGTGCTTCCAGGAAGTCTGCAAGATGGTCACATTCAATGTCCCAAGCATTGCCTCATGCCATTGGTCCCTTTCGTTAGTTTGTAGGGCCTTCCAACGAAGGGGATGGGGAACTTGGGGATTGGCAGGACTGCTGGTGGTTGATGGCCTCTTGTGCCCGCCAGGAGACCTCCAGAGAAACCATTGATTTGATCCTGGGCTCTGGATTTTTGGTCAACACCCCAAGCTGCTCGCAAAAAAGGTCCCCTGTCAAAAAAGTCATTGGTTGATGCACGCCTGCCTTTCCAGTTCAGGTCCAAGTCCGCCAGTTTTTCCTTTTTTAGGAATGGGTAGTGTAACAATTGCGATTGCACATAAATCCCATAAGGTTGGGAATTATGAGATTCATGTGTGTTGATAGTTGCAATTCCATTATTCCAAGTAGGACTTTCCTATTTGTGTTGATAATGGAATAAATTTAAATAAATCATTAATCTTGATTGGTTGTTCATTCTGAGGTTCCCCTCCATTTCTCCGCCGAGTTGCCTGAATGCCATCAATTCTGAAGGCTTTTGTGACCCTCATCACCCACAATTCATTTAGCCTTTTTAAAAGTATTTTAAAGTGAGTTCAGCCCTGATGGGCCTCACTTTGAAATTCTATTCCAACTTCGAGTCCACTTCTTCCAATAAAGGCCACTTTTTGCAAAACCCATTTTATTTAAATTTAATTTATTTGAATCAAGTTTTTGGGGATCAGATGGCGGTGCATCAGGAAAAGGGGGCATATGCGATGGGCTCCTTTTGGAGAGGTCTTGCCCTGGCTAGCCACAAGCCAGAGTGGCCCAAGGTGACAGAGGCCAGTTGGCCGCACCTCAGCCCATTGACCCCGTGAGCAGATAAAGGTTTTTGGGGCACCTCTGTTAGGGGTCTGAGGCAACAGAGGCCGGTGCACTGAACCTCAGCCCAGTGTTCCCGGCAAGGCCATCCATTTGGACAGGACCAATCAGAGTTGGTATGGCCACATATGGGGGCGAGTGGTGTAGGGCTGGTGGCGGACTGGTCCTTGGAAGCCCAGTCCTGACAGTACAGGAGATTAATATCTGGTGCTGGCAGATGGATTTAAGGTAACCTTAACAAACCATCCAAATTGTGATTGTTATCTCCTGCTTGATGTATGATTTTGAGATCATACCCTTTCAGGAGGATAGCCCATTGTGCAAGGCGTCCATTCAGATCCTTCATGCTTTTTAGCCAGTGGAGCGATGCACGATCTGTGACTACTTTGAAAAGTACTCCATAAATATAGGGCCTAAATTGATTGACTGCTCTGATTATTATAAGGAATCTGCGTTTGATAACTGCATAATTCATTTCTGCCTTGCTGAATACCTTGGAGTAATTTAAATCAGATGATCTACTCCATTCTCATCTAGTTGTGTTAAAATTGCATCAAGTTTAACTTCACTGGCGTTAGTGTACAAGTGGAAGGTCTTATTGAATTTTGGTTTATGCCAAGATTGTTTCTTCTACCAATTGTGCCTTCACTCCGCAAATGCATGCTTCTTCTCTAGGCTCCACTCAAACTCTATTTTCAGTCAGGAGGTAGGTAAGGGACGCCGCTAGTCTGCAAAATGGGGGATGAATTTTCATAGTACCCCACCATTCCTAAGAACATTTGAACGTTCCTCATACTCTTAAATGGCTCAATTGCCACTTTTGCGTTCACTTTTTTACCATGAGGTTCTATTCTGGCTGATCCAATCTCATGCCTCAAAAACTCAAGAAGCCTCTTCTATAAAGTGCATTTGCTTCTCTTCAGCTTCAAGTTGAAAGCGCGCAGCTGCTTGAAGATCTCCCAGAGTTGCTGAAAATGCTCCTCAAAAGTGCGGCTGAACACTGTGATGTCTTCAAGTTATATCAACACACTAATAACTTAAGATCACCAAAAATGTATACATTACTTTTTAGAATTTTCAAAGTCATTGCAGAGCCTCTGAAGCATTCTCGTGGGTTCAAACAACCCTTGGCTGCTTATTAAGGCACATTTCTCCTGGTCCTCGTGGGAGAGCTTCATTTACCTGTAGCCAATGGTTAGGCCCATGTCCTAAAAGTATGTTGAGCTACCCAAGTGCTTCAAAGAAACATAAATGTGAAGCAAAGAGTATGAGTTCTTGGAATCTCGTTTAGGCCGTGGTAGTATAGGACAACTTTATGCATCCCATCCTTCTTGCGCACCAGCAACAAAGAAGATGCCCATGGGCTTTTGAATGGATGTATTAGCCCAGCTTCAGCTTGCTAATTCCTCTTTCATGATGCCCGCATCCTCTGCCTTTATCCAACGTTAATGTTTGAGCTTGAAAGAGATTGCTGAACCTGTGTCCGTCATATGAACCTTCCCTTTTCACAGGCCATAATCATTAAATCCAGTGCTGAAGATGTAGTTGAATTAGTCCTTAAGTTCTTACAGCTCTTTCTGGTGCTTAGATATACATACCCAAACTTGAGCTCATAGAAACCTCTGACTTCATGTAAAGAATCAATAGCTTGACAACTGGTTAGGAGGTCCAGTGCCACAACATGTCCCTTTTCAATTTGATCGGCTGGGTGGTAAAGTTCCCCAGAACAAGGTTTAGCTCTCCAAAGTAATTGGTGTCATAGAATCCTGGTAAAACTATGGGCTCTTGCTCTTATTTTTTGTCTTGACTGTAAACTTTTATTATTGTTTCAGGAGAATCTTAACGCTGTTTGAAGAGGTCATTCTCCTTTTGGTCCCCTGGTCAGATTTCCATGCTTTCACTTGCACTTAAGAAAAGACCTTCTTCAGAGCTCACAGTAAGCGGTAATTGTTTTACATCCTTATCTGTTAAGGTGTAATGAATTGGATAAATTGATTGGTCTGTTTTGACCAAGCAGTATTCTGCTTTCAAGGTTTGGCGTCTTTGTCCTTGAACCGCAAGGGAAGCTTGTAGCTCAAAATGCTAACAGTGCTTGTAGTGAAGTCATCCACGCTCCAAAATTCAGAAGAAACTGTGTCCCAATCAGAAAATCGTATTTTTCATTGTCCAACATTAATGCAGGTGCTGTCAGAACCATGCGCTCATATTGTAAAGGTGAAGAAGAATAAGCTCCTAGGGTGTGTGTGATGTCAAGTCCTGCAGTACAATATTTCACATTGTAGTTTCTTGTTGGTCATAAACTTGAGCTTCTTCATAAGTTTGGAGGAGATAATGTTCATTAGATCCCTGGTATCAGTAATGCCAGCCATGTACCGTTGGATGATAATTTTCACCTTTGTTAAACTCTTGATTAAGGGGCTTCCAGTAGCCAGGACGTCAGTGGCAGAGTCCTCAAATAGCTTTAAAGTGACAGCATTTTTATTGGCCTTGGTAGAGTCTTAACCATTTAATAAGAAAATTTTGAAGGTGGACGCAACCAACTGCTCCTCTTCTTCAATGGAATTGATCACCTGGGTAGGCTTATTTTCTTGGGCCAAATGGGTACTATTCAATACAGATCCGTCAGCACCATGAACTCTAAATCTAGCCAGTACAGCCACTGTGTTAAGAGCCCTAACACATGGTAACTACCACTATCCAAGTTTTCATCTTAGTGGTCATCCTCACCCTCAGTGTGTAGATCCACCCAATTTACGGTATTAATGTGTCCTTTTTTGGGTTTGCTCCTTGTTTTTGACAGTAGCTAACGGACAGGAACGAGCAAAGTGCACAGGTTGGTGACATTTGTGGCATTTAAAATGCTAGACGTGGCAAGCGTTTAGGCGGTTTGTTGCTCTTACCATTGAACTTTTCAACCTTATCATTGGTGACATAAACACCTTTACTGAATCGTCAAGGGGTGGTATAGGTGCCAATGACTTAAAATCAGATCTGTACGTCCCTTATACATCAAGTAGCGCCTCATTTAGTGCTTTAATTGAAATTGGACCTTGACCGCCAAATTCATATGCATCTTCAGATTAGGATCCATCTCCAGGGAGATTTGAACATTTTGGCGGTGGGCAGATCCATTATTTATGTTGTATATAACTACTAGCCTAAAGGTAGAAACAAGAAGTTAATTCATGGATGACTCTTTTTTGCTTATCTTCATCAACAGGAACTCTTGCTTAATATTCTAGACATCCTATTAACTTCCAAAATTGGAGAATAAATATGCTCTTGACTTCAGTACAAGATGATCCAGGTCTTAAACTCGTTTGAGGATCCCCTGAGCCTTGCGGCTCATGCTCCCTTGTATGTGGAAACCTTGTTAATTGCTAGCGCCATCCATGTTATTTTTTACATTTGGAGGAAACCGGAAATTGCCCCTCTCCTGATGCGTACATGGTCTTGAAACATGGTTTAAAGTTTGGTCCACTTCAACAGCATCAGCGTGCATCATAGTTGGCTGAGTACAAGTTCTGACCAGCAGTTGTGCACATCCTTGAGCGATCAATGCAAGTGCCTCCATTTAAGTGGTAGATCGAGTAGATTTAGGCTCCAGTGCAGTGAACATTAGTGCCTTCAGAACTTCAGTACTCTTGTAATGCAATCAGCATATTATTGTAATGCTTTAAATGATCCATACTCAATAAGAGTGTTGATTGTTTCTCCAATTTCTTTCTCAAGGAATACAAGTCTCTCCTTTGGGAGCTTAAGAGTAAGTTCCACTTTGATAATTGGTGAGGGTCCTCTCACTATAGATAGTGAGGCAATTCTAGCTCTTTTAGCAGTCTCCTTGACATGCTCAAGATCATTACACAGTTTGCACTTCAAATTAAAGTTTATGGATCCTACTGTGGATAATATCCTCCTCCCTCACCAGGAGTTCAGAGAAATCCTCTCCACTTTTACCGTGACATACCTCTATATCTGCATCTTTTTCAGTTTGCTCAATAAAACTATGATAATAATCGCTAGGATCTTTTGGTGCCACCCTTGTTGTGAGCACCAAATTTCAGTGTGCTGACCTCAGCTTACTTAACTTCAGAGGCCAACTCGCTGCTCAGAGAATCTACTTCACGCAGATCAGGCACCAGAAAATCTTCTTTAACTCCACAAACAACTCTCACTAAGCAAACTCTCCCAAGATGCTACCCCTTGTGCATTGATCGATTTGGTCTCCTGTTTGTGCTCTTGGCAAACGTCTTGACACTTTTTGACATTCTTGACATACGTTGGCCTTCATGACTCAACGGGAACCTTTCCAACCTCTACCTTGGTGTTATCAGCACCAGCTATCCTTGATAGAGTTTTCTCTTCAAAACAGGCAATATTAAACTGGCTATTAGCAATTACTTCAGATTTGTTAATTCCAGACTGGATACTGGAGATTACATACTTGATATAACAAAAGTTAAAACAATAAGGATTACTCATAATTCAGTATAAAGGTTATTAATAGATTAAAAATGAAGTATTATATACTTCAAAGGTAAATTATGATATAAAATAAATGCGATATTAAAAAAGTAATTGGAATTTGGGGTTCAATATTTAGGATTTTTCGATTTTCTCTTAAGACAGTGTCTGACTGCTGCCTTAGCTTATTCACTCATTTATGTTAAATCCTGTATGCTAAGCTTCATCTTGCAGTAGTACCTCTGAACCTGGATGTTCATGGGCCTTTGTGCTAGGCTTGCTTCCAGGTTCTGGGCCATAATTGCTTCAGTCAAAATAAGTTGGTTGCCAAATCTGATAATATGCAACTTTACATTGTTTTTGCTTATTATAGTTCTTATGATGCACCTCAAATCATGGCTTTCAGTATCTCTTTAAATTGGACAACTTCATAATTTGTTAATATGCTCTTAAGTATTTCTTTTTTTAACCAAGGTAAGCTGACCAGGGGACAGACATTACCGAATATATGTGAAACTAAGAGAATAACTAACAAATATAAAATTAGGCACCCCAGGATACTCAAGTTACCCCTGTTGCCAGCGGGACTGCCAGGTATGGGGGGTTGGTGCACTACTCTGAGGGGGTTTCCCCTGCTATGGAGCAGGTGTGAAGGAAAGGGTCTTTGTGGAGGAACCAGAGTGGGAACCATGATTCTATGAGCGCTTTTTTCTTGGTCTCATATATCCATAGAGCCAGGCTTGGAAGTGCTCTAGTAAGTGGATATGGAATCTGTTAATAATCCCATGAATGGTTGGGACCGTGCCCTTGAACGCATCTAATGCAATTGTGTGTATTGTCCACATTGCAATGGGTATTATTAGGGAGCGGAGGGTAGATGGTATTGGTGACTCAATATGGAGCGCAAAGATACTTTTTAATATTGAGAATTCCTGTTCGTTTTGAATCTTGAGCAGGCGTGCGACTTCCTGCCATATAGCTTTGGTTGGGGGGCATGTTTCTAGGCGGTGATGTAGGGATCCCTCCCCTCCACATACTGCACATGTTTTGTAGAGGGAGTTGGAGCGGTCTGGCATCCTATAGGTCCTTCTCAAACGGCGCCAGGCGTTTGCTCTTATCCTTGGCTGTAGGAGTGGGTGGTGTGTCATTTTCCACATTGCTTTCTGTGTGGTTAAATCATAGGGAATGTCCAGCATATCTAAGTATTCTATCCTAGCTATGCTTGGGTCGTTGCGAGCATATCCCTCTGGGGGTGGTTTTCTGGGTTTCTTAATTTGAATTGGGGGCTGGGTCGTCCCCTTCCCAGTATAGTACCCATGTTCTCTATGGTCATCCCATACGTCAGATAGTTCTGAGGATATGTTTGAAATGAGGGGAGGTTCCATGCGGACCTGTTGCAGTAGGGTGCTTGGCAAGGTATGAAAGTAGTCTGGGTGGACTATGTGGGTTGATTTGAGCGCCTGTGCAAAGTTAGTCCTTGCTGCTCTGGACCAATGTTGTTGCAGGAGGTCTGGAGCAAGGATTTCCTTTATCCAGGTACCTAGGATGTGATTGGCATGGCTCTCAAAATCTATTAGACCCATGCCTCCGCTTGAGCGTGGACCAAATAGTGTTTCCATCCGTATAGGAGGGTGAGAGCCAAGCCACAGCCAGCCCTGGATAAGCGCGCGAATTGAGGTTATAAAGGTAGGTGAGAAGGCTATCGCATGGGCCTGGTACCACAGTATTGGAAGGATGAGCGAGTTAGCAACTGTAACTCGTCCTGTTAGTCCTGGGGTTCTTCCCTTGAGGGAGGCGACGCGTTTGGATACCCGTTGTAACAGGTTACTTTTTATTGTCTCATTAGCATATCCCCCTGATTCTAGCCAGATTCCAAGGTGTTGGACAGGAGTGGTGGTGGGAGGTGTTGCAAAGGGTAAAATAATTGGGTTTTTTCTTCGAGTATTGGTGTGAGGTTCTGATGTTGTGGCCCAATTGTTTGTGTATTTGCCTAAGAGGATGATTTCTGTCTTCCTTTTGTTAAACGATGCATTAATCACCTTGGAGTAATCCTCTAGAGTGTGCTCCAGCTGTTGGGCATCTTCATTGTTTGCTATACCTGCTACGCAGTCATCTGCAAAGGCCAGTATCTTGACTGTTGGTTGTCCTTGTGCGGTTATCCCCATGAGATGTGAGTCAGTTACTCAGAGGAGCGGGTCAAAGCTGAAATTGTATAGCAGTGGGCTGAGGGGATCCCCTTGTTTGAGCCCTCTGTGTGGTTTGATATTGTTTGTTAGGAATCCAGGGCTGCATACAGCCATGGTTGCATATTCTGTTAGGAGCATCGCCCATTTTATGAATCTTGGTGGTAGTTAGAAGTCATGTAGACATTCTTTTAGGTATGGCCAGCTAACACGGTCATACGCCTTTTCCTGATCCAAGAAGACCAGGGCACCAGTTGCTTTGGATTGACAAATGTTTGCAACAGGGTGTATGTTGTTCCAGATTGAACGCCCTGGTATAAACCCAAACTGGTTGGGTGATAGGACGTCAGATGCAATTGCGCCTAATCTAGCTGCTAGAATTTTTGTTGGAATTTTTGTGTCAGTGTTGGAGAGTGACAATTGGGCGCCAGTTGGCCAGGTCCAACTTGTCACCCTTTTTATACAAGGTTATAATGTAGGATTCATGGCCTCCTGGTAATAGGTGTATTTCCAACAAACTCTGGTTCATTGACGCCAATAGGAGGGGGGCGATTTGTTGAAAATATTTTTTGTAAAATTTGTAGGGTATCCCATCAGGCCCTGGGCACTTCCTACGTGGTGCACCGCGAATTGTTTCCCAAATCTCCTCCCATGTAATAAGGGATAGTATATTGTAATTTGGTGGTGTACTTTGTATCTTGGCAGTTTGAATAAACTCTTTAATTTTTTGTGGATCTGTTGGCATATTGCGATATAATTCGGTGAAATAGTGGTGTACTTCCACCTTGACCTCCTCAGGGTCAGTTGCCACGGTGCCGTTGGTCTTGCAGACCTGTGTGCACGTGGGCTGGTTTCTGCAGGAGTGGAATTGGCAGAAAAAGTATGTCAAACAGGTTTTGCCTTCCTTTATGAACTTATTTTTGTTTGATACTTTGATTCTGTGTTGGTGTTCAAAGATGAGATTGTTAAGTCAGGCTGAAATTTCTGCCCATTTGCGTCCCCAATAAGGGCTATAGCCAGATCTCAGAGTAATTATTTCCGGGTGGTCTAGTTCTGCCAAGAGATGCTTGATTGTGGCTGTGTCCGTGGTGTACTTGCGTGATGCAATATGTTGGGTTTTGTTGATTAAATCTTTTTTGAAATTTTTCCATGTTCCAATGGGATCTGAAGTGAATGGGGCTGTGAATTCTGGGTTTGTAGCCTTGTTTTCAACCCAGTCAGATATCTCAGGCAATTTTATATTTTCTGGGTGAAGCTTTCTCCAAGGCGACACCTGTGTTTGGGATTGGGTTGGCGCTAACTGCACCATAACTAATTGGTGATCAGAAAAATTGATCTTTTTTATTGTAAATTTGGAGATTCTTGAGTGGTGGGATTGTGGGATGAGGATGTGGTCAATACGACTCATCAATATGAGCATTCCCTCGCGTATGTTGGTTCTTGTCATGTGGGGAAGGATTGGTGAATTGGGGGGAAGATCATCCTGTAAGCCAAGAGATGCCTTCATTGTGCGATATTCAATGTGTCCAGGTGGGTATCCCCTGGGATTAGGCCATCGATCTGTATTGGGGTTATCCCAGCAGTTGAAATCGCCTAACATGATGATATCTGGTGGGAGGGTGAGAGTAGAAATTTTTTCAAAAAAAATTTTCTCTTGGTTGCAGTGCATGGTGCATAGATACATGCTAACAAAATTATTTTATCTTGGCATGTGATTGTTGCTACCAGGACTCGACTGTGCAAGTGTGATGATGAATTTGTAATTTTAAATTTTTTGTTGTTTTGGACTATCACCCCACAGTGAGACGTCCATACTGATTGTGATGTTGCGACCCTGGTTGACCAGGATTCTTCTTCCCCTTATAGGCAGTGGGTTTCTTGGATGGCCAAGATGTCTATAAGAGGTTTTTGCAGGAATGCCAGCTTTTTGGCTTGGGACGTATGAGCCCTGGCTCCCACAATATTTAATGTCCCTATTGACACTGAGGTGCCTGCGGCGCCTCAGGAGCAGTTGGGAGGACCCTCTGGTCCTATCCCACCGCGGCTCATTTTGGCCATGCTCCGCGTCTGTACTCCAACTCTTTCAATGCCATTGTTGGTTCCCTTGATCTGACCCAATGATTCAAGGGAATTGCGGTTTTTTGCATTTGCGTCAACTTTTCCTGCACAGGTCTCATGTTGATTTGATGCGGGTTGTTTGGATTTTATATTTTTGAGGTTCAACTTTGTTGCATTGTGCACCGCATTTTCACCCAAATTGCGGTTGCATTGTTCCTCAGTATGTTCATGACTGATGACGCTTTGTGGCTCAGTCTGGTTGCTGTGAAAATTTTTGACCTGGGCATATTGTTCTGATTGGTTGGTTCAGTGAATATCCAAAATATTATCCTGAATTTGTCCATGTTAATGGCGGATTCCGCGTGTGCCGCCACTTCAGCCGCTGCTCTCTTGCAGGCTTTTTGTGCTGCTTTATGCTGTTTACTTGTAACCGGGTCCACGATGGAGTATAGTCCATCTTCACCCCAGTGTAATGGGTGGTGGCCATCAGTCATTTTGACGAAGTTTTCATTATCTTCATCCATAGCTTCTTCACAAAAATCATTTTCCATTAAGCCCTCTTTTACAGGGCATGCATGCTCCTTGTGGCCCAGTGAGCCACAGTGGTTGCAAATGGGTGGTGCGCGTTCCGGTGTAACTCAGAATGCAGCTGACTGGCCCCCATCTGCGAAGTGAAATTCTGCTGTATGGGGAATTCTGGATAAATCCTCTTCCACTTCTGGGAAGGGGTTGATTACAGTGATAGCTTTGCCTGTGCACAGGTCGGGCATTAAGCAAAATCGCTGTAATTCAAATTGTTGGATTTCTCCGTATGCCACAAGACCTTTACAGAGCTCCTCCTTGATTACCTTATGAGGAAGGTTGGTGGGGAGCGAGTCAAAGGAGATGAACAAAGTTTTCGCTTTGTTCCATTTGGTGCGCGCGGTGTGCACAATTTTTTTGCCCTCAGGGAGGGCAATTTCTACGCAGATTTTTGCTGTGGCATCAGCTTCATCGGCTGTTTCAAAACCAATATTGATCCAGCCATGGCCCATGTTGTTGGTGGCTACGTACACCGCGTGAGGGAAAAGTGAGGGCTGTGCCTCACATGTTTTCTCCCACAGGGTCGGTGACTCATCCCAAGGAAGAGTCTGATCCCATGTTCCACATTTGACAAAGGTTGGTTGAATTGAATGTACATGTATTGCGCGTGCTTTACAGTAAATACCATAAACCCAGACGGTGTCTGAGTTTGCGATTTTTTTACAGCTTGGGTTCCTGGTCCCCCTCCAGGGCGTTTCTTGCCCTTAGTTGCACCGTTAAGCGCACCGCTTGCTGTGACGCTCGCTCATGTTGTATTATTTTTGTTATTAAAGTCGCCCATCTTTCCTGTGTGTGATTATCCAAATTTGCTGTTTAAATCAAATCGTAGTAACTAAAGTGATTGTTATGAGAAAGAAAAGCGCTCATAAGTATTTCTAATATTAAAAAATTTTACTTGGGAAGGCTGACCAGGGGACGGACACTTCTAATAAGATACTAAAAAAACTGAAAATTCAGCGAGAGGAGGGCACCCCAGAGAAGCAAAAGCTATCTTCTGTTGCCAGTGAGAACGCCAAGAGAAGGAGGGGGTCACATGCGCTGGGGCTTGCGCCTCTATTGAGCACATATGTAGGAAGGGGTCTGAAATGATGAACTAAACTGGGAACCAGGATGAGACCTACTGGAGGCGATGTGGTGGGAGGTACCCAAACATCCACGCTTGAAAGTGATTCACTAAGTGCAACCGGAACTGGCGTACAGCTTCTTGAAAGGTGGGGGTGGAGCCTGAGATGGCATCCATGACAATCATGTGGATAGTCTACATTGCGATTGCAACTACCAAGGCACAGAGGGAGGGCGGAAGAGGGGAGGCCATGGATAAAGCAAACATGTCCTTAGACAGGCTGGAGGGCTATGCCTGATCCTGGCAAAGAAGACGTTGCACCTCACGCCATATTGCTTTAGATGGAGGGCACTTTTCCAGGCGGTGAACCAGCGTTCCATACCGGCCACACATGACACAGGATGAGTGCTAAGCGTTAGAGCGTTTGGAAGTATGGTATACCTATATCAAGCAGTGCCACACATGGGAACAAATATGTGGCTGCAGAAGAGGGTGGTGGGCTTACTTCCAAATGGCTTTCTGGGTATCAAGGGGGTAGGGGATGTCCATCATGTCCAGGTAGTCCACCTTGGACATGGTAGGGGGTCGCATGGGTATCACTCCATTCATAATAGGAAGTCCTTGTACTTTCTGGTTGAACCAAGGAGATGGACGTCCCCTCTGGGCGGTGTGCCCACAGATGCAAATTTCCACTCAGCGCTCTTCATGGAGAGTAGGATCCTTTTGAAGTTGGGCGACGTCCCATGTGGGCCCGCAGAAGATGGATGTGAGGCAAGGTACTTTAACAGAGAGCGGGGGCGGGAAGGATTGGTGAGGCCCAGGGCACGGGAGAAGTTGGAGCAGGCTGCGGTGGACCAGTGCTGGGCTGAGATTGTAGGGCTAGTAATGGTAGCGATCCAGGTACCAAGGATTTTGGCAGCATGGGCCTCAAAGTTGAGCAGTCCCATACCACCAAAATGGGGAGGGCCAAACATGACATCCAGGCACACCGGTGTTGGGCGGCCCAACCAAAGCCACCCTTGTATAAGGGCGTATAGTGACTTGAAGTAACACGGGGAAAAAGCGATGGCGTGGGCCCCAAACCAAACTTTAGAGAGGAGCATAGAGTTGGCTAGCACTACCCTGCCTGTAAGGGAGGTCTGACGAGCTCTGAGGGAAGCTATACGTTTTGTCACGTTGTCAAGGATACGGTTTTCCTTCACCAATGAGGCGTACCCTCCTGCCTCCAGCCACACCCCCAAATGGCGGACAGGGCCAACGATGGGACTTGGCACAAAGGGGAGCATAAGCGGGGCGGTGTGGGGTGGGCAGGGTAAGCTAACTCGGGCACTAGCTGATGAGGCAGTTAGGAAACAGGGCGCTGGAGCCCAGCGGGCTTGATGCTGACCAAGGAGAACAATTTCGGTTTTGTAGGCGTTGAGTGCTGCATTACTTACCCTGGAGTGAACCTGGATAGTATCTAAAAGCGCGCGTGCATCATGATTGTTAGACACCCCAACCACACAATCATCAGCAAACGCCAACATCTTGACAGGGGTTTGGCCTTGCACGTGGACCCCAGTAAGGCGGGCATTCACATTTCAAAGAAGTAGGTCAAGACTGAAGTTATACAAGAGTGGGCTAAGTGGATCCCCTTGGCGCAGTCCACTTTGAGGGTGGACTACATCCGTAAGAAAGCCAGGGCCACACACAGCCATTGTGGCGGATTCCATAAGCAACATCACCCAATTGATGAAGTAAGGGGGAGGCGGAACTTATGGAGGCAGTCTCTGAGGTGTTCCCAGTTGACTCTATCATAGGCCTTCTGCTGGTCTAAAAATACATGTGCTCCAGAAGCTGTGGATTGACAGACATTGGCTCCGATGTGTATATTGTCTCAAATTGACCTTTTGGGTATGAAACTGAATTGTTCAGGGGAAATGAGAGCAGATGCATCAACCCCTAGACAGTTTGCCATGATTTTAGTAAAACTTTTGTGTCTGTGTTAGTGAAAGAAAATGGGGCGCCAGTTGGCCAAGTCCAGATTATCCCCTTTTTTGTATAATGTATTAGTGAAGGCCTCTTGCCCACCATGCAGGAGGCGCTTATCTAGAAGGCATTGATTAAGAGAGGCAAGCAGCAAGGAGGATAAATATTTTAATACTTATTATAGAACTCATAAGGAATGCCATCTGGACCTGGGCATTTCCTATACAGTGCACTGCAAACGGTGTACCAGAGTTTATCCCAAGTAATCAAATTCATCAACTCTGGGAAATGGGAAACAGTGTGGATGTGTGCACTTTCAAGAAAATTTGCCATTTTGACCAGCGGAATTGGATCAGATCAATACAGTTTGGAGTAATAGTTATCTATTTCAATCGCCACTTCAGTTGGTGTATCTACTATGGAGTGGTCTGGCCTTCGCACCTGTGTACAGGCCAAACTTTAGCACAGTGCAAAGAATTTTTGAAAAAAATAAGCGGAGCATGTGTCACCCACCATAATATGTTTAGCTTTATACTTAACACAAACAATTAAATGCTTGTGTTGTCTCACCAGTGCGTTTAGGTGGGCGACCACTTCTGCCCACTTGCAACCCCAAGCTATCCTGTAGCCCACAGCGGGGATGTTAGACTCCAGGTGGTCCAACTCTTCCAGTGTGCACAAAATGATTTCTAAGTCAGCCCATGAGTGGCGGGAGGAGAAATGACGAGACTGGTAGGTTGTGCTCACCTTGAAGGTTGACCAGGTGGAAATTAGATCTGCACATAATGGTGTGACAAACTCCAGAGCTGAGGTCATGGATTATATCCATGAGGAAAATCTTGGTGACACAATTTTGGCAGGGCGAAGTTTGCACCATTTTGGCGCCTGGGCTGCAGGGTTGGATAAGTGGAAGGAAATTGATACCATTCTATGGTCGAAGAAATGACTTTTGTCATGGTGAAGTGGGAAATTTGGGTAAAAAATTTAAGCGGCATAAGGATAAGGTCGATGCAGGTCATGGGCCTTAACTGGCTGTTGTATATGTGGGGGTGCGACATGTTAGGGAGTAGTGAAGCATGGCGCAGAAAGGTATTGAACAACCCTAGGGTGGCCTTGAGAAAGCGAAGTTCAATGTGTTCTTGTGGGGGTGTAGTCAATGAGGGCCAGCGGTCTGTGGATGGGTTCATCCAGCAGTTCATGTCTCCAACAACGAATGGGTCAGTGGGTAGCAGAAGGGAATTGACTGCTGAGAAAAATTCCTAACGTTCTTGCGCACAGGTTGGGGTGTAAATGTTAATGACAGCGTGCACTTTGTCATCCCACGAAAAGGTGACAACAAGGACGTGGCTGTTCAGGTATGAATTTGATGAAATAAATTTAAAATTACTGTTCACTTGAACTAGCACCCCACAGTGCTCAGACCAAAAGGATAGGGAAGGGAGGAGCATGGTTTTCCATGAATTCCTCAGTACCTTGTGGACAGTGGGTTTCCTGAATGGCCAGGATGTCCACAGGTAAATTATTTTTGTAAAAAACTCAGTTTCCTAGCCCAGGATGGTGAGGCCTTGAGTCCAGCGATGTTCAACGTCCCTAAAGTAAAGGCCCCCCATCACACCTTAGGTGCGAGGGGAAGGGCACCCAAATCCTTCAGCCTTCTCTTTTTCATCATGGCGCTGCCTGGCACCGCGGGTATTTGATGCTACAGAGTATATGTCAGAATGGTTAGCTTTAGCAGTGGGGTTTGCATTGGCTTTTGCCTTTACTTTTTCTCTGCCATGGGCTGAGCTTTTTGCAGTGTGTGCATTTGCGGTGCACCATTGCTTGGAGGTGGAATTTCAGCAGGATTGCTGGTGAGTGACTTAGTCCCAATTGATGCTTGGGCGCATTGGTCGGGTGAAACCAATATATCCATCAGGATTTCAGCTTGGGTGGCCCAATCAGCTTGGGCATCCCAATCTGATTAGTTGAGAGATTTGCAAGCTGATTCTGCCATGAAAGTCTCAATGTCCTCCTGGATTTGGGCTGGCAGGATGGCAGTATGTGGTCTTGGCCGCCTCCTTGGCCGCCGCCTTGCAGGCCTTCTTGGCCTTCTTCCGCTCTTGTGGGGACACTGGTTTTACTAAAATGTAACATCCTTGCGCTCCCCATGAGAAAGGCTGCATCAGTGTCTAGTGCCAGTTCATAGTGGGCTTCTGCACCGCCCATTGAATCCAAGACAATTTCTTGATGAGTAATGCCCTTCTTGATAGGGCAGGTGTGGGCCTTGTGGCCAAAAGCGTGACAGAACATGCAGATGGGAGGCGCACTATTCACAGTGACCCTGAATGGATGGGTGTCTTGCCCATCAATTTTGACATGAGCGGTATGAGGGATCTGGGTCAAATCCTCCACTATCCCCACAGATGGGGTTAGGACAGCAATCACTTAGCCTGTGCACAGGTTTGGCATCAGCGTAAAGCGCTGCATTTAAAAGGATTGTATTTCTCCATATATGGCGAGCCCAGCCTTCAGGTGGTGCTCAAGCACGGTGCATCTGACCATTGTGGGTAGGAAGTTGAAAGTCATGAAAAATTTGGTTTGATTTGGTCCAATGGGTGCACTTCATTTTAACTACCTGTTGACCATCCAGGAGGTCTACTACTACTTGCACCTTTGTGGCTTCATCTGCCACTTCCTTTGTTTCAAAGCCAAGATCCAGCCAACTGCATGGCATGGAGTGGGGTGCGATGTACACTGCATTCAGGAAATGTGTGTGTACATCTCTGCAAAAAATCTCCCAAAGTGCCATTTGCTGATTATTAAGGAAAACACACACCCCATGTTCCACTGACAATAGTGGTTGGGAGTGCAATTTATTGATGAACTGGTTGCAGCGTGCTTGCCAAGCCAAAATTTCTGGGGAAATGGTAACTGCCAGTTTTTTATTATTAATCTTATCTATACCACCGGATTCATCAGGGCGTTTACAAAATTTGGTTGATGTGGGGCCAACACCTATTCCCTTAACTTTAATCGCCCAACTGCTCCCTGACATTGGGCGCCAACTAATCTCCTCAGTGAGATTATCAAACTTTACATAGAATTTGATTGAATTTGTTGCAAAAGTGTTTGCAACAAGAGAGAAAAGTAGTATTTCTAATATCTTCACTAGTGTATTTCAATTTGCTTTTTGGGGCTTCATCAGCAGACCTAAATTAATTTTGGCCTCCAAAGGTATAAGAGGGTCGAATTTTTTATGAATTTTGGGCGTTATTATCACTTTCAACTATTAAGTCTTACAAATTGTTGATGCACAAAAATTATATTGCATGATGTTACTGTTGGAGGAAATTTGTTTGCTCATTAGTGCCTATAAAAGGGCCTCTTTCGCTTTATCTGAGTTTCCTGGATGTCAATATCACCACCAGTTTGGGTGTTACTGTTTTTTAATTCCTGATTGAGGTATGACCAGAAGCACCAATTGCAGTCTCATCTGCAATACCAAGGATTTGTCCAGAGATATTAGTTCACTGCTCAAGGTTTATCTTGAGCATCTATATAGTTAAGTACAAAAGATCATATTACCACAAGATGGAAAAACATAAGGAGGAACTGGAAATTCTTAGAATCTATTAATGTAAACTTTAATTACCAAAATATAAAATAATAAGGGCAAAATTTTAAGTTTTATGATTAAGGTAACTAAATACACATAAATTTTATAGTTACGTTCATATTATAACTTTAAGTTATTCTTAACATAAAAGGTTAAAAATATGATTGTTTAAATTAAATAACAAATTTAAGTGATAACTAGATATTAGGTTAACAAAATTTAGCATTTATTAAAAGCCTTTTTTGTACTAAGTTTAGGGCGACCATAAGACATTGATTTAATTCTTCTTAATTAATGTAAATATTTTCATCTGGAATACCTCAAAAATAGAATCTATACTAACTAGGTTTATCATTTTTTGTGACACAAACTTGTGCTGGATGAGGCCAAACTATTTTAAAATTGAACTACAAAAAAGTATTTTCTGAGATTTATCCCTAAAAGATATAGTATACAAGCGTTCACTTTCACTAAATTGTTTAAGTTTCATTCTCAGGCGCTTCTAGATATGAAGACTGATATTTAATATAAAATTAGATAGCAGACAACAATAATTTTACAAGGTGCAAAAAAAACTTAGAAATTGTTGCCTCACAATTTGAACATACAAAATGATGAAATCTATGATATATAAACTATCAAGTAAAAGATATAAACTAGTGTTTTTTAAGATTAGAAGATTGTATATATAACATCGATGAATCCCCCTTGGGTTGGGACCATCTAGTACTAAAAAAAAAGATTGTATATATATGATGAATGGCAATATAATGTCCCTATTCTATTCTAAAAATTAACAGTATAGTATTTTCTTTTAGTTAGGAAAGGGCCGCCCTGCAATTTCTATTTTTACTAGGAAAAGCTAATAACATCACCACATTGGCATCCTCTAACAAAAAGCAACCAATTTATTCTTGACCTAAATCATGTAAAGAACAACAAATCATAGGAGAAGACTTCTAAAAGTTGTAATTACTTTGTAAGGTTTTTTAAAATATATGTTAAACATTTTCATTTTTTTCCTATAAATTAACAAACTTCTATTCATTAGATTTCATTGATTTAATAGTTTACTAGCTTTTTTAAGGATTTTACTTTACTACAAAAAAAGATGCAACAAATGCATGCACAAGTTATTCCTTCTCTGAAAATTTTTTAAGAAATGATTCTAATCTTTATAAATATAGATCATCATGCTTACTACTAATCAATCAGGGCAATTTCTAAATTAGTTAATTTAATTTCACATTAACTGAAGAATGAATAATCTAAGAAAAATAAAACCTAAAAACATCCCAGCTTAACCATTTTTTTCTAAAAAAAGTCATATATTCAAGTCATTAACCTTATAGTGTTAACTATAATCTTTCTTGCCAAAGATGACATATTTGACAATCAATAATCCATAATGAAAGTATATGTTTTAAGTACCTTGAGCATCCATAGGTGCCTCAACTATGACTGAGATCTTTGTATCCAATGATATTTCCTCTACTATCAGTATTCCACTTTCCCGCACTGCTATTTATAATCCATCCTCCACTTGGTTAGAAGCACCCCCTTCCAAGAAAGTTGATTTCACTGACTTATTCAAAGCCCCAAAATTCTTCTGATTTCAGCAATCTTAGAGGAGCCTGCTGATCACAATCCAGCCATTGCAAACTCTTTTTATTGGGCATGAATTTTTTTGCAGAATTTTTGTTTTAAATTGTATCTAATATTAATAAAAGAAGTAATCACTGGCTTAGCGTGCAGCAACAAAGTTCATCCAATTCTTTACTATATTGATTTTAAGGTTAGGTGGAGGCATCGGATGTGACAGAAATCAAAGAGTTTACATAGATAAAAAATGGCAAAATTGACTAAAGAAAATTCATCTATTTCTGGCATCATTTGTCACGTTGGGTGGCTCCCTTGGCATCCTATCACAATTTAGGTCAACCCTTTAACTATCACTTCCAAGATAAATGTTCACAATGACTTCAACTTGCAACCCAAGTCTTAAAAATTTTTAAAAAGCTAGTAACTCCTGAAAAGTTATCATCTAATGCTTTTACAAAAACCATGCCTGCGATCCTCCCCTATAAATTCCCTGTAGCTGTCACAGTTCAATTCTATAAGGTGATTTGATAGACTATTAGTCAGTTAAGCCCAAGTATAAGCCCGGTTAAAAGTCATACAACATACCAGACAGGGTTGAAACCTTACATAGACCCCTTAATGTGTAGAGGGAGTATTGATTAGGGATAGTCATATGCACAACAGGAGTAGTTCAAGGTGCCAAGGTTCCAAAACAAGCGCCATTGCCACAACATCCACGGCCTCATTACTCTGTGCCATAATTTAGTATTAGGCCAAAATACTGAAGCAAAAATGGTTTTTAACAGAAATTTAGGAAGAACCTAGCAATTATTGGGAATGGTACAACTTATATGAAATTTTGCTAGTAGGTATTTCATATCTCTGATTAAGCGTTCTTTAGCTAAAATTTTCCCTATTAAACTTCCTTAGAGATAAAATGCAGAAGGTAGATACTAAACCTTTGAGGTAACTACATCTGATTTATAATTAAATCAGTAATTAATGATTATTATTTTGGGAGATTGGTTCCCAGAGTTTGCTTAAAGAATTTGGATGTTTAATTGTGTAAATAAAAACTAGATCACATACTGCAACTTTTTGAGTGCGTTTACGCTCAACAAGGTTTGTTGTCATATAATTTCAATCATATTAATCTCATTGATGATAATGCCTTATTTGCATTATATCTTAACATAACAAAGCGATGGTACATACAGGAGAAGCTTTGATCATGACAGTACCATGATGTTCATATGGATGAAGATCTCAAGGATGATCATTGTTAGGTTTATTTTGTAAAAAAATCCCGCTCCGTCACCATACACAAACTATAATAATTGCCAACTGACTGGCTCTTTCTTCAATCATGTTTCCACTAAAATCTGACAATGAACTCTATGTAATTTGAACTTCCATTGAAACTTCTATTAGTATTTGTAAAGTTCTCATAAGGTGCACTGGACTTGTTTTTAAATAGGTTTAGCATTGACCTCAATTTTTAGTCAACTTATTTTAATAGTATTTAAAGAAGTCATTGTAGAGCCTAATCCCTGAAGCAATGGTAAAAATTAATAGCATCCATTGCTTAAGTAATTGGAGTTATCTCACATTAATCTTAAAGCACATTTTTATGTTTTTATGATGATAATAGATAAATAGTCATATGACAGATTTTCACTTCTTTTTTTCTTTCTTCTTATCTTATTTTAATTTTATATTAAATCCAAGTTTAAAAATCTGGCATGTACCTATACACTTACCTACTATCTGATAGGTCCTTAGTTGTATATCTATTCAATAAAACTTATTTATAAATTCTAACAGGCCATTCCACAGCATCCTAAATTATATTTTAAGTCCTTTGATATCAAAATAACTAAATTTATCAACAAATTAAAGATAGGAAGAGTTGACCATTCTAGAATTTTTATAGTTTAGGCCTTAGTATCCCTTTTTTGATATTAGCAGAGGGTGAGGAATGTAGTGAGTGGAAGGCAAACAGGTAGGGATATGGCTACCAACCTGAAGGTTGCGCGTTCAATTCCCACCCTTCACACATTGATAGGGGTGCCAGCCAAAGAAGCTATTGGTGGTTAGTAGGTCTAAAAACATGAGAACCTTACCCATGATGTAACCAGAAAAATCTGAGTCCCAATCTGAAGGTGGAAAAACTTTCTACTATGGAGTTGACCCTGCTCGGGTTTCATGTTGATTTTTACTTTCTTTCTTTCAGTAATGTACGTCGCCTGTTCAGCTTGCCTTGAATAAGTAAAAAGGTGAGAAATGTAATATTATACTAATTATGTCATGCTTTCAGATTATGAGATGGAGTCATTTCTATACATGGTTTAAGTGCTGAATATAATTTATCAGCTTTCAAGCCTATAGTCTGTAACACAAATTAAAAAGAAGATCTACCAGTAAAAATTGTTTCTTAAATTGTGGCAAATGGTACCAAAGATATGGATATCACTTAATTGGAAGTCCTTTCTCCCCCAAGCTTTTCCATATATTAGCTAAAGCACGATTTATTCTTTTGGTTATTTAATTTGTTTTCTGGAGATATGACGTCTTCAGTCCTTATCATATTCACATATGTTTGTTTGGTTTTGGTATCTGCTTGATGTAAAGTTTCTTCATCATCTCTTAATTTAACCTGAGGACAGCCATGCAAATTGTTAGATGCTTCATTGTGAACTTGTCAGTACTTCTTAAATCTACTCTGGCTAAGGCATACATTGATAAAAATTGAATCAAGGGAAAAATTGCTACAATATAACATTATATTCTTTCAGTATTTATAGTTGCATCCATATATCATAAATGGATATAGTATTTCATGTGAACCCATTTTTTACTAGTATAAAATAGTTAATTTTTATAGTCCTTGTGAGCTTGTTACATTGTACAACATTAAAATATTCTTTATCATTAAATTTGTAAGATTTTAAGTAGAATTTGTGGGGAAGATACTTTAGTTGCTTTTATAAGCATTTATGCTTAGTTGATTATGTACTGCGATGTTATCTGATATCTTTTAAAAACTTTAAAACATCAAGAAAATTTCCATACTATTTTTAGTTACTAGGCTGACTGACTCTCAATATTTTTAAATCGCTTTACTAACCATCAGCTGGCTTTATGGGGTTTTCCAGGATAAGTCCATTATTTAAATTGTTTAGGTCATCTTAACTATTAAAATACTAAAATGCTGCAACCATAATTATCCAACCACATTTTAGTGTACATTAAAATCATGTTGTTCAACTACAAAACAAAATTTACTTTAAGTTTAATGCTAAAGTGCCAACCTTCCTTATGGCTTTTTTAAGCTATGCAGCAATATAAGCAAAGAGTTGTCTTTTACCACCATGAAGTGAACCATATAGTACATAATCTTAATTGCTAAAGTGTGGGAATCTGACAAGCTTTACACTCCTAGGTGCTGAACCATCCAGATATCCACAAAATACTTATACTAAAAGAAATACTTTTTATAAAAATTAAATTAGGGTTTTTAAAGGGTTTTATTAGTTGCATCTGGGATGTCAAGAAAGAACCCTCTTGATATCAGAATGCTTAATATTTAAATAGTCCTGAGGCTTGAAATGAGTCAGATGAGTATTTCATTATAAACTATGCACTCTGAATTAGATAATATGTGCTGTTGATCTATCAGATCATTTGAAACTCACCTTACTTCAGGAAATGGCCAATAAAGGTGGTGATAGGTAGTTTATATCTGTGAGGTAAGGTTTCAATATTTACCCAATCATTTGATGGGAAAATATTTGCGCATTGTGAGGCTCCCTCCAATCCTATAAAAGGGGAAGTCTCTGTGTGTGAGATGAACTAAATTCGTTGTAAGACGGGGAGGAACCTCTGAAGGGCTCCCTTGATTCCCCTGCACAGTTGGTGCAATTCAACTTCTCAAATTAGTGTTATTTTCCCAGGTTCTATTAATAAAAGTGTTACCCTAATTTGCATGGTTCCACCTAGAATTGACCAGGGTCTTTTGGCCAATATTGGCGTTATTCTCATCTGTAGTATTAATATCACAAGATCAGACTTGTATTGGCCAAGGGTATTTAGTAAATTGGGACAATTCTTGCTAAGACATTCTTTTCATGAAGTCAAGTTGGCAATTGTTTGACATCACCCCCATCAAGAATGTTGGGGGAAATAGGGCTGTAGAAAGTGGCCATGTACTCGATTGTTGGTAATCTCTGTAACCAAGGACTTTATAGAGTACACATTGCCTCACTTGTAGGTGATGGTTAAAGGACCCTCTCAAATGGATCCAAGCTTGCCGCTTCTAGGAGTGATGCAATTATGGTAGTATAGGACCATGTCAGACACTTGGAATGAAGTTAGGGGAGCCCAAAGCTCATTGGCAGCCTGTCCTTCTTTAAGCTTTCATTTTAGCTATTTTGTTATAGCCTCAGATTGAAGCTTAATGATATTCTCAGCTAATCTTTTCATGGCTTTCTCAGGTTCTCACCATTAGAGGAGAAGAAATCCTTAGCTAAAAGAGCAGGTATCCCTGGTTCTCTTCCATACAAAACATGAAATGAAGACATTTTAAGGATCCAGTGATAGCTAATCCAATATACCAAAAGAGCACTGGGTATGAATTGATCCCAATGAAGTGGATAAGAGGATGCTATTTTACGCAGGATGGAGGCTAAGGTTCCATTGGTTTTCTCCACAGTCCCATTGGTAGAGGGATTATATGGGGCTGAGAAGAGTTGTTGGGTCCCCATGGACGTGGCCAGTATCTTAACTACTCTATAGGTGAAGTTCTTACCATTGTCACATAGTAGTACTTGGGGACAGCCATGGCGAAAGAAAATGTTTGATGTAAGAACGTTGCAGTGGCCTTGGCCATTTGGATGGGGAGAGCCACGGATTTAACTGACTTAGTAAAGTGGTCAATGCCTACTAAGATAAATTTGTTTCCACCAGTAGTCTGCGGGAGGGGAGCTACTACATCTAGGCTAATGGTGTGGAACTGTTGTTGAGGGGTAGTTAGTTGATATTGGTATCTATTCTTGAAAATGGATTTCTTCTTACACAAGAGACAGTCATCCAAGACTTCAACAATAGTTTCCTTGATTCCTTCCCGATGATACCGCTCCCTAATCCACTCATAGGTTTTCTTTGCTCCTCCATGTCTTAGGGTGGAGTGAGCTTCAAGGATTATGGGTACAGATTCTGAGGGCCAAAGCTAATGCAACCACTTTGCCCCCACCTTTTTGTATAATTTTTCACTCTCCACTTTGGTGTTGCAAGAGCTGGGCTAACATTTTCTGAAAAGGCTCATCTCATACTCCCAGTCATTGGGGGTCATTAGAAGGTCATGTAACCTCTCCGCCTCACTAAAATACAAGTAAAGGACTGGTAGCTGAGTTAACCCATCAACATTCAAGTGAAAGTTTGCAAAACGATGTTTGATTTTCATGTCATAAGGCTGAAGCTTTAGAGCTCATCGATCTAGCTAGCCAGTAGGATCTTTCATGTTCTGTAACCATTTTAAGGATGTGTGGTCAGTAACCACAGTATTGAGGGTCCATATAGAAAAGGGCGGAAGCGCTTTACAGCTAACTGAACAGCAAGGCACTCCTTCTCCGTTACATTGTAGTTGTGTTCCACATTTGACAGCATCTTACTAAAATAGGATACAGAATGATCTACACCGTGTTCATATAATTGGGCTAAGATGGCCCCAATGGCATAGTCCAAGGCATCAGTGAATAAGATGAAGGGTTTATAATAATCTGGGTGCCGTAGGATAGGACGTTGTTGTAGCAGTTGCTTCATTGTTTCAAAAGCGGCCTTTTGTTCAGCACCCCATTAGAGGGGTATTCTTAGTTAATAGCCGGACAAGGGGCTCACTGAGTTGGGCAAACTTAGGGATGGACTGACAGTAATAACCCATCATCCCTAGAAATACCAAAATATCCTGTAAATTTTTAGGGGGAGGCATTTTTGAGATGGATTTGACTTTTTCTTGTATGTGTTGGATTCTCTCTTGAGAAATGATGTGTCCAAGGAAATCCAATTTCCTTTGAAGAAGGTACACTTTGAGGGTTTTATTTTAATATTTGACTCACTTAAGCATTGAAACACCTCCTTCAGGTGATCAAGATGTTCGTTAAAGGTTTTTGAGAACACCGTGATGTCATCAAGATAGATGATGACACAACTTAACTTTAAATCCTGCAAGATGTGATCTGAAGGAGCGCTGGAAAGTTTCAGGTGCTTTGCACAACCCTTGAGTAATTGAGTTGTTGGAAGAGACCCTCACTGCAAATAAGAGCGCATTTCTCCTGATCCTGAGGAGAAAGGTCCATTTGCCAATAGCCACTAGCCAAGTCCATTGCATAGAGGAAGTTAGATCTGAAGAGTTGTGCCAGAGCGTCAATAATGCGGGAAATAGGATAGCTATCCTTTTTCATGAGGTATTTAATTTGCGGTAGTACATGACTATCCAATGTCCTCCATTCTTCTTAATAATTAGCAAAAGGGTGGAAGACCAAGGGTTTTGTGAAGGAACTAGTGACCTTGCGTCTAGTAACTGCTGGAGTTCCGTCCACATCTACTGTTCTTCCACCTCTGATTTGCAATAAGTTTTGGACCTAATTTGACGGACATCAACCACATCAATGGAGTGGCTCCAGCCCTTCATGTGGCATAGTCAGTATTTGACTTTGAGAATATGTTGCTATATCCTTCTAGTAAGGTATGGACTTTTTCCATCTCATATGGAGTCAGCTCATCCGAGATATGGACATTGGGTGAGGTACATACCTGGTTATCCATGGGCAAGCCCATATCTGTCATAGAGCCAATGAAGTGGATACGTTCACTGTCCTCTATGGGGACCAATAAGCCTCTGCTAACCTCCTGGTGTTTTCTTATAACCATGTCCTTGCCAGTAAGGTTCCCCAACAGAATAGTAATAGGCCTCTGGTAGGATGGGTCTAGTTTCCCAGCTAATACCCAAGGCTCCAAGGGGCTAAAACCCTTGAGACTTACAAGGTGCAACAAGCAGTGGTGTGGGATTTGGAGCGTGATCCTTTTGTCAACAACTCGCTGTTCAGCAGACTTAATCAAGACCTTGACTGCAGCATAGAAAGGGATACCGTCTCTTGCATCCACTGAATTGGGCAATTTCTTTGTATTTCACTTAATGGTTAAATAACGCAAAGTCAATGCAGAAAAGGGGTGTTCAACTGGACAAGACTATTCATCTTTGCTGTGATATTTATTTGATAAGATTAAAGGGACTTCATAGTTGAGTAACGAGATGAAACCTTGCTTTATGTAGATGATATCATCATACACAATTATAAATTGGGTACCTATGAGCATATCATAGGTGTTGTTGTCCAAGGCAACTGTGGGGGCCAATAAGATGAGCTTCCCAATTTGATTGGGCAGGTAAGAGTATGCCCCAATGGCATGGGTGTTGTTATGGCCTGAGGTTCCAAATTCTTGATTGTACTCTAAGTCAGGAATCAGCGTTATCTTTTTTATCTGCTTAGAGGAGATTACGTTAACTGGGGGCCAGTATCCAGGATGGAAATCACCCAGACTTTTTGAATGACCAATTCCACCTTAGTGAGTGTTCCTCCAAAGTAAGAGACAGATCCAAGGCATCCTTAAGCCGGAAAGCGGAGTTTAATTTATGAGCAGTATTGGGGTATTTATGAAGGATGGACTTCATGGTATGGACCTGCTAAAGAGGTCAAATTAAACCACGTAAGAACTGCTTAGTATCGCTGGCAGTATTAATAACTTTGGGACACCCTAGAACTTAGCTGAGGTACATTTCCTCAGGTATGGTGGTCTCATATACTCCTTCAGTGTTTAATTGATCAGGGACCTCCACTTCCGCTGGTGCTCCCAATATGTAGTAACCAACATCTGTAACCACCCTCAGATTCATCCCCAGGGTATTCTCAACAACTGGAAATGTTGCAATTGAGGTAAGGGAGACGGGCACATAAGGTTGGGTAGCTTTTCTGATCATACATCTTTTCAAAAAGCCCTTTATTGTTACAGAAGTTACTCTTAGGGCGCGCAACTACCAGCTTGGCTGGAGGGAAAGGCACATTGACTTTAGTAAGCTTGTGCAGGAGTACAGTATTAACTACCTTACAGGTCTCAGATCTATATAAGGGAATAAATCTGCTTTAAGTCGCACTAAAGGAGCAGGTTTCACAGGGTAAATAGGCACAGGTGAGCTCACTTTCAAATGTCCTACAGGAGAAAGCTTCTAAATGAGTAGAACTGGAGGTTTCACCTCAGCTTCATTTGTGGTCGCACATGTATGAAAATCAGCAATGTCTAACAAAGCCTCTTTTGTGTTGTGGATATTTTTGAAGTTGCGCTTCACTGAAATGATATGCCTGGCTAGAGAGGGTTGGGAAGCTAACTAAGTTAACATTGCTGCAATGCATTATCAAGGATTAGCACGTTAGATGTTGACAACCTCTGCACAGCAAGGTAAAACCGCTTAGCAAAGGCAGTGGTAAGTTTGCCTTCATACATGTTAAGGCGCATAAAGGCCTGTTACCCTGTTTATACTCTGTTTTGAACCAAATTCAGAAAAAGAGCCTCCTATACCTCTGCCCAGTAGCAGAGTGTCCATATATTAGACTATCATCTCTTGTGACAAGCGACTAAAGCAAGTAAGTATGTGTTTGGTTTTTGCTTATCAATTGCCTTGCATTATAAATTTATAAACATACACAAATGAAGCAATGACCCTCAACGTGGTGAACTTGTTTTTAAGAGGGGGTCCAATAGGTGCTGCTCAAGCTTTTTAAGACAGGATAAAGCGCTTACTAGTTGCTTTTTAAGGGCAACTATCCTTGATTAATTTGGAAGGGGAAGAGTTGGAGGGATGCTGACTTTGAAATCCTCCATTTTAGGCGAATTTTTTGTGATGTACAGATGACCCTTGTAGTGAGCACCACTTTGTGGGAATCTGGCACTTTTTAGGCTCACAGGTGCTGAACCACCTGGATATCCACAAAATACTTACACTAAAAAAATACTTTTTAATAAAAGTAAAAATTAGGGTTTTTAAGGGTTTTAATAGTTGTGGCCAGGAGATCAAGAAAGCACCCTCTCAATATTAGAATGCTAAGTATTTAAAACATTAAGGCTTGAAGTGATTCAGACAGTTAATTCATTATAAGCTATGCGCATCCAAATTAGGTAATATGGGCTGTTAATCTATAAGATTGCCAAATCTCGCCTTACTACAGGAAATGGCCAATAAAGGTGGTGATAGGTAGTTTATATCTGTGAGGTAAGGTTTCAATATTTACCCAATCATTTAGTGGGAAAATATATGCACATTGTGAGGCCCCTTCCAGCCCTATAAAAGGGGAAGGTCTCTGCG
This sequence comes from Massospora cicadina, assembly GCA_022478985.1. NCBI lineage: Eukaryota > Fungi > Entomophthoromycota > Entomophthoromycetes > Entomophthorales > Entomophthoraceae > Massospora > Massospora cicadina. The sequence continues at coordinate 167,024 of JAKSZP010010523.1, read as the reverse complement.
GTGTGAGTTGAACTAAATTTGTTGTATAATGGGGAGGTACCTCTAAAGGGCTCTCTTGATTTCTCTGCACAGTTGGTGCAATCCAACTTTTTGAATTAGTGTTATTAACCCAGGTTTATTAATAAAAGTAATACCCCAATTTGCAGGGTGCCAGGCTATGGGGGAGCAACTTCAACCCATGACCATAATTAATCAGGTTCTCAAAGCCCCCAGCGAGTTAATAAGGCCTTGATAGCCTTAGGTAAGCTAAAAAAGAAAAGTGATTGCAAAAGATGGTACTTTATTAGAGTGATCCTCATAGTACTTATAGGACCTCAATGGATTGGGAAGGGAAGATATGGAATAGTAAATTATTGGAATTACTTGCTGAGAATAAATAACTAAATAATACAACGGGGTTGTGATCATCTTCAGCATTAGTTGCCAGTGATCCCAAAAGGGTGAATTGATTGGGTTGGCATCAGATGGTAATTCTCCATGGCAAATTGATGTTTTGACATCCTCAGCATTTAGTTGCAAGTGTCAAATATAATTATAATAATCATTAATATTATTGGGGCGGATCCACAATACTTTGGGTCAGGATTACCCCAAGCTAATTGGAACCCAATCTGGCATCCATCTGTAGGCGGGTCATGACCCCTAGTTGGGACTTCCCCAATAAAGGGAGAATCCATCAGAGCCTCCTCCAAGCCTCAGCTAGGGGTCAGAGCCAAGGGCTCTTGCAGGGAACTTGGGGGCACCTGGCAGAGAGCACCACTTGTCAGGCCACAGGGGAGCAACTGTCTAGTGCTGACCCAATCAATTCACCCTTTTGGGATCACCAGTAACTAATGCTGATGAAAATCACACTACCCGTCATATTATTTAGTTATTACCTCAGCAATTAATGCCAATAATTTCCTATTACAAAATCTTCCTTTCCCAATCCATTGAGGTCCTATAAATACCTTGAGGATCATTCTAATAAAATACCATCTATTGCAATCTCTTTTCCTTTTTAGCTTACCTAAGTATAATAAGACCTAATAACTCAGTGGGGGCTTTAGGCTCTGATTAATTATGGGCATGAGTTGGAGTTACTCCCCCATGGTCCAAAAAGTGGTGCTCCCTATCAGGTGCCCCAGAGTTTCCTGCAAGAGCTAATTTGAGGAAAAGAGGAGGGGCGGTTGCAGCTGAGGGCCATTGGCCTGAGGCATATACCCTGGGCCTAAACAACCCAGGGGGTGCAGCCTGGCCTGGCCCCTGCCCCAAGAGGGCAAGCCAGGTTGGAAGTAGTATGGTCAGTTGGGGAGGCTCTCTGGCTGATCTGCTTCCAGATACTGGGCAGAGAAGCCCAGGATACCCTGGCCCTTACCCCAAAGAGGGCAAGCCAGGATGAAGGGGGACTAAGAGCCCCCAAAACTATCCTGTGCAACCAAACCCAGGCTACTGGGGTTCAATCCCTGATGCTGGCCCCAGCACCAATGCTGGGTGTCAATCCCAATGCCAATACCTCCTCCTGATGCTGGCCCCAGCGCTGATGCCAGGTGTCAATCCCAATTATGGGACCTCCTCTCAATGCTGGCCCCAGCACCAATGATGGCTCTTACACCAATGCCAAGGCCACTCCCCATTAACGCTCACCAAACCCTGCCATTGTGTATGCACTGGCTACCTTGGCCCATTCCACCCTGCCGCCTGGATCTAGTGCCCCCACCTTGGCTCTGATCCCTATCTGAGGCTTAAAGGGACTCTGTCAGGATTCTCCCTTTTTATTTGGGAAGCCCCAACTAGGGGTCTTGATCCACCTATGGGTAGATGCCAGATTGGGCTCCCCATTAACTTGGGGTAAGCCCAATAAAAAGTATAGGGGATTAGCTCTAATATTATTATTAATTTACTAAGTTATATTTGACACCAGCAACTAAATGCCAAGGATATCAAAACATCAATTGGGCTGTGGGGAAATACCATCCAATGCACATCGATGAACCCCCCTCAGGTTGGGACCATCTAGTACTAAAAAAAAAAAGAAATACCATCCAATGCTGACCTATCAATTCACCCTTTTGGGATCACTGGCAACTAATGCTGAGGATGATCCCACTACCCGTTGTATTATTTAGTTATTTATTCTCAGCAGTTAATGCCAAGAATTTTTTATTCCAAATCTTCCCTTATCAATCCATTGAGGTCCTATAAATACCATGAGGGTCATTCTAATAAAATATCGTCTTTTGCATTCTCTTTCCTTTTTATCTTAGCTAAGGCTTTTAAGTCCTATTAACTCGCTGGGGGTTTTGGGGCCCTGATTAATTATGGGAAAAGGTTGGAGTTGCTTTCCCATGGCCCAAAAAGTGGTAATATAACAAACTTTACTTAAAGTTTTGAAAAGGAGAAAAAGCGTAAAGTTTAATAGCTTAATACCAGATATATAGGGGAATTGGGGAGGTGTTTCAGGGAAAATGTAAGCATCCCAAGCCTAGATCTAAAATAAATGAATATGGGATTTGGTGGCAGCCTAATTATCTCAGTTGAATTTCTTGTGCTCATCTCATGGCTCAGGTTTGAACCTCAAGGTTGGAAAGCTTTGAGAAAGTGTGATTCAACATGTTGTTTGGGGTTGATCTCCAACTTCAATAATTGTTGACTTTTGTTGAGGATTATCCTCAACAGAAGTTTGTGATTTTTTGGTCAGATAGGGATCAATTCCTGTAATCCAAAAAATCCAAATTAGCCATTTGGGTAGGAATCCCAACAATACTCCCTTTAGATCTTGATGCAGGGGGAAACTGGATGGAGAAAGTGACTATGTACGCATTTTATGACTGTGCCATGAATGACCTCTATGATTGAGTGTTCATTGCCCATCTACATATGACTCAATAAGGCCCTGACCAGTTGGTGCCCAGTTTGTGATCACAGTCTCCATGCTGGTGATGGTAGAATAGGTAAGTTCACCAGGTTGGAAGGCATATAGGGGATCGTGCTTATCATTAAATTGGGCAGTTTCTCTACTGGTTGTGGTGGACAGGTTTTCAGCAGCCAGGGCCTGAAGTCTTAGGATTTCATTTGCAATAAATTTCATAGAGACTTTAGGTGCTTCAGGAGAAGCTTGGTCAAGCATTGCCTGGACTTTGGAAGGCAAATGGGGATTTCTGCCATACAATACTTAAAATGGCAACATCTTAGTAATTTGATAGTAACTAATCTGATAGGCCATAATTGCACTAGGCAAATATTTTGGTTAATGAAGGGGGTCAGCCATAGCCATTTTCTGAAGGGTTGCAGTTAGAGTACCATTTACCCACTTTAACATTCCATTGGTTTCAGGATGGTAGGGGGTGGAGAATACCTGTGTGGTTCCCATTAGGTTGGCTAAATCTTTCACCAGCGTTGAGAGAAAATTTTGCATGTTATTGGAAAGAATTACGCTATGGCACCCATGCTGTGTGATAATCCTATTATACAAAAATGTGGTGGTAGCCTTTGCCAAGGTCGTGGGGAGCAATACAGCTTCAATCCACTTAGTTAAATAGTCCATGGCTAGTAGAAGGAACTGATGTCCATTGGAGGCTCAAGGAAGAGGTCTCATAACATCAATGCTAATTTATGTAATGGTTCACATGGTGGAATCACTGGATGTTGAGAGCAGGGATTAGATCTGGCTTGTCGTTTACATACCAGACAGGACTCTAATAAATCCTGGATAGAAGCAAGCATTCCCTCCCAATAACATTGAATTCTAAGCCACTGATAGGTTTTCCAAATTCCCTGTGGCCAACTTACTGATGTCCCTCTAATATGACATTTTTTTGAGCTGATGGTTTTATATAAGGCACCCATTTTTTAGACAAAGTTTTCACAATTGACTGTTCTTGATTTGGAGATTTGCAAATTTTTTCACTAAATCTTTTTAGAGGATCAGGATTTGTCCTTCCATAACTGTAGTTGGTTTAGGCGGTCATAGAGTTGATCCTCTTCAAGGTCAGTTATAGTTAAGATGGGAAGCAGATATAGGCAAACCACGTTTTGGTGTCTGGGCCCTGGTTGATGGATGATAGAAAAGTTGTAGTTTTGAAGTTTTAACACCCATTGGGCTAACCTTCTGTTGGGGTCCTTCATATGTTGTAGCCATCATAGGGAAGCATGGTTAGTAATTATTTTTTTATTTTTATTTGAGGTGGGCTGACCTGGGGATGATACCACACCAATTAGGAAAGTGAAGAAAATAGGAAAGGAGTATAAAACCTGGAAAACCTCCATGCGCAATGTATGATAGGCCAGAAACTCCATGGACCACCTTTGCTATTCGCTATCTCAGTTTGGGGCATTGGCACACAAAACCAACACAGTCAAAATTGTCCCCTACCCAAAGTCCATTACTGGGATCAAACTCAGGAGGCAGTGGTAAAGGGTCCATACTCTACCACTGGGGTATCCTCCCTTATGGTTAGTAATTATAATGAAATGTTTCTCATATAGATAATGTAAGAAAATGCTTAATAACCAATAATACCATCTTTTGCAATCTCTTTTCCTCTTTAGCTTATCTAAGGCTTTTAAGAGCTATTAACTTGCTGGGGGCTTTGGGGCCCTGATTAATTATAGGCACCAGTTGGAGTTGCTTCCCCATGGCCTAACATGGGGTTCCACCAAAAATTGACCAGGGTCTTTTGGTCAATATTGTCATTATTTTTATCTGAAATATCATTATGAGATTAGACTTATAATTGGCCAATGGTATTTGATAAATTGGGACAATCCTTGTCCAAGAAATTCTTTTTCACAAAGTCAAACTGACAATTGTCTGACAGAAAGGATAAACTTCAAGATAAACACAATCTGTAATGATATAGTTTTGCTGTTATTTTCTCAAAGCTTGCTCACACATGTTACATGGTGTTTGTCACACTTTTTGTCCATCTGAATCAACAGAACATCAAATGTTAATAAAGATTTATCTACTAGAATAATAAGCAAGTATTAAAAGGTTATTTTCCAAAGACTATAATTACTTATTAATTGCTATAAGTGCATCAAAAGAGTCATGAACTTATTCATTGCTCTTAAAGCTTTTCACTGGATACTTAAATAGTTGATAAAGAGGCTTAAAATAGAAGCAAAAATATGAGTAAATTGATAATAGAACAAAACCATTCTAAATATACTTTAAGTTTTGAAATTTTTAAAACCGACTTGTTCAAATTTTTGCATTTTTAGACGTTGGGGCCTTAATCTTTTGGTGTCTGTAACAAAACCTAAAAACTTATTTTTCATTGTAGTGCCTTTTCTAAGGCTTTATAATCATATTTAATGCTGATAGATGCTTAGTAACTCTTATAAACTCTGTAAATGGTTTAAATCTACACCTATTGACATTGAAAAATATAAATTGACAAAAACTAATGACAATTTAAGGTCCTCTAACTTTGCATTTATTGCCCATTGAAGGGTAAACTGTTAGTTTTAAAGGCATTGAGGAATTCTGATTAGTTTAATACTTGCGGTGTTACAATTGCATTTTTTCTTTGTTTTCTGTTGATAAATCATTTATCATTATCCTAAAATTAATCCATGGCAAAAAGACATTGAGCTCCCCTAGCTATCCAAGCATCATCTATGTGTAACAGTAAAAATAAGTTATTATTTGTTATTTTATTTACCAAGTGGTAGTCTATATAGGTTTTTATTACCTTATATTTCTTTTTAACTATTATGATTTGATTTTCTCAAGAACTTGAAGTTAAAAATAGAAATCCATGCTTAAGTAACTTCACATTTTTCTAGCAACCACTGCATCACTTAATCACAATTGTTATGTTCTTATTTTGATTAGCAACTGATCCTTAACTTTAATTTTATAAACTATTCCAATTTCACACTCAAAGATATAATCTTGAGCGAGAACAGTAATATTTTTCAAAAAATTTAAGAACCTTATCTTTATGTTCTTATGAAACTTTAGTGAGTTTTACTCAACTAAATGGAACAAAAAAATCCTCAAAAATAATATCAGGCATTTAAAACCCTTTTATGAGGGCAAAAATACTTAAGAATATGAGATCATCTTCTGGAGCCAAGTGGAATATGATAATTTTGAATTTTAACTATACCAGTCAATCCAATAAATTAGCAACCAAAAATTGAATTTTACCATGCTCACAGATTAGAAATTCTAAGTGCAATGCATGGATTAGTTCTAGTTATCTCCTTGGGGCATTAATTTGTTAAGTTTCTTAGAAAATATTAAAGGAAATCTGTTTAAATATCTGCATTTTAAACTTAGCATTCATTGGTCTTTACGCCAAAAAGAAATTCAACATCTTTCCTAAAATTTGATAAGACGGCTTATTTGAGTGTTAATAGCTGAAAGCACTTAGTTTAGCAACTCTACCCGCATCTAATAGTTATAAACTTAATTTCACTTTTATTGTGGCAGATAACGTTTCAGATTAAAAACAGCGGCAAAGTTTTCCATAAAAATTTCAAGAGTATATCCTTTAAAATCACACTAAACTATATATTGACAAATTCTATTGGTGATAATTAAAATCTCTTAATTTTGTTACACTAAATAATTGTTACTGCTGTATCAACAAGTGATCCAAATCATAAAGACAAAACACTTCTTGTCCCTTTAGTAGTGTAAACTAGTAGAATATCTTTTCAAAATATTTTATTATAGTCTAGGTTTGGTACATTCACTTATTTTTCTTCACCAGCTTCCTTTTTGAGATATTATTGATTGTAGCCACGCTCTAATTAAAGCTTAAACCTCACGTTATTGAACAAATTATCTGCATATATGAAATCCAAGTAATGTGTGGTAATGTATAATTGTAGATAGAGGAATCTTTTAGTGAATGAAATTATTACAAAATTTGCTTAATTATTTTTACAAAGTTAGGGTTGTTAGCCTGGTAGGGTAATTCCTGCTTCCACCCTAGTGCAGGTTTTGTTCAATACAAGTTCAAAACCTGTACTGGCTAGAAAAAATTCTCAGTGTGGTATATGTCCCAAGTTCAACCCACCTCAAATATTTCAAAAGTTACTCCATAATTGTAGCTATTAGAATATTTATTTTGATGTCGTCCAGTAAAATTGTCCTTGTCCATGTTCAGTTTCCTATCCTGGATCTGCCTCCCATAAGGGCATTTCAATTCTTATTTAACTCAGTTTCATTTGCCTTAGTTTTTGGTTGGTACCCGTGTGAACTTTTTTGTTCATTATTTCTATATATAGACGCTTTGTGTTCTTCCATAAAGGGGTGAGCTACAGTTACATCGGTCTGTTATTCTTTATTGGATGGAACTTGAATACAGGCAGAAGTATATTTTCCTTGTCTATTCCAACTCGCCTTTCCTTATCTAGAAGATTGGTTCACTTTCTCTTTTGGTTTAACATGTAGACTGTCCTTTTGTCCTTTTTGGTCTGCAGAACTTCCTGTGTGGCCTTTTTCACATTTTGAAAAATGAGTTAAACTCTTGTTTTGGTAATCCTAAGATTACCACTAAAATAGAGGTAACCCTATATTTAGTACTGCTTTAGTATATTTTTATATTTTCTGCAAATCTTTATTTCCCATAATTAAACTTTTTAAGCTTTTGTCTATTTCTCAATTGTCAAACCAAAATTTGTAAAAATTTATCCATTTTTGTTTTCTTCACATTATAGTAAAAGGATGATATCATAGGCAATACAAGTATATATAAGAGAAAGGTACTGATATAAGTATAATTTGTGCATCAAAATTCATTGGGGCTTTATCCCCTTTTGAGTGTTAGAACTTATTGATAGAACTTATTGGCTAAAAGACCCATGGTTTTGTTTCATAAACTCAATCCTTTAATTTCTTGCTTCTGGTTTGTGATGTGCTCTGTTCACCCAATTCCTCCATGATAATACTTTTGCCTTACTGTAAATCGGTTCATTTGTTACTAATATTTACAGGTAAGATTTTTGCATCTATATCTAGGTAATCATGTTAACTTCCTTCTGAAAAAACGCCACATACCACTTTTGGTTATCTTAGGAATAAAAAATGTTAAAACAACATTATCTGAACTTCAGCAAACTTAAAGTATGTGAAAGCCTTCAATTTTTATAGCTTTGTTACAAAAAAATTACATAAAGCTTTAGAAAGTTGTTTGATGTTGAGTAATTCATCTTGAATCCCTAATATATTGTTCTGAAATGGCATTCAATGCTTTAGGAGCTTTTAGCTTGTCTTTGTAGATGAAACTAATATCAGTGTTACTATTAGATGAGGAGCTATTATACACATTTTTAATTTATCCATAAATAACTATTTAGCTGAAGCACGTATGTTTTACATTTTAGACTAAAGGATGTAATTTCTCTTCCCATTTCTTTTGAGCTAATTTTAATGTATCCAACTTCTAGTTTTTTGACACATCTATTCTATCCTTAGTAAGTTAACAAGTTTTTGGCATATTTCCAAAGATTCTACTACTGCTATAACATAAGCCTACGATGGTTCTGTTTTGTAATTTTTGATGATTGATTCCTATGTATGTTTGTGCGCTGAATCCAAAAATGACCTTAGTTTTTTCCATCACGTCAGAATTTTTTGCAAATCAAATTTGCCAAATGTAGTATATGTCAAAAAATATCACAAATATGAGACTTAATGACAGAGTGAAATAAGTTTGTTTTGTATAAAACGTATTATTTTGTGGCTTATAATAGACATAATATAATAGAATATAGAAATATAGAAAATAAAAAAACTCACGATTTTAGTCGTTGTGTCGATATCTTTTTGGACCAGCCATGCTCTGTTTCAGGCTTTCCCGTGCATGTGCTCTTCTGGGATCATCTCGGTGCAACATCCAGCAATAGTCCGCCATCATTGTAGTATTCCATCTTCCTTGGTAACGCTTTTCCATTTCTTTGATGTCCTGATGAAATCTCTCACATATGTCTTCACTAACAGCACCCAGATTCTCAGGAAAGTAGTCCAACTGTGAATATAGGGAATAAACCTTCAAACCCATGGAACAGCCTAAATTTTGGTACTTCTGCAGCATAGTCTCAACAATAGACTTGAAATTTGGATCCTTCTTGTTGCCCAGAAACTTGGTTACTACATCTTTAAAGGCAACCCAGGCTTCTTTTTCAGAAACTTCCATTTCTTTTTCAAAATTTTCATCTTTGCAAAGTTTTCTAATGTCTGGACCTGTAAAGACACCCTCTTTTAGTTTTGTGATTGACAAGGCTAGAAATTTGTTACAAATGTACTGGAAACATTTACCATCTTTTGGTAAGGCTTTCACAAATTGCTTCATCAAGCCTAATTTAATATGTAGAGGTGGAAGGAGAACTTTTGTCGCTCGATGAGAGGTTTTTGGAGCACATTTTTTACTCCAGGTTCCAATGATGCTCGTTGTGGCCAATCTTTCTGTTTCCAATGATTTTCCTTGTCTCTGCTATCCCACTCACAAAAAACAAGGAAACTTTGTGTACCCACCTTGCTGTCCAAGGATCATCGATATTACTTTGAGATCACATGATCCACTTATGATCGTTGTACTTAATTTTCTGGAGAGCAAATTTTAAATTGTCATACCGTTCTTTTAAGTGTACAGAATGCCCTATGGGTATTGACGCATACCTGTTTCCGTTGTGAAGCAGGACAACTTTAAGGCTTCATTTTGACAAATTGATGAATAATCTCCAATCAGTGCTTTCGTACGGAATGTTGAATGTCTTAAACAGTCCAAACACATCATTGCAGAATACTAAGTCTCCTTCTTCTGAAAAGTATGGAATAAAATCTTTTTCTCTGTACTTGAACCAGGAAAACGAAGCGCCAGCTGCGAGCAAATTCTTATCTTTAAGCCGTGAACCAAGCAATTCTGAAGCCTCTTTGGTCAGATGTAAGTCGCGAATCAAATCTTTCAATTCAGTTTGTGTAAATGGTTGTGGAGCAAGAATTGCCAGGTTCATACTCCTCTTCGTTATCTTCAGTTTCTTCACTTGATTCAATTTCTGAACCATCAACTTCAGGTAAATGTTCTGGTTGCATAGGCACTGATATGTCTAGACTATGAGGGACAGGACATAAAGCCGATGGCAGATTTGGATAGACAATGTTCTTTTTATTCTTTACATTGAAACTTTGAACACTGGTTGAACAAAAGTAACAATCATCACTATGATTTTGTGGCTCTCGCCAGACCATCGGAACGCCAAATCTGAAAGCATATTCACCCTTTGACCACCATCTCAGTCCTTCAACACACGTATAGCAAACATAGTGGGGTGCCCAAGTTTTATCTTGATCTCCTAGTTTTACATTGAAATACTCGAGATACACTTGCCACACGAACGATGTTATATGTCTTTTTTGCCTTGACACCATTAACTCACCACAAATGTAACAAAAGAATCTGCAGACTTTTTACAGCCTCCTGACGCCATTTCGAACACTGTATGTTTGCCTTTTAGCGTATATCCGTCGACACACACTTTTGATCGAGGAGGATACATACCAACAGGTGCTCCAACACTGACAGTTGGGATGTACAACACGTTTAATGACAAAAGTGCTGCCATCTGCCGGTTTATGATGTCAACGATTCGTTTTCATCATAAACCGACAGATATGGCATTTCCTATGTATTTAAATCTGTCAGTACGTCTTATATTTGTGATTTTTTTCAATATAACACATTTGGCTGGTCCAAAAACACGTCGACAACGACTAAAATTGTGAGTTTTTATTTTCTATATTTCCATATTCTATTATATTATGTCTATCATAAGCCGCAAAATAAAACGTTTTATATGAAACAAACCTATTTCACTCTGTCATTAAGTCTCATATTTGTGATATTTTTTGACATATACTACATTTGGCAAATTACGATTTGCAAAAAATTCTGACGTGATAGAAAAAAACTAAGGTCATTTTTGGATTCAGCGCACAAACACATAGAAATCCATCATCAAAACTTGAAAAACATGACGCAACCGAAAAAATGCAGGCTTGTGTAATTTGTTCTTACATTTTCTTCTTTTTCCAGATCATGTTCTACCCAGCTAATTCTGTAAACTATACTTTTTTGCCAATAACTTAATGCTTAAAAGATACTGGCCCTAATGTCTGGTTTTTAGCTCTTTTATTTAAGACTGTATTCCTTTATTGTTTAAGTCGCTCTTTGTTTTCAGGTCACTAATGGGTTGCAACTTTCGATTTCTCTTTTAATTCACTGTGATGCTTCAAAAAGTAGGCATGCTTCTTCATGTTGCACATGTGTCAGTAGGGAGGCTGCCACACTTATATTGTATAAGTTGGCATATTTCTTTTAATTTTGTCAATCATTTGGTATTTCATGTTTCCATTTTGGTGTATAGCTAACTTGGTCCAAAGCATTTTTTATAATGTAGCTTTATTTAGTGTTTAGTCCAGCAGTCAGCCCTTTTGTTCTGTTGTTAGCTTGTAGCACACATTATGAGGCTGACTTGAGGCCAGATTGGGTATGTTAAAAACTTGCATCAAGCTGAATGACCAGTTTTTAAAGCTTATTATAACTTTGAGAGTCTGTAGAAACAAATCAACAATTGCTGCCTGCTGTCTGTCTTGCATTAAAAGCAATTCCGGGTTGCTTTTGTAGATAATTGAAAATAAAATTTTTTATATATCATGAATTGTTAAGGTAAATTAATAGCTTATAAGGCGACAGTGTAAATAGTACTTGCTTGTTTTTCTATCATCCTGAATTGATGAGATGTAAAAAGGCATCAACTGCCAATGGTGCAACTTTGCAGCAACTACGCTCCTTGCATCAATGTTCCACTCACATCTTTTATCCTCCATTATTGTTATTGTCTGCTTATAGCTTGTAACCCTAGTTCCTTCACTCCAATATAATTCAAAAAAACTTTGGGCCCCTACGCTCTTCTGCCTCAGTAACTGGAGTTATGCACCTAATGGATGACTCTACACTCATTCTATAAAGTTACTCGCTTCTTAGTATAATGACCGAGATGCTACCCTTATAGTGAAAGCCACTTGTAGAAAAAGTGGGGTCACTTGCGCAGGTTGTATAGGGGTTTGTTACCAGTTGTTTCTCTACATGAAGACAGGAAACTATTTTAAATCAAATAGGGCAACATCAGATTTATAAACAGGGTTAGAAAGACTTTTCAATTTTTGCCTCACAATTGATTAAGAAAAAGTTATATAAAAGTTATAAAACTATCAATTATATGATAAAATTAGTCCGTTTATCTATTATAAAAAGATAAGATATATGTGATGAATAGAAAATCTAATGCCCACATTTCTATAAACAGCTTTATTACAGATCTGCTTCAGTTAGAAAAGCTGCTCGGCAGTCCTCATCTAGCCAAGACATGCTAAAAACATCTCTCATTGATATGCTTAACTGGAAATCAACTTAATTACAATACAATCTAACACATGGGTTAAATTTCAGATCACAAGAGCAGAGTCATAAAAGTTAAAAACTTAACTTTTGGTAGGCGAAATTACCTAATAAATGCCATTTTACTCATTCAATGCTAGCCAGTAAGAATGAAATTACTTCTGATCATTGACCTAGTTATTTATTTAACTATTTGATACTAGACTTGTCAGCTTTCTTTTTCTTTAATCACTTATAAAATTATCCAAATCTAAAAGTTGTTTCATTAGATCAACCTTTACTCATGCTGTTTTAAGCTATGTCAACTAAATTAACGCCGGCTGGCCTCGCATGGAGAAGTGGTGCGTCTCCTCCTGACGTTTTCAGCCTCTGCCGAAAATATGCGCCCAAGCAGCTCATTAGTCCCCTGAACGCTTACAGATGCCACATCTTTCATTGAGGCCTAACCCACTATCTTGAACACTTCGAGGCGATGCTTTAAAGCCCCCTGTTGAGCCCTCAGAGCAACCTGAGTTATAGCATTTGGGTCAAGTATGAGAACATCTTCCCTTAAATAAACGCGGACATCTTTATGATGGGCTCAGCAGTGTTCAATCCCGCCAAATTTATAGATATCCTCCCCTTCATGGGCACTTTGGCTCTGTCTTCTCTTGTGAAGCCCAAACCATGGCGCAGCACAGCCGCCTTTGATTTGTAATTAATTTCATCAATCCCAACTATCCAAACTCTGCTGTTAAGTGAGGGCACACTTGTGGTTCAGTATGCAAGCTTGCCCTTCCACCTCTCTCCAAAATTCCCATGCCACAAACTCATGGAGGGTTTATCTGTCTATGGCGATAACACCATGTTGCAGGTTGATTTTCCAATTTACCAATCATCTTGTGGGGGCCACACTTTTAAATTTCTTTCAAATGCATCTTAACATCCACCTTGCAATATTCCTAAACCATAATCAGATCTATACTTAATCATCCCTCTGGACATACGCCAAGTTTTGCTGCACATTCTGTCCCTTGTGTTTCAAGTCAACCACTTGAAATTCAAGTTCCCTTTGCTTTCAGCAACTGTGTTATCCACACAGCCTTCCTATGCCACTCACCCAATCTTGGCGGTTCCTGATTTTTTTGGGTGGGGATCAATTCCACATTCCCACCCTGGATCACTGTGAGCGCTGCTCCCACCACTCTGCTTAACCAAAGATCAACTTCTTAAATTATACTGATCAGATTGTAGCTAATGTGCGGATTGATTTGCCTTAATTAATTTGTGCACAACCTATCAGCTCCCACTAATTAACTAATTTTGATTGCTGGCCTAGAAGTGGACGATTTAAGCCCACTATGCTCTAGAATGGACCATTGATGAAGGCCAGGTATATGAAATCAACCATACTTTGGGTAGCCTGAATTTGTAACAGATCCCCTAATCAGACTCACCTGCCACTTTTTTCACCCCCAAAAGGGCCTACATATATATAAATTATAAATTAAATTGGCTGTCAATACAACAGCTGCCCCTGTCAACACCCCCTCTGTTAATCCCTCCATGTGGCTATTGAGTCACTTTGCAAGGAAAATCCCCTCCCTAAATTCCCCCAGATTTCCATGATGATGCTAAAATTTAATACTGATGATCTTGTTTGCCGCAGGCCATGCATGTATTGACATGGCAACATCTTTAATTCTTCAATCCCTACCACCCCAAACTCACCAGCATATTAGGCCATTTAATTTTTTTTGTCCAAACTTTATCATATTTGCCGAGCACCAGCTTGCTCAATACATCAAGGTGATGCACACCATAGGTTTATAATGAGGACAGTACTCACACATTTCTCCTTATGCCCCATAAACTGATGCTCCAACCCATTTTATCTGCATTTGTCCACCCTTTGAAGCATTTGGCGCAGATATGGAATCCCCTGACCCCTCATCACCTGCTAATATGGACGTTCAGTATCACCGCTGAGGCACCATGTTAGTTATTTTTATCTCAGGTTTATCTGGCACTTACAAATAAAAAACATGTATAGCCTACTTGGGGTAGGTCTCAGTACTAAAAATAAAAAATTCTTGTCTGAAATTATTTTACACTAACCAAATTCTGCAGCTAATGTGCTACAAGTATTGATTGCTATATGCTATGAAAACAATCCTAATATTTCTAAAAGTCAAAAAATCATAAAAGTTAATGATTAAAATTTTTTTGTATGATTAATTAGATAACTATCTTCACAATACGTAAAGAATGCATAATCTGGGTAACATCAAGTCACAACATTTACCATTAATTTAGTGGAAAAAGCTCTTTAAAAGTAATAGTTTTTGATGTATGAGCATTTGTAGGCTGACAAGCTTTGACACTGAAGTTTTTTTGAGAATCACACCACACATCTAACTATGAAACTTTATACTATGCATCTAAATCATACATTTTATTAACTATTTCAAAAGTACATCATGTTGGATAAAAAGGTAGCTATCATAACCACAGGAACTGACAAGGCTCTTAAAACTGAGGAGTCTATATAAGTGATGCACTCTCATTTCTCATGCAAGCAATTTATATTTTTTATAAATTTACAGCTATAGTAATTTCTTATTCTGGGCCTTAAGGAGGCTTTTTCTTGTAACATTTTTTTGGTTTAGGACATGATTAAAAATCCACAGATAATTATTTTTCTGCAATTGAGGTGATAACTTCATTTGACTGTCACATGAAATGATTGTCTCTATCATTAAGATGAAGCTCTAAGCCATCTAGTACTAAAAAAAAAGATGAAGCTCTAAGTCTGTTTGATTATAGAAAACGCTTTTTAGCTTAACTAAAACGTGTCCAGTTATAGTATTGAGTGTTTAATAAAAGCCTAAAGTAGATTTGTAACTATAATAAAATATTTTTAGTGTATTGTTTATACTTGTAACATGAACAAAATCTTCACAGAAAAAAGTGGAAATCAATAACTGTCACAGCACTCTTTACTAAATTAAAACAGACAAGATTTACTTCTAAAAATTATAATAAGTAGAAAGTACTGTATAAAATTCTCTCATGATGGCATTTTTTATCTTTTTAGTTTTTGGGCAAGTGTAAGGAACGTTACTTTGTTATCCTAGCTTCTTGGTGGTTAGAATTAGTATTAGTAAATCTTTATTAAAGCAGTATGGTAAGTTGATTATGAAATTAAGGTAGTACAAGGATTACCATATCATAAAAATATTGATTCTATGATGCAACAAGTACTTTCAAGGTTAAATTAGGTAAACTGCTTTAGCAGCTTATAAGTAGCAATTACTTGATATTGTAAGATCTAACTGTTATCTAAGAAAAGTACTATAAAACCAAAAAACATCATGCTAATTTGATTATATATCTCTTGAGATCAATTCAATAAACTATCTTATAAATAAATTATAGATTATGAGATGAAAAACCAAAATATTTTTTCCCCTCTGGTAAGTGATATAAAGGTACTAGAGATCGTAATTCTACCAGATAATTATTATAAATAGGGTCAGTCTATATAGATTTTACTCAATAAGCAAAGTTTAATAGTACATGATGAGAATATAATTTTACTAATAGTTCATGCAACAAGAAAGTATTTAAGATCAATTTTGAACCTCTGCGCAGTCCCTTACCACAATAGTAATTATTTGTATTTATTGTAAAAAATAGTTAATGGACAAAATATAAACTATAACTTTTAGACTTAATGGTATTCCTTAAAAAATTTAAGCTACAAAAACCGGTTCAAGAGAAGTTATACTATTTAACAAAGCCTATAAAATATTAGCTACTTTTTAAAAAGGTATTAGGCAGTTTATTATATTTTATATAATTTACATATTTTATAAGTGTGTATAATACTATATTTGAAAATATGGACACATAGCTGCTCCACTTTTTAAACTTATTATATGTTTAATCAACTTACTTTTTATCTGCAAATTAACTTTTATAGTACCATCTAGTATTAAAAAATTAACTTTTATAGCTCTAATTCATATACTTTATTTTTTAGAAAAAGTACATTTAAATTAGTTGGATCATTCATGACACAATTGCTCATTAAGTCTAAAGCTGGTATTCTACAAGTAATACTAAACTAGAAATATACTATAATCCAATTTTTATTAAACTTGTTTGTTAGTCAATTATTTTTTTAGTACTAGATGGTCCCAACCCATTGTTAGTCAATTATATTTTTATTATTTTTATATTTACAAAGTAGAATAAAGTATCTAATGAGTTACATAATAATTAAGGATTATTTTAGACCATGTAAAGAAAATAAAACTTGTAAAATTTTACTTATTATATGATCAACTTTGACATCAAGTTACTAGTTTAACAATCCTTAGTCTAATTTATTATGAATTTTCTTATTTAACCCAAGCTTTTTAATTAGCTTTTATGGATCTCCATATAGAATTTGCGTTAAGCTTTGATACTTTAAGTATAAATTTTTTTGTCAACTCATGTTGTTTCTATAACAAGATTTATACCACATATTATTTACCCTATAATATTTTTAGATTGAGTTGTATATATTTATAATTGACTCATAGCACTAAAATAAAATTATCATTCAGCTTCTGATATTTCATAGTTATTATATCTAGAACTCACAGGGCTACAATTATAGTACAATGATTTATTAATAACTACACCGTTCCCCTCTAACTAAAATTAGTGAAGTTTGAGAAAATTATAAGTGCAAAAGGCTACTATAAATCAGGATCTTTAATAAAGATTTAGATGTTATTGTAATATATCATTAGTAGCTTTTCTTCATGAGATGAGCCATCATATGTTATATAAAAGCTCTTTAGTATGTTATTATAAAGATCCTAGCATTCCTTTTATATTTCCTATATAATCTTTATATAATAATGTTTATAAAGGTGGCATTTTTTGTAATATAGGCAAAAGAAATCTAATTGCATTAAAGTAATTTTTCACCATAGAGCCATTTAGTAAATAGTCTTTTTCAAGGTCATAATCATGGAACAAGTTGTAGTCTTGTCTAAAAAGTCAGAATCTAGGCACTTAAATCCTTAGAAATTTAACCAAAATCAAAAAGCTATCAAGGTTACAAAGTTATTGCAGATTTAAATGGTCAAGTTTGGCAATTTTTGATTTTATAATATGTATATATTTTTTTATTCATTTAAACCTTTGATGGCCAAAAGCCATCAGAATCCACTCATGCTATTTAAGTCCATTTTTAAATTTTCATTTTAAGTAAATAGCCAAGTTATCCAGATAAACACTTTTTATACATCTTTAGTTGTAAGGGTTACCTTAATAATTTGGATATAAATATTAATTTCAATAACTTGATTAACATTTTTATAAAACCCTACTATCTGCAAAGCAAAATTGCACTCCTTTCAATCTTTTAAAACTACCA
Source organism: Massospora cicadina (assembly GCA_022478985.1). Lineage (NCBI taxonomy): Eukaryota > Fungi > Entomophthoromycota > Entomophthoromycetes > Entomophthorales > Entomophthoraceae > Massospora > Massospora cicadina. Next base: position 149,210 of record JAKSZP010010523.1, on the reverse strand, counting down.
TGTGATCATCAACTCATGATTTTTAATAAACATCTATCATATTTTGCTATATCAGAACTTTACTTTATCGCTTTTGAGTCAATATATTTATGTTTTATAAACAATTGTTATTTAGATCTTTAAACTGTTGTATTGAACACTTTTTTTATCAATTTTATGCTTTGACATATTAATCACATAATTCAGGTGTATTAACATCAGAAGCCTCTTGTAATCTTTTCCTTTACATTATAAAAATAAATTTTAACAGTTTTACACTTTTACTTTTTTGGTTTGCTACGGTCAGACTATTCTTTAATGGTCCCTTTCAAGCTAAGGTGTTTATTTAGGAAAAAATGAAGTTTTTATGCCTTATTTGGTATGCCTACTTTTACATGCTTACTTAAGGTACTGAAAGCTCAAACTACTCAGAAAACTAATAGCAATGAATTTCTGAAACTACCTACAATCTACCTCTTACACCAAAAGCTACTCTAAACTTAAAAGAACACATATCTTTCTTAATATTGCTATTTGACCAATATAACGTCTAATTTACATCTGATCCAGCTTCTCCTCTGAGAAATTTTTACCTGAAGCACTACAGTTGTTGCTCTTGGTAGGTGATACAAATGATATTTATGGAATTAATACCCATTATATAAGCCTTTATACATCCTAACGCTCACACCTCCAATTTACAATGAATACAGTGCATTTGTTTATCTTACTCAGCGTAAACTTCCATTTGCCTAATACTTGAGGTCATCTTAGTAATATCTCACACCTAGACTATATAAGATAATCGTGGCTTTTCTACACATATTAATAGTACTACAAAACTTTTTATTCTTGTACTTTAACCATTCTTAAACCTTTTTTGCTTCTTATCATTGGTACTTTTTTTCTATAATAACTGAGTTAACGTTATATCAGGACTTGATAATAATAAGGAGCTCTAGATTGCCAAATTGTTGCCTTAATAAGAAAAGATAGATTACCACACACACTTTTTGATCAAAACCCTCTTATGTCACATTTTTACTGATTAATCATGAGGAAAAAAAGCTGCCAACAAGTACTCCTCTAATCTTGCCCCAAGACCTTTTTACAACTTTAGGTATTAAACCCTGAAGTGAGCTCATTAGTGGTAAGGACTAAATCTTCTAATATAGGTGAGGACAAACTGCATTCACTCTGTACCTTTTTTACTCCCCAAAATAGATCTCATTTTTAAACAAAGAAATCATTATTCCTTACTTTTCTCTGATTCAGTAAATCTAAGCTTCACTAGCTTGTACTATTATATACTTTTTTATTACAAGTACGTTTTTAAGTTAGTAAATGCCACTAGACAGTCAAAGCAGATTTTGCCATTTTTTTCTGAAATCATAGGCTGTGTTTCTCCTAAGCATAAGTGAACTGATGCCACCGCTTGTCAATGGCATTCTTTGCTCAAATCATCCAGCTGACTTCCTGAGAAAGCCCAGAATATAATTGAGAAGCTCACAGTTTTTATTGTCCATGTATGCGCTGACACCAATAATTTGCCATTGCATCACCCATGCTACCAATTCCACCAACTTTAAAAAACCTTTACTTGTATGCCAAAACTCAACATGTTTGATGATTTCCAGCTTATTAAATACATCAAAGAAATATATACCATAGGCCTCATTTATGAAAACATAATTCTATTTCATCTTTTACCCCATGCTGCCGATGCCCACTCCCATCTTTCCACCCTCTAATGTGCCCATAGATCCACACTGGATGAAGTCCCCCAATCTTTCTTCCCCAACAATATGAGTGCTTAGTATAACAAATGAGGTGCTATATTGATTATTTTAACCTTCATTTTATCTAGCTCCACAAACAGATAAAAATTGTGGACGTTTCACTTAGGCTGAGCCACACAGTACTAAGAAAAGAAGAGGTTCAATGCCTACATAAAGTCCACCAAACAGAAGCTATTATATATTGAGCAAAAAGGAGCTCTGCCTTTATATTGGTGTTGAAAAATGATAGGGTCAATCTCTTGAAAGCAAATGATAGCATCAGTATTAGGCTTTTCAAAATTATATGTAGCCACAGGTTCAGATGCACTATACTTTTTATTTCTTTGCGAGGATATGACATTCTCAAGAATATAATATGTATACTCAATATAGTTTATTTATTGAACTATAGGTCTCACAACACATCATCTTGGTTGTATTACCAGTGTTTCCTAAAATTCTTTGGTTTGCAAAGGTAATCTATTGTCTTAAAAAGATCTAGATTGCATTTACAGGTAGAATAAGATATATAATCATTGTCAGAAAATTGCTTTTCTGGTGACAGCGGGATCTGCTGGTTGGCAGTCAAATCAGTATGGAGATTGCCAACCCCTTGCTGTTTACCTTTAGGCAATGGGTCCAGTAGTGCCAGCTGACCCCTTGACGTTGTCACAATTGGAAAATCCCCAGTTTCCAACTGCCAATAAATAAATAATTCTTTGGTGTACTGACAAGCAACCAAAGTAGCCTAACTGAGTAGGGAGAGGTTTGGGGCACCAACAGCGCCAAAAATTGCCTACTACGAGTTGGTTGTGCAAGGGTTTAATAGTGGTTGGTATGACCCAACCATGCAAAAGCTCCTCAAAATGGATACCAAAAAAGACCAACAGGTATGCAAGGTATGCTAACCCTGAAGTGACCTTTATTTTTATTCTGGATAACAAAAAGGCCTTACGACCAGAGCTCATCTGGGGAGCAACTGACAATGCTCCCCAGGAAGGAAAATCTAGGGTAAACTATTCTGAAGTGAACTTCATAATGGGCAGGTGCGCCTTAGAAAGGCCACCCCTTGGGGCCTCACCTGAGTCATTGATTAGGCTCACACAAGCCTAATCTACAACTTGGGTGAGGTACAACCCAGCGCCTAAAACGACCAAGCTAAAAACATTTTAAAAGGATTCAACTCAGATTTGGAAAATCTGAATCCAAGTCAGAATGTAACAATTGAGACAAACTTGATCATTACATTATCCCCCGCTAGAGAAGGGCCCCTCCCCAAAGAGGAGTCCCACAGTGGAAGGCCGCCACCATGAGGGCTTTCTGGGGTGAATTACCTTAAGTCTCAGGAAAATTAGCCCAGATAAACTCTGGGTCCCTCAAGGGAAAATGCAAATGGCAAGGGAGAATCAGGACTGGGCTGCTGAAATCAGCCCACCCAGAAGGAGGATGCACGCTCAGCATGTGGCTGTGTTGCGCCCCCCTCTCAGGCTCCTGTTGGCGATGGCCTTCACATCCTGACCAGGAAGGCGCTTTCTCCAACAGAAGCGTAAGAGGGGCGCATGGTACAGCATGGTTGGACAGCCATCCCTTTTCTGGGTGGACCATCCGTGGGTGAGGGAGCCCTACTGGGACAGGTCCCCTCAATGCTAACCATATCCAAGGTGAGTGAGAAGCCCCACTGGGATTTTCAACTGATGGTCACTTCAGATCCAGGGTTGGCCATCAGTCACCAGCTCCCACCAGTGCTGGTTCCTTGACAACTGGGACCAAGTGTCCACTGAGGTCAGCTGAACTGGGGATCAGAGGCGTGCAGTGCACATTTGACTTTGGAATAATGTCACAATCAGAAAATTCCCAGTTTCTGACCACCAGTAAACAAATGATGCTTTGCTGCACAGACAAACAACCAAAGTAGCCAAACTGAGTAGGGAGATGTTTGGGGCACCAACAGCACCAAACTTTGCTTATTACAAATTGGTTGTGCAAGGGTTGAATAGTGATCGGTCCAACCCAACCTCTCAAAAGCTCCTCAAATTGGATACCAAAAAAGACCAACATGTATGTGAGGTATTCTAACCCTGAAGTGACCTTTATATTTATTCTGGATAATAAAAAGGCCCGCCGGCCAGAGTTTGTCTGGGGAGCATCTGACAATGCGCTCCAGGAAGGAAAAGCTAAGGTAAACTATTCTGAAGTGAACTTTATAATGGGCAGGTGCGCCTTAGAAAGGCTGCCCCTCAGGGGCCTCACCCAAGTCATTAATCAGGCTTACATAAGCTTAATCTACAACTTGGGTGAGGCACAACCCAGCGCCCAAAATGACTGAGCTAAAAACATTTTAAAATGATTCAATTCAGATTTAGAAAACCTGAATCTGAGTTGGAATGTAACAATCAAGATGAACTCAATTGTCACAGGCATGTCACATGCGCCATTTGGGGATCCCCCAGCCTAAACCCCAACCCATAAAAATAAATATAAACTTAAATCAATAGGGAGTTTAGGAAAAGGTAGATATTTATTGAAAGGGAAGAACCAGGTATTTATATGTACATTGGGCTACTACACCCATTGCTGACCTATTGCCTCATTGCTGGATCTTCCAGCCAAACACTCTCTCTTCCAAATGCTGCACTTCTTTCTTCCCTGGTGTCAACTCTCTTGTCCCGTCTTTCTCAATGTCCAAATATCAGTTTCAGCTCATCCATAGCACTCAGTCACTGGTGAGCTGTATATTTATAGAATATAAATAAATATAATTTTAGATTTGGCTTAGTTATTATGCACTAGAAACATCCTCAGCTGCTTGGTAAACTTGGAATATCTTATCTTCTTGCCAACAACACCTTTTTGACTCTCCTTGTCAGGATTCCTGCCAAATTTAAAGATTCAGATGAGGTAGATGATGTGAACCTAACTCAAGCCATTCAAAAAGCTGAAACCAGTATTGGGGATAACCCCCAACAAATTGAAAGTCTTATAAATATTAGAGATAATCCCCGCCTAATTCAGTCAAATATTAATCGCTCAAAACCTTCTAATCTTGGGGTTTAAACCTGAGCTATGTACAAGCAAATCCTATTTGTCTAAGTTACTAAGCTTGCTAAAGGATCCCCAATTTGTAACCTCTATAGATCTTAGAATTGGACAGTTTGGAAATAGATTGAGTAACCTTCCTGATCTCCCTTATAATCTCAATTTAAGCAAATAAACTATAAACTCTTTTCATCCTTCTTATGTAAAATTTGGACAATACACATTTGGATGTACCTCTCCAGAAGAATTCTCTGTAAAAAGACTTTTTGACCAAGAAAAGCAAAAAGGTATAATCCAACACCTAGGAGCTTTTAATCACCTGGCTCACAATAATAAAAAGGGACAAGTGATCTAAACCTTTGATCTCAAAAAAACTGGTGCTCCCTGCCAGGTACACCCCAAGTTCCAGTGAAAAAATAAATAAAATAAAAATGTACAACCACGATTCAGCATCAGATCTCTTTTTAGATCAAAAACATCTTAAGCTTTTGACAAATTTACCCGCTATGATGTGCAGGATGGAGCAATGAATTTTTGCCCTTGAGCAACACCAACTCAAACTTTAAGATGCGATTACCTAGCTCAAAAGCGAAATTTGGCAGTTAACCATTCTTGTTGCCACCAAATCAGCCTTTCTTGCCACTAATGAACAGGTTAACTCAATATTTGAGGATATTAAATTCTTTCAAAATAAAGTAAACGCCCTCCACCCTTACAAACATCAAGCAGTATCACTTCTTCTTTAAGTGAAAACTTCCCTTTAATGTCAGTTCACATTGTTTGGCCGTTAACCCTCCTTCATTGGCACATTCAAATTAAAACTCAAAGAGAAGCACGTCCTAGGCGAGGGGAGCATCTTCTCTTTCTTATTTTGTATGAAAGAGCTATGGAGGAAGCCACTGACAACTAACGTCTCAAAAACCTAACAAACTGTCTTAGTTGTGTAGCCCAAGACATTATGGTACCTCATTTAATGCATTGCCAGATTTGGGATGATTCCAAGACTGCCTTTCTTTGGGAATTTGGGAGTGACTTAACTTTATTTAACCAAAAGCAAACTTTTATGGGTATAAGCCTTAGTTGGAAAGAAACTGTTACTGGGTTTGCTCACCGTTTTTACCTTGAATCTTAAACGTTAGTTGCAGGAAAACGTTTTAATTTAGATGACGCTATCACTCTTCATTTCACCATTTAGAAATATGCCTAACATTATACTTTATCTTGAAGCGGTGAAGTCTAACTGGACGTCTCTCCTCCATATCAAAGAAGCTATTTAGGAGATATCAGCCTACCTACTCAAACCTACTGGGCCCACTAGCTTTAATAACAATAACAAGCCTCAGGCCCAAGTGCTAGCAGTTACACCTCCCTAAGCTACCTAAACCTGAATTATACTGCAACCATTGCAAGAGAACCAACCACACTTTAGACTTTTGCCGCATCCCTCAATATAAGTTGGCAAAAGATCAGTCAGTATAGGGCAAGAGGCTCCCTATGCTAACTGAAACAAAGTGCCTAAAACCCTTGTTTTGGCTCTAGCTCTATTCTAGCACTTTAGGATGTTTTGTGTTATCTGCGCCTGTAGAAGTTGACGTACCCTTTCTATTCAAAGTAAAAATCTCCAGTTTTCTTACCTTTATATTGGTAAGTTACTAAATAATTTTGGTGGTCAGCTCTTCTATGGAAAGCCAAGAACTGGCAGATAAAACTTTTAAATGCATTGAACAGCCTTGAGCTTGGCCACATCAGAATCCTCCACTTGCTTTATCACAAAAGCCTAATGACATTTTACTAGCTATTAATTCTTGGTTCAGATCTTTGGTGGTTTGAGTATAAGTAGGCGTACATAAGATTAAAAACCTGGCAATAATTGATACTGGTTCCTCAGTTAACGTTATATCCTCCCAATTTATCCAAAAGATAAAAATGGTTCCAGACTTGATTCATGAAGCTGAATATGGGATGGTAAGTAATCAGTCAACTAAGAATAGGAGCATATTCTGCCTTACCCCTTTAATTTGGGAAACTTTTAATAACTGCCCCCGCCATTGAATTGGAAAACAATACTTATGAGTTGCTTATTGGGGTCCAATTGATGTGGGAATTCAATTGCATCATCAACCATAAGGAAAAGTAACTATCCCTATTAGGGTATCATACTCTGTTAATAACTATATATCCTGTCAAAAGTAAAGGAGCCCTGAAAAAATGGACATACCTCCTCAATTACCCCTCTTCCATTTGCAAGGTTGAGTATCAATTCTTAGGGGGAAAACTTAGTTACCCTGGAGGCTGTGGATGCCAAAGATGGTTCTTCTATATTCCCCACATCATATCACAATACCCTATGGTACACAAGTTATTGTGGATACAGAGACATATTATAAACCCCTCCTAATCAAATTTTTGGAGCTAATTGAACACCCAAACCCTTCAATCATAGAAGCATTGAACTGTCAGAATATTTTGGATCCCGCCTATGGAAAATCTATATCTATTCAATTAGAGAATTTAACGAATCATATCCTCCAAGTCCCTCAGCATGCTCCAATTGCTTATGTAAAACTATGTCCTAAAGAGTATATTGCTGATGTGAGTTATTTTGACTCATTACAGGATTTAGGATTTGAGATTCAACCCAACATAGATCTAGTCAAAAGCAGGATTGGTGATAATCTTAACCCTAACAAACTTCAGAATGTTGAAGACCTCCTTGAGGAGTATGGTGATGTTTTTTCCTTGGGACCTAGCAACTATGGGAAAATGTCCGGGGTAATTCACCAAATTAAAAATTGAGGCTCACCATCCATTCGAATCTTGGACATACCAAAAATCTAAAGTGGAGAAAGCTCAAGTGGCCTTAGAGTTGCAGCAACTGTTGAAGGCCGGTTTATTAGTGCCTTCTAAAAGCCCATGGGCTTCCCCACTCTTAATAATTTAGAAGAAGGATGGTGGGCACTTTTGTTTCATGGATTATCACTGCCTCAATTCTATCACATGAAAAGACAGCTATTCATTGCTGCATATAGATGATTTCTTACGCTTAATGCTGGGGTCCACTATTTATCAGCTATGGATCTTGCTAGCGGGCATTGGAGGGTCAACTTGTCACTGGAAGATTGTGAAAAGTGCACTCTCATCTCGAGTGAAAGACTATTTGAACCCACTCAAAGCCTAAGGGGTTATGTAACGCCCTGGTATCCTTTAACGCGCCATGGAAGGTATTTTAGGAGATTTAAAAAGCTCCTGTGTGCTAGTTTATCTTGACTATATTACCATTTTTTAAGAACCTTTACCTAAATCTAGACCAACTCATGAAAGTCTTTCAGCAGTTAAAGCAATTGTCACTAAAACTAAAGCTGTTAAAAAGCTCTTTCTTTCAGAGTAAATGGGAATTCAGGTTTAAAGTAAGTAAAGCAAGGATAACAAAATGGACAACAAGGTCTGGCCATTTCCAAAATGTCCCCCCTAAATCCCTATCAGATGTACAAGTTTTCTTAGGGATGATAAGATATTATTTCCAGTTTATCCCCCACTTTGCAGACACCTATAAGCTCTAGTTTATTTATGGAAAAAAGGGATACCCTTTCAGTGGAAGGGAAAGCACCAACATGCCTTCAACCTGCTATATATCTCTCTCTCCCACTCTCCAGTACTTATTCACCCAGATTTTCTATATACACTTTCTCCTCTTTACCAATGCTAGCAATATAGCCACCGGAACCATACTATCCCAACAGGACAAAAACTTAGTGGCCCATCCTATAGACTACTATAGCAAGACTTTATCCAATACTAAACGCAACTATAGCGTTAGGAACATGAATGCTTGGCAATCCTACTGGCAATTAAGAATTTCTGACCTTATTTTAATAGAAAAATTTTCACCATAATCACTGATCATGCCTCCTTGCGATGGCTATAGCAAATGGGGACCCCAACAGGAGATTAGCCCAATGGGCTTTAAAAACTTTAAATCTATGACTTTTTTATCATCCACCAACGAGGACCCATACACCAAAACGCGGATTGCCTATCTCAGCTTCCCATATTAGCTTTAACTGACCCTGAAGAGGATCAACTCTATGACCTCATAACACAATTTCATTTATAATTTGACGAATCCCCCAACCCTTCAGAAAGAGTTAGCAAAGAAATTGGCAACTCTTCAAGTCAAGAACGGCTAATTGTGTAAATTTGTGTATAAAAATTGGGTTCCCTATGTATGGCCTTCAGCTCAAACTGATATCATATTAAAGGGACATCAGCAAGTCGGCCACAGGGGAATTCAGAAAACTTACCAGTGGCTTAAAACTCAATTTTATTAGGAAGAATGCTTGTTTTAATCCAGGATGTATTAGATTCCTTCCTGGTATGCAAAAGTCAGGACGTACCTAATACCCAATCTCAACATCCAGTGGTTTCACCCTGTGAACCTTTCCATACCATTAGCATTGATGTTGTGGGACCTCTCCCTCAAGCCTCCAATGGTCATATGTTCCTCCTTCTAGCTGTGGACCATTTAATTAAGTGAATTGAAGAAGTATCTCTACCCTCAGCTTTGGCAAAGGCTACTGCCACGTTTCTGTATAATTGGATTATCACCCAACATGGGTGCCCTAACATCATACTTTACAATAAAGGGCAAAATTTCCAATTATCACTAGTGAAAGATTTAGCCTAACTGATGGGAACCACACAGGTATTCTCCACCCTCTACCATCCTGAAACCAATGAAAATGTAGAACTGGCAAATAATACCCTAACTGAAACCCTCCATAAAATGGCTATAACTGACCCCCTTCAATACTTAGTATTTTCCTAGTGCAATTCTGGCCTATAGGGTCAGCTATCATCAAATAATCAATATGTCATCTTTTCAAGCTTTGTATGGCAGAAATCCCCATCTGCCTTCTAAAGTACAGGCTATGCCTGACCAAGCCTCCCTTATAGCCCCTGAAGTCACTATGTGATGTATTGCCAATAAAGTTATCCAACTTCAGGTCCTGGCTTCCAAAAAACTATCTACTACACTTAGTAGAGAAACTGATCAATTTAATGATAAGCATGACCACCTGAACACCTTCTAACTGTGTGAACTAATCCATTTCTACCACCACCAGCCTGGAGGCAATGACAACAAATTGGGTACCAACGGCTAGGGTCTTACAAAGTCATTTATAAGCAGGGCAATGAACACTCAATTGTAGAGGTCATTCATGGTATAGTAGTAAACTGCGTACATAGTTGCTTTCTCCATCCATTTTCCCCCATATGCCAAGATCTATAGGGGGTGTTGTCAGTTCCTGCCCAAATCTAAGATTTAAATGAGGTATATGACAGGAATTGAACCTAAGCCATCAAAATATCTGAAACCAGTATTGGGGATAATCCTCAACAAATTTTGAGCCCTTTTAATATTGGGGATAATCCCCGCCTAGAATGGTCAAAGATTAATCACCTATCACCTCCTAATATAAAATATAAACCCAAGCTATGCAGTTAGCAAATCCTATTTGCCAAGTTACTAAGCCTGCTACAGAATCACCGATTTATAACCTTTATAGATTTTAGCTTGGACCATTTGAAATGGATTGGGTAACCTCCCTGATCTCCCTTATAATCTCGATTTTTAACAAAGAAATTTACTCACTTTTCGCCCTATTTTAAGTAAAAATTGGATAACACACATTTGGATTTACCTGTCCAGACAAAGTATCTGGAAAAAGACTTCATGACCAAGAGAAGCAAAAAGGTATAATCCAACACATAAGAGCTTTGATTCACCTGATTACATAAAATATAAAATGGACAAGAGGTCTAAACCCTTGATCCCAACACTTCTCATTGATTATTCAGAGAATCTCCTTTCTCAGGTGACAGTCACTTTATGGTATTAGCGCCAGAAACAACCTCATCTTCCTCAAACTTGAAATCCTTGGCTTTTGCCAGCATATAATAATTAATATTATTGGATCATCCTCAGTTACTATTCGCTGGTGATCCATATATTAATTCAGGGCCATCAATTGGCCCTGGCTGAACCTAAATCCCAATCTCGCGGAATACTGATTTGGCTCAAGCCAACTTTGGGGATCAACTACCATGCAATCACCTAAATAACCACAATATTCAGTCAATGAGCCACTTTTCCAGGATAAGCCATTTCATCCCAAATAATGATAAATCATTGGAAAATTCATTTTAATTAAAGTTCTGACAATCACTGTTCCATAATAGTCATATAGTACTCTTTAATCTAAGTTGTCTCTAGGCTCTTTATTCTAAGTCCTTTTCCAGAGTCAGTGACCTGTTTACAAATTCCATGGGACTTAAAAAATTAGCATCCAACAGATGTTGCCAGAGATAGCTGCACTATAGGTCCTTGTCGCAGATGTTACTAGAGTAGGTTGCATTATGAGTGCTTGATTTTAGCTGTCACAAGAGTAAACTTCCTCATGGGTTCTTGACTGCAAGTGAAGCAAGAGTAGATTGCATTATGGGTCCTTGATCAAGCAGCAGAATGTTAATAAACAATAAAAGGTTTGCTATAATTGGCATTATGATATTAAAATCCGTTTTTAATCAGGCAAAAACAACTTTTACAAGTCTTTACTAGTGTTATATTTTCTACATTAGAAGTATGTTAACATGTTAGCGTGATCTTAACAATAGCTTCTTTTTTAATTTTAGTATCATATGATATATATAACTACTTTGAATTGATTTTTTATTTTTGGTCAATATAATATTTTCAACATCTCCTCCCACTTTTTCAATTGTATACAATATAAGTATGAATGGTGACTATAATGGATCTTGTTACTGGGAGTTGGTGGCCATCATGTTAGTGCTTTTTTGTCTTCTCTTAAAGAATATATCATGCACCTAAGATTATGTTATGTACATCTATAGGCTTTCAGGGTGCTCGCACCTGTTGAAAGAATTTTTGAAAATCACAAAGTTTCTGCCAATATAAGTAAAAATTTTAATTTTCCATACCCATGGGTTATCATAGTACATTAAGCTCCCCCACATCAAAGATAGGTAGTGTACGTTAGTCCTGGTTATCTTTATAAGTACTCTATTTCTCTGGAAAGCGCGTTAGAGAAGATTCATCTGGAGACAGATTAAAGTCTACATGAGGTTATCTAATTACTGGTATAAACTCAAATAAAATTATGTACACAATAATACAAATCTAGAGGTAGCATGGGATGACTTCCATCTAACAGCCTTAATGGCGACCTCTTCATGTAAAAATGAATCTTGTAATTCTAAGAGAGCAGATGGTAGAGGTCAAGAAGGGAACCCTTATGAAAGCTTTCTTAAAGTCAATTTGCATAAGGTTATTAGTGGGGACCTTTACTTTTTATCAGACTTTGATCTCAAAGTAGTAAGTGTCAACGAGACCCCTCAGATTTATCTAAAACATTAAGTTTTGGTACCACATGAGAGGTGAAATTTGACCCATTGTCAATTAAGATAAATTTAAGGCATCCATGCTAGAATAGAATATTTTCAAAGATAGATTCGCCCTGCAGTTTAGCACCTGAGTCCTTAATTGGCTTGGACTTTACCACTTGGTAAGGTAGTTTATCATGAATATGATGTACTTGAATTTGACTACACAATGGTAGGGGGCTTACTATGTTGATAGAAACATTGTGAAAGTGAAGTTATATTATATCATATGATATTGTGTGGCTTTTTGTTATAGAGCTTCTAAAGACATTTCCTACAGCGTTTGATGGCATATACTATCAAATTTCATGAAAATAAAATAGTAATGTTGTCTCAAATGTTTATATTTATTCTTAAATCCCCGTGACTAGTTGCTTTTTGAGACCTATATTAAGACTTTCCATCTCATTAGTCTTACGCCATATAACTCAAATCGCTTATTATCTTAAATAGCTTTTCATCATAATAATGATGTCTTTCATCAATTTTTAGTGCACGCTCATCCTCCTCCGGTTCATAATCATAATGTTATTTCAGCATCTTGTCCTACAAACTGCCCGCAAGAATGGCATCTAATTCCAATGCATGAAGTTGAGGAGGCAGTAAGCACTTTGGTGTTTCACACTAAGTCATTGATGTAATTTCATTGTGGGAGTGTAGTTTTTAAGGCCCATCTTAAAGGCGCCCCTCCAGATTCTTAAGATTCTGTAGCCATTGGAATGAGGAGCGGTCAATAAACTTGAAGTGCGTTCCATGATGTGTAGCAAATCTGTTTGCAAGCATAGATTATAGACAAGCATTCATTTTTGGTCACCATGTAATTTCCTTCAAGCATACATAAGACTTTCTACAGAAAGATTTCAGGTGCTTGTCACCTGTGCTGTCAGCTTTAGATAGTATCTCCCCTTATTAAGGTGACCAGGCATTGATTTTATTATAAAAGAAGCATAGAAATTTTGGTACATAATTACTAGCACCTTTGTGAGGCAAGTCGTAAGTTTATTAAATTCTATCTGATAGTTTGCCATTCAATAAAAAAGCGTTTTTAAGAAAATTAACAATGGTTCCCCTATCTTATGAAATTTCTAATAAATAGTGGTAATAGCCTTTAATACCAAGGAGAAACTGGACGTCTTTGCTTAAAAGTGTTTTCTTCATTTTCTTAATTGGCATTTACTTTACCTTACTGTGTCAATAATCCACACTCTTCAATGACATAGTCCAAGTTAAATATGTTATAGAAATTAAATTCCTGGAATGATTTCAAGGTCTATCACGGAAAAGCAGTTAAAGACTTCCACAGTTGTTGCAGACACTCTTTAACATTTTTGAGAACACTTAATATACAAATATACTAAGGACCATGAACCCTTAGGTTGCTTAGTATAAAGTCCATAGACCACTGAAAGGTGGCAGTGGCGGTGCAAAAATTCTGTAACATCCTGGTGTGTAGTATAGTCCATGGGTCAGTATAGAATTTCACTTCTTCTGCTTTTCCTTTAGCACTCAATTTGCTAAAGTCAGAGATCAAGTTCATGGCTAAGAATCATATTGCCTCTACCAACCAGTACATTGCATTGTTAATTATGGCAAAGAGTAGGAGTATCTGTTCATAAAATAATAGTGCTTCCTTATATCTTGTTACAATTTGGTTTGACCCCATGTGATCAAATTAAATCTTTCTTAAACTTAGATAAGAACAATATGAAACAAAGATTTAGATAAAATTAAGTTCTTTGGCAAATTATACCTACAGTACTAACTTATAGATCTTTGTTGAGACAAATAGCTAATGAGAAAGTTTCAATAGTTATTTGCAACCGTTGTTAAAAAAAGTATTATAAAAAGTAAAACAACTTATCTTTAAAACAGCATTTCAAAATGTCAAATCACTACTTTGCATCAATTTAATTGAGCCCTGCAGCCTAATAATACAGTTTCATTTTAGAGTAATTTATAATACCTTCTTTACACCCACATCAGCATAAAAACATCACTACTGATTCTATTATTGCTATCCACAGGTTTTTCAGCATATTAGCCCTATCATGTTTTATTATTAAGGTATAGTCCTAAAGGCTAAGACTATAGTCTCATTGGCTTTCCAGAATATTTCATGCAGATGAGTTTATGTCCTTAAAAGAAGTTAAGTTACCTACTAGATGGCACCAATAGGCTTTCCAGAGTTAAGTAGTATAAGAAAAGGTTAATACTTGGAATTTCTTGTTTATTTTATTAGTGTAAGCCTACTAGCTTGTAAAAGAAGATAACCTTTGGGCCCCAGCCACAGTTAGCATCTTGAAAATACGTTGTGATTAACTTAACATTGCTTTTTAACACAACCCTGTTGTGATAACATGGTTTACATTGTGTATTTTGGGTAGCCTTTTTATTTAGTTAATTCCTTATGCTAGTAAATTTACATGTACCTTCTATGTTGACGCCTAAACGCTAATATCAATATTTGGTGCTCACTAAAGAGGCCACTTTCCAATTTACACCTACAATTAAACGTTGACCCTGACTGCATATTGCTGCGCTGCAGTAAATCCTAGTTTCAATGCTGAGACGGTTGGCCCTAAGCCCAGCATTATTCTGACAATCCTGTTTGTCTATTTAGTGATAAATGATAAACCATTCTAGGCTTTTGCAGATTTCTCTGTAACTCAGGATTGCAAGCTCACAAAGTTGCAATAATTAACGATCTTGTTCAGGAAGTTAACTACCTGAACCTACTAGTCCACTCCAAAGGAGTGGAAATCAAAGAGAAAACACACACCTTTTGACTTCCAATCAGATGTTTGAACAGGGTAAAGATCATATTTTGGTGAAATTCTGATATCAGAATAGCATGATAAATAATTACACAAAATAATTATGGTTATTTGTTGTTGTCATCCACTTCAAAGGCAATGTGACGCTAACTGTGCAACAAATGCCTAAGTTTTTTACTAAGTCTCTAACTATAGAAAATTTAAACTATGGAAATTACAAATATCTCTGCAATTAAATTACCTTCACCACCCACTTCATCACCGCTTCTACCCTTAGCACTCTCTGCTCATAATATGCAGAATCCAACTTTGGCCACTCTGGAAGCTCAGAGTCTTTATATTATTCCACAACTCTGTCAAACAATCCTGAGCGTAAATTGGAACCATCACAGCCTTTAATGCCCTGAAAATGGATGTTATTTCTTTTAACACAATTAACCTGGCCAAGGTTGGCATAAATGCTAAATTATATAATTTTAGTACAATGTTTTAGATGATCAGGGTGAGTGTCTAAAACTTGTATGTTGGCACACTAATAGGTTTTTTAGGCTTCTTTAGTCAAGAATCTGTAAGTCCAAAATAAAAAATAAGTTGGTATGACTTACTGCAACGCTAAAAATCTCTTTTTAGCACTAGTGGGTAACCCAAAAGGGGGAGCCAATACGCATCTTTATTTTCAAATGGGACAAGCAAAGGTAACATTAAAAAAAATACTAATCTGCACATTAGCTAACAGCCTAGGAAGCCATATCAGAAGGTGATTAAGTTTTGGAGAAACTTTTATCTGGAGCTCACTTTAGCTGGCAGACCATGGCGGACAGCATTGGGGTGGTAGCAATAGCAAAATGGGGCATAAGGAGGTATAGTTGTGGGTTTTCTTTGCTTATGAGGCCAGCGGTATCCATTGCTTAATGTATCAATCAAGTTAATGCTAAGTGAAAGGGATTAGAGCAGGCACACAAGTGAAAGACTTGAAGCGCTGGTGGGTTTGGGGATAATTAGGGTCAAAAAGAGAGAGACTTTTGCTGCATCAATGCAGGCGTGGCTCACCTCAAAAGCAAGCTCCTCAATTTCATAAATTGCATCTTCCTTAAAATTATGAGGAAAATTGGGGACAGAAACACCCTCAACAAGAGGCTCCATCGCCACATGAAGTTGCTGATGAAGTAGGGTGTTGGCAGGGGCAGCTGCAGCCTCAACTACCATTTAATTATCATTTTCTATAGATTAAAAAATTTTTTGAGGGTGAAAATGGTGGGATGCAAATTGGGAGGGTCAACAAAAAACTTCTCCAAAGCAAAATCTGGTTTTACATGGTATGGCTGTTAGATTTTGATGGTTGACTTGAAAATAAACCCTTTGAGAAAACTATCAGTGCTGATAGATTACTCCCATTGATAGATCCTTTGATCCTCCCAATTCATCTGCATAATCTGATAAATCAGATTAACCTCATAACTGCTCTAATTGTGTCTGAGGTGCCCAATTATCATAGCTAATAATAGCTATGATATTATTATATTATGGCCTACTATGGGACCACTTGGGTGCAAAGTGAACCCACGGCATTAACTAAATTGCACCTCCTAAATTAGTGCATTAATCTTAATGCACTAAGGCAGAAGTTAGGTTCAATTAAATGAAATCTATAATTAAGCACTTAAACATAGATGTCCCAAATATGGGCATACTTATTGCTATTGAGAGGCCTGCTGACATCCTGAATTGGGGTGCGTCATCTTTTATGATCATATATGTTTTATTCCCCATTTATTGTTAGACATCAAGTTATGATGTAGCTCTAATTGAGAAGATTTTGATGTTGAGTTCAAAACCCAAAGCTGTCCCAATTATGAGAGTAAAATTGCCTTCAATCAGGCTAAAATGATTGTTATTTTTAGTCAATTCATGGGCCAAATTGACTTGGGAATTTTTCATAATTATTGCCATGACTAGCAGAGGATTGGCATAATATGAATGAATTCATCTAATAGATGAGTTTGGCCAGGAGATGCCCAAAAGGTATATAATACTAGCACCTGGCCAAATAAAACATCAATTAATCATCATATACTATTTTATTGATCATTAATAACTACTGTTGCTTAGTTTATTAATTATTATCCATCTGTCGTCTGTCTGATATTTGTATCTGTTGCCATTATGTCTATATTAGAAATTTGTGTGTGTTTATTCTTCCCAAAGAGAATTACATAGTTGCCTGCCAGAGAAGTAATCCCAATTATAGAGGAACAATTTCCTGATTTTGTACAAAGACAGAAGGTCTTGTACTTTTTGGTGCCAGTAGACTTAATAACGGTGAGTGTACTGGAGTTACTTGGTTATTAATGAGGATTATTGGAGAATCTACTTCCTGATTATGAGCCAGGAGTTTCATTTGAAAGGTGAGTTTATATCCTTGATTTCATTGTTAAGTTATTTTAGCTTGCACCATCAGCTGAAAACTTAACAATGTCCATTCCTCCTCATCAATCCATTTGAAAACTCTAATGGATCAATTCAGCCGGAACTGGGCTAGCCACCAGAATTGGGGCAGTGGCAGGAGTTTTTTGGCCACATGCTGTTGACCACAGCAGTTCAGCTGAAGCTGGTTCAGCCATCAACTCAGGATTCCATAATTCAGTCAAATTTGTATCAAAATTTTTACAATTCTGTTTTTGATTGACTGCCACTTTTGGAAAAGTGCCAAATTACCCTGAGGTTGGGGGCTGGAGGATCAAGCCCCATTAAAAAAAGTGGGGCGAAATGGCCATGGGCCTAACGCCATGGAATGAGTGGTGGAAGTGGCAGAAGTGGAAACTTTAGGCACTTACACTTTGAGTGGTCAAGCTCAAAGCACATGGGGAAAATGGCGTGGCCATTTTTGGCATGTGTTCAGAACGTGTGATCAGGGGTGGATCTGATCACAGTGCAGGGGGGATCGTGAGGTTGGAATCATGATGAAATGGGAAGATTGTTGCAAAGGTGAGAGGCCTGCCAACTGATCTGCCCTGTTGGGAACCACGAATTGCAACATGGGGTCTGCGCCATAAATGGCAAAACCCTCCATGAGCTCATGGTGGAGGCGTTTGGGGGAGAGATGGGAAGACAACAAAGCAAACTGGACTTTAAAGTGGCCTCATCTGGGAGCTGCGTACAAATGTGGGAATAGGAATTGTTTAAAATGATTTGCAGCTTAGATGCTGCTGCTGCATCAGCTTCAGAGCAGAAGCTGAGGTTGAAGTACCCCTTAAAGGGGCATAAGTCTATGAAGCTGGTGGGTTAGAAAACTGCCGTGGCCATCTCAATGATGGATGCGCTCACATATTGGAAAATATTCCCATATTCAACCCAGAGGCCAAATGCAAAGTGCTCCATGAGAGCACCAAAAGACCTAGAGCACCGCCTGAGAGCTTGTGAGGTGGTGGGCCAAGTCCTGAGGGGAACATAATGCCCATTAGCGTTGGGAGGGCTAGCAGAGACAGCCCAGGTATGCTTTGGTAGGGGCTAAAAGATGCCAATGGTGGTGCATGATCTTCCCAAGATGGGGCAGCAGGTGTCAATTGCATTGACATCAGTAAGTTTTGGCTTTATCGAGCAGTCATTTTTTATATTTTTTAAAAAATCCAGATTTGGCTTTGATTTAGTTATTGAAGCAAAAGAGAGATACAACGGAAAAAAAAATCTCAATATCAAGAATTTGAAGGAGTAAAATGGCTGAAAAAGCGTAGAACATCATCCTTATTAACTTTTACTAAGGATACATCTGTGTCTGATTTAAAAAAAAAGCTTTTTTACAGTCTGAAACAAGTGTTATAAGAGGCTAGGTATTAAATGAATCTGATGCCCAAATTTTCCTTAGAAATGTATGTGAGTGATAAAAGAGCTTTATCAGGTATTTTTAAAAATGATAAATGACAAACATACAATTACCCATGTGACTAAATACCTTGTAAAATAGCCATAACTTTTTAGGCGCCTAACCCTAGTCAACTGGAACCTTACAAATTTGCATGTAGGGCTTTTTCACAAATTAAAGATTAACTGCCTCATCAGATGCAATAATTATTTAAATGAATGTCAAATGCCTCGTTGGGTATGAAAAATGAAAGGGCACTATGCAAACCATTGTCTTGATATGGTTCTGAGTCCCCCTTTATGTGATAAATTCAAATACTGACATTTGCTCAAGAAAATAAGAAGCGTAGTAAAAAGGGTAATCTACACATCTAATTTAGTAAAATTAAATACTATCAAAATTTACTACTCTTCAGTGGGTACAAAACTACAAAAAAGGAAGACTGTGGCGTTTTGCTACACTTTACTACAAAATACCCTATATAAGTAGTATATAAGCTGTTGTAATTGCATAGGCGTCAACTACAACTGCTCAGGAAACTTTTGGGTAAAAACTAAAGGGGACTGTATTAAGACAGTAGCCCTCCTATACAATAATAAAATTTTATTATAAAAGGTTCTTTTTATTAAGCATCTGAAACTAGCTAGGCAAAAAAAGTTCCCCTTAATCTTCCATTTCCATCATAATAAACTAAAGGTAGAGTACCAAGCAGCACATAGTTATTCTAAAAAATGGTGGACATCACTGGCTTAGGTTTTTGAAAAAAACACCTTGAAAATTGTTAAGCTGGCAGGGCAAAGGAGAAAATATAATAATAGTAATAAAGGGATCCAATTTATAACACTTAAAAGCCTCATAAATCAATAGTAAGTGATTCAAGGGATATTACCAGTGGGATAATAAGGATTTGACCCTAAATAGACATTTGGCTTCTATATAAAAACTTGGACATGCGGGCAAGGTATTCCGCCATAACTTAATTTAATGGATTACCAGTGATGTTGAGGCAATTAACTATAACTTAAATAAAAGATAAATATCAGTGTCAAGGCCCAAGGTTTTGATAACTTAGTCTAATATAAAAGAAAATAGAATTATTATAGATGGAATGGCTGGTCAGACCAAATCGCAAATTTTTCCCCACTTGACCAAGAAATTCAGTACAGAATGAGCAGAGGCTAGATGGTGAAGAGAAAGATGAGCATGCAATTCAAGGCAACACAGGCTCATAAGCTACTATCCAATGCTTCTAAATGTGCTCCAAATAAGGTTAGGTATTCTTCAGGGTCACTATGATTTCTCCCTGGTGCGGATAAACCTCAGCAGAGGCCACAGCAGAGTCCTTTTTGGTTTAGCGGAGTGGGGGAAGGATCTTACAATAAAACCCTTCAGGAATTTGTGGACTAATTTACATTCCAACGAGGGCCTGATGCCCTGTTTTAATAGTGCTTTTTGTCCAGTGCAAAGTGCAATTCCAGAGGAATTAGTGACTCTGTGGGACAAATTTAAAAGGCTTTGGCTACCCTTTCGATATTTAATGAGAATAATTACCTTTTAGATTCACCATTTACAATTAAAACTTGTGATGTAGACTCAAGATGAGCGATGGATTTAGCTTCCCCTGGCACTGGAAGTCACGCAGGCGAAGTATGCTTATTATCCTTTCAGGTATAGTCCCTATCTGAAAAAGTCTGTAGATGCTTCATCCATAGATGGCATTGCAATCTCATTGAAATCGCTAAACGCTTAATAACTGTGCCTAACAGGCCAGGTTCATCGTCAGTGGAATTTTATTTATAATAAAGAGAACATGAAGCCTTCCTACCTCCAAGGTATTGTCCTCAAAATTGGTTTTCAGCCCATATTTTATCATAAATTAGGACCCAATAAGCAACGCATAATTATCATGTGGTAAAACAATAGTGGGAGCAGACAAAATTAAAGCTAAAACTCAGTGTCAAGGAGCTATATGCTCCTAGTGAAGTTGTGGCGTTAGGCCCAGAGGTGCAAAAATTCTGCAATGATTTTTATTAGTCTCAGTCTTCATTTTTTATTAGTTTAAAGAAAATAATATTGATAGGAGCTCCAGCTTCCATGATGGTTTAAACTAATGAGATGTACTGCTAATATCAACTTATGTACCTGCAGCGTGATTATCTGAAAATGGTGAATGTGTGAATGTCAATGTTACTAATTGGATTTTGTAATCAATTATTTCATTGATTTTCTGGGCCGCGGAGATAAAACAATTCTGGTTGGTATATTAATAGGGGATGGTTCCCTGATGAGACAGCGTTGTGTTATATTTAAATCATTAACTGGAACATTTAAACTTTTAATGGATGTAGAATATCCCGTTTCTACTCCGCCTGAGCTTATCCCAAATCCTTGTCAGTGTTCACAGTTATTAATTGAGTACTTGTTTCTTTATTGGAGGTCTTGGTATTAGAAGCGCAAAAAGTAATAGCGCAGCGCTGGATGTAATTACCATTGCAGTAATAGTAGTTTTGAAATTTAGAACATGTAACATGGCCAGCTACAATTTGATATGAGGCTCACAGGTGTGGCAGAAAGCAATCTGAGCGTCATTGTGAATCAGAACTTGGGCCCTATATAATACTTGAGCCTCATAATAAAACTTGCTTGAGAAAGCCAACACTTTTTTGACAACATTAAATTTGATTGATGGGAAACCAGTTTTACATCCTATCATCCTTTCCTCTCCACCAAATTCATCAATATTAAATTTTTGCTTTGATGTAAGACATGCTGACTTCAGTTATTTTTGGAAAATACTAGCTCTTGGATTTAAGGATCCAGTAAATTATTAAGGTAGTTAATTTAGTGTGGTCATTGGTGTTTACATATCTATTTTAAAGAAGCGTATTAGGATGTGGATGTTCCCATGCCTATTGAACTTGGGCAAGTTGACTTATTAACTGAAGGAGAGGATGCTGGATTAACTTGAGGGTCAGCATTCACATAAGTGGCAGACGCCGCAGCTGGGCTGTCAGTAGCAGCTGATAAGAGTACAGCAGTTAATACATTAGGCACAGTGGCCAAAACATCCTCTTTAAAATCATCAGAATTAGAATCTGATGCATCAGCTTGGATAAACGCTTTTTTATACTTACAAGTGGCGCACTTAAGAACTTAATATTAATTGCTTTGTTATGCTAGTAAAGTGTTGTCATCCCGCCATAAATTTTTGTTCAACCTTTTCCTGCTTCTGATAGACTGAAACAATTGAGAATATAAATCCTTTATTTCATGCAAATGATATTGGACCAGGCGGTGTAAAGTTTTCAACTCCTGATAGATTTCAGCAATAGTGGTAATGGCTTCTTATGCTGGTTCATTTTGTAAATAATGCTTTAGCTAATTGGGCTATGATGCTGAAACTTGATGGACCCTCCCAAAATCTAGTTCATCATAAGGAATATACAGCAGGTTGCCTGACAATCACTAGAATATTGCATAATTGAGAAATTTTATAAGAGGACAGGGTATAAAAAATGGACCTTGTAGTGAGCACCAAAAATTTTAATTAGTGCTTAGGCTTTAACTACAACTGCACTAGTAGATACTCTTGGGTAAAACTAAGGGGACTGTATGAAGACAGTAGCCCTACAATACTCTTAAGAATATTATAATCAAGTGTTCTTTTTTATTAAACAGCTAAAATAGTTAAGGACAAAGGAAAAGATCGCCATAGATTCCATTCCCATCATAGTAAACTACATAGTAGATTAAAAAGCAATGAATAGTTATTCTGGAAATGGTGGACATTGTCAGCTTGGATTTTTGGGGAAACCCCTTTTTCAAAAAATTATTCTAGCAGGTAAAAGGAAAAATTATAATAATAATAAAAGTGTAGTTTATTTATGATGCCAGAAAGCCTTGTAAATCAATAGTGAGTGTTTTGGGTGATATTGCTAGTGGGATAATAAGGATTTGAACCCAATAGACATTTGGCTTACATGTAAAACTTGGACACGTGTTCAGGGTATTCAGCCATAACTTAATTTTCTGGATTGCCAGTGACGTCAAGGAAATATATCATAACTTAATTTGATAGATAATTCTAGGCATCAAGGCTCAAGGAATTAAAACCTTAATCTAAAATAAGATAAAAGAGAATAAATTAATATAAATGGAATGGTTGGTCAGACCAAATTAGAACATAAGGATTCTCTGTCAAGTCAAAATTAATATTAATTTACAAGTGCTATAAAAAAGTCATATTTTTACCTATTGGAACAACAAAAGCTTCTAGTCACCTTTAGAAATACCCATGTTGAGATGGGATCCAAGTGGCTATACCTATAAAAGTATTTAAGAAATCATGGAGCAACTTAGAAATGATTTACAATCATACTTGGGACAAGCCTGAACCATCAATGTTATTTTTTGGCCAAAACTTACTAAATGGACTGCACCTATATTGATATTACAGTGAACAAACTCTACCTGGGACCACATGTATAGTGGGTCTTAATTATTTATCCAATAAATATTTTTTAAACATGTCCTTAATATTGATAATGCATAACATAAAGTATATGGTAATGTAGGGCCACAGACAACGAATTTTGAGGAGTTTAAAGTACATTGCCTTTGCGTCTTGCCTAACTGGTGATATCTTCTCCTGTCATGATTTTTTAAATCATAATCACAACTTTACTGGTACCTCATTTATTAGAACATGATGAATTAATGCTGATCTTGGAAAGATATTTGGATCTATAAGCAAACCCTTCTGTGTTTTTATAATATGGAGGAAAGCTGCCTCAAGACCCAAAACCAGGTATTATTAACCTTGCCAAGACAAATAGCACTGTGACCCTTACCTATCACAAGATTTGTTACTAATCAAGCAACTTTTTACCAAATATGGAATCTAAGGGCATCCCAATCTGTTCTAGTTGTAGTCTGACTATTATGCCAAGCCATCAAGTAATAGTGAGAGCTGAAATAAGATAAAGGATTTCCAACGATTATATGGTAAGATAACAATCCATTCTGTCAATCTAATTTAGAACCAGTCTCCAAAATAGATAGTTTTTGAATAATGGTGAAATCCAAGTCATAAAGCTAAATTATATTCTTATCCCATTCATATTAAGTAATATAATTTTCTTTTTATCTAAATCTTTCCTGTTGGGGAAGTGCAAAGCATCCATTGTCAGCGTATAAGCTCTGTAGACTGTAAGCCAATGTTTTTATTGGGGCTTGAAGCTGTAAAACTGGTTAAGAGGCTAAAAAATAAATATGGGGGAAATAGACTACTTTAGTGGTTTAGAAGGATTCTTTATTTTTTATCAAGTGGGTACACGATGTCAAGAAGACATCCAAGGTTCTTTAAAATTATAATTTTCTAAGTCTTTCCAGATCTAATGCCTAGTCAATAATCTAATTGTTCTCCATTGATGATATCCTTGTGACCACATTGATTGTAGTCATCCCTTTTTGTTTTAAAAACTGAAGGGCAATACAGAAAATCGTCTCCATAGGCTCACATGTGCATGTTGATTTTTGATCAAATTTCCCAACACCGCCCTCAATGGTAGGTTCCAATTCAGAGGGTTCAAGGTTGGTTTATTGAGGTTCAATTTGGGCAAAGAATTTTGAAGTTTTATTAACTTGAATCCTGACATCCATAATAATGAAAAACTGGATAAACTCATAATATAAGGCAATGAACACCAATCAGTCCTTTCAATGATAATCCAAGAACGCCTTACTGGATTAATTAAGGATTAAAGAACCAAGCTTTGAATCTCTTTGATAAATACAAAATGATATTTGCAAAAGACAAAAATAATTTTTGGGTTTCTATAAGTTATGTTGTACCATAATAATACCGAATCATCTACCATTTGCCCATGTCAAATCAGGTGATCAAAGGCAGCTTAATAAGTCACTGTAATAAGCAATCAGTTTAAACAAATTGGGCTATTAGTGCCCTCAGAAAGTCCATAAGCTCCTCAAATTTAAATAAAAATAGGGCTTCAATTATGTAAGAATTAGTAATAAGAAACTAAAAGATGTACCATAAAGGACCCCCATCATTACCATACTTTGGCAATGCACTGGACCCCTTTGGTAGTGCGCTATATTTCGCCATAAATTTTTTTCCAGTATATATATCAGATTGTACTAAAGGAACTAGAAAAAGCCATGATAACCTCTCATGGCTTATATCAACCCACGTTAAGCTTCAAGGATTTTATAAAGCCCCACAACTTTTCAGCAGGCTATGGAAAACATATTAAGCAATTTAAATAATCTCCTGCGTGTTAGTTTATTTGGAATTTTTTTCAAACGCTTACTGAAATATACAGCACTTATGTGAATTCAGTCTCCAACTTTTCAAAGCTACAAGAAAATAAAGATCTAGAAATGAATTATCTTCTAAGTACAGTTGATAATTTTGAATTTGTTAATAATATTCAGGGGTTATGGTCCATTTAGCTAAAATCAAAGCGTCAAAAGGATGACGCTGCCAAGTAGCAATTAAGATGCCCAGGTGTTCCTAAAAATGATCAGCTATGGTTAAATTTTTTTGAAAATTCACTAAAATTTGTAGCCTTTATTTTATGTATCAAAAATAGCATATAATTTGAGTGGATATAAACTGTCAGTCAGCCTTTTACAAGTTAAAAAACTTGCTTTACCAAAGCGCCAATTTTAAATTAACTTAAATTTGACAAACCATTTTTATATAAAAATTCTTGTCCCTTACTTCCATTATGGCAATGTATCACAGTATGATTATAATGTAACTGAGCACCCAGGGCTTACCATATTCAAACACATGGTTTTCATGATCTCAACCACAATGTAACTGAATAGAAGAGTGCCTGGAAATAAACTAAACATGTAAGAGAATCTGGGTCTATATACCTAGGGTATGATTTGCTTCAGTTACCAGCCACGCCTGCTTGCGCTGGTTACAAAAAATCATAAAGAAGCCATAAGGGATACTGGCCTAACAGAATTTTAAATACAAGATTATGTTTTTGAGATTTAGTATTAGTTGGTGTAAATATCATAATACTGAATTTATCTCTATCTGCTTACAGTGGTCTTGGCGTGTAAATTAGCTTATAAACCCTATAATAAAAACTATCACATTAATATGATAATGAACTAAGGAAGTTCAATGAACGCCAGAGAACTTAAGAAAGAATAACCTTATTATAGATGGAAAATTATATAATATTAATATTGGACAACAACTTTTGTTTCTGAGATTAACTGGGCAAACTGAATTAAATTACTGCAGCCATAAGCCAATGAGGAAGGGGCGATATAATCAAACTTAAACATATAAATCCCCTCTACTAAATGAATTTATGCCTCTTGGCTTTATGATGATGTTAACTGTTGTAATGGGGTTTGAGTCAAAGCCCCTTATTGGAGAGCCACTTACTACCAAATGGTAAAGCCCCAATTTTCCTTGGCACTACATCTTAATCAACGTTGTAAGCTCACTGCCCATTAGTTCTGGGAAGTATAAGTGTAATATTGCGGCCATTGACTAAATATTTTATATATTTAGAGGCTGTTGAAAATTTTACACCTGCTACATTAGGAACTACAGTAGTTTGTCAGGCCAAAAATATGACGACTATTGACCCTCGCTTTCACCTTCATAAGCTAGTTTTAAAAAAGTCTACAGTGCAACTCCCCTACTCTAGAAGACCAACAACTTTACCAAGGGCCTACTAACCCCCTGGGAGGCACACAGCAAACCTCACACCCACCTGGGTGCTTCTTGGCTCTATCTTATCATCCCCCTTAGGGTTATCCTTTTCAATCCCATATTCAGTCCACTGACTAGCAAGTACCCACGGGGCTCCCTTGTAGATCTAGGTATTGGGTTGGTAGCTCTGACCACCCCTAAGTGCACTCACCCAGAACCTAACTTTGTGAATCTACAGCCCACCCTCAAATACTTGTTGACCTCTGACTTCCTTAAAACAATAAAAAGTAGGCAATAGAAAGATCACTATTAAGAGGAAATTCAACTATTTATAGATGCGTTTTTATGGCAATCCAATGACTACCTATCATTAATCATTGACTTACATTGCTGGCATCTCATAAACATCAACAATTGCTTCTGGCAACTGTTCCTCTTAATTTTTCATCATCAAACTCAAGACATTAGTTTGAATCTTCCTCAGCATCAGTATCTGGTTAATTTTATAAAAAATTACTATTAACTACTTTGAATAAAATATCCTTGACCTTAGCAACGGCAATTCTGAACTCAAGCCAGCGGAATGTTCATTTCATGCTCAACTATTGGAACCCGCGTCACTAAAGCTGGCAATATGATTATAATCAGTATAAGTTGCCAGTTAGTCCCAAATAGTGCATTATTGAATTACCCTTGTTTTCAGCCACCAATAACCCTGAATACCTTGACATCAAATTAGCAATTATTATAAACGTGAATTATTCATATAAAGGTGTCAACATCCTCAGCTTCAGTCACCAGTATTAAACTACTATAATTAGTTATCGTATAATATGTTAATTATCCTCAGAGTAAATTGCTGGTAATCTCAGTAATAACAATTACCATCATAGATGACCCTGAAAGTTGATTTAGCTCAACCCAACTAAATGGGTAGCACAAAGTGCAAACTTTATTAATAATAATATCAATAAAACTGGAAGCATAATTGGAACCATACCTGAATGATTAAACCCTAATTTTGGAAACTATGGAAGGAATCCATATTAAATAAATCTCAACAGAGGCCAATGCTGTTTAAATTTAGGCGTTGAAACTGCAGCTTAGTTTATTTTGGTAAATCTCATATAATGCATGGATGCTCGCTTTTCTATACTAACCAACAACAGAACTAATTATATATCTCATATAAATTAAAAGTTAAATGAATTGATGGGATTAATAAAGGTGTTGTTTAAATATTATCACCTCATACCAACGGCACTGTGGAATAAGTAAACAGTACTCTCATTGGCATCCTATTTAAGTTACTTTGGCAAGGTATCTTGTTGGACTCTTATTTCTTTTGGATAATTTTTGTATATAGTATCGCATTTCCATTCAGTAGCAAAATGCTCGCCATTTAATTTAATATATAGGAAGCACCCACCCTACCCTTAATTTATACAATTGTGCCCATGAGAAGATTATTAATCTTACTTGGTATTTTATTAAACGTCCGCAGCCTTAATTCAGTTGCAGAGAAACGCTTACTACAATGCCCTGAAAAGATTAGGAACCTGAAGCTTGACAATGTTAGATGGTGAATTTTACCTACTTTGTTTTAGGGAAATGATCTTTTATTATGGTATGCATGGATTTAGATGGACTAGTAAGTTGGAGTACATTTGAAAAGGGATTTTGAGATCACTGTGAAGACATCCACTACATCCTAAACTTTGAGGATTCTATTAAGGATTAACTTATTGATTGTGTTCATGCTCAATTACAGAAGTACCTTCAGAGCACTAGCCTTGTGGCTAAAGCTTATAATAACCTTATAAACCCCCAATAACCGTTACTTCATTATGTTTGGTCAGATGGGGTAATATTGCAATGTGGTCTGAACAACCATGCTAGAAATTGTTTATAAACATACTTATATGACTAATTTTAGTCTGAGGTAATGATCTTGGGTCACTATGACAATGTCAATCTACTGTAATAACTTGTTGGTTACCCTTTTAGGGAAATTCACCAAAAGAATGTTACATTTATTAGTATTAGCAACCATAGCTAAATAAAAAAGCGTTATAGCAAGTATAATTATATGCTTAAACCCCACCATTGTTAAACTCAATTTAGTAATCTATTTTATCTACTTAAGCCCTGCGGCCTAGTAATGCTTATCATTTAACAGTACCATATTATTTCCTTTGCCCCACTTGCATAAAAAACGTTGCTACTGGGTTCTTTTATCATTTTTTCAAAATTTTGTCAAAATTTGGTCTTTTAAGTTGCATCATTATAATAAATCCTTATGCTAAAGTCTTAGTCTCATTGGTTTTCTAGAACATTAATGCAGATATATATTTTTTAAGCGCAGTTAGGTTAACAAATATATGGCAAAAATAGGCTTTGAAGAGTCAAGAAGCTTATAATGAAGAGTTGGTCACTTGGAATGGGAGCTTGTTTATATTAGTAGTTTAAATTTACTAGCTAAAAATAAGAGAACCTGCAAGCCCCAGCCAAAGTTAATATGTGAAAATACAGTGTGCTTTAATTTATTGTTGTTTTTTTTACAAAACCATGAAGTGAACTTAGTTTTGTTGTGTTTTTAGAGTGACTATCTCCATACAGTTACTCTTTATATTAGTGATTAACCTGTGCCCTAGAAACAAATGCCCAAGTGCCAATTCAAACAAATCTCTGACCGCAAGACTTAACTTTTTATGACAAACAAAAATGAGGAATCTCATAAGGCTTTTTGAAAATGTAACATTCCCTCTTACACAAAATAGTCAATTATATCAATGAATAGTTTGATTGATGCTTTTAAATATAAAATAGCTCAATTCTATATTGGAATATAGTTCATTGTGTTAATTTAATTAAACAAGTCCTGGGTGCAACTCAGGTCAATATTACTTTAGCAGATAATTATTAAAAATCTTTAATAAGGTCAAGTCTTAATCTGTTTCTTCCTCCTTTTGTATTATAGCCTTTAGAAGTATCAGCAGACGTATGGCCCCACGGTGCTCACTATATAGTCCAAGTTTGTCCTGGTTAACAAAATCTTGTATGTTTTTTACTTCATCAACCATTATTATAAATACAAATGAAAGCAAGATATTGACGATACTTTACCTGAATGGGAAAGGGTATAAAATTATTTAATAGCACCAAAAATTTCAATGTTCCATGTAAGATATCTAGTTATGTTCTCTGATGAGAAATGTAGTGAGAAGAAAATCATCTCTTCATAATTTATAGTCAATTTTACCATAGGGGTTTTAACACAAAAAAACTCTTAATTATTATCAAAAATTTTAGATAAGCTACTTATACAAAACTAATGGTTCTATGGAAGCTCAACGTCAGAAACCTTTGCTATGCAAGTAAAATTTTTTTAACTAACATATGTTTTGATAGCTTGAACTAAAATGTTTCTGTTAAAGATAGCCAATTTTAGTATATTTTAAAATTAATACTCTCTATCTGTGACCATGACCTTGGATTGTTACACCTAAAGTCACCCAGATAATAGCCATATACAAGCATCCAAAGATATTAAAAAAATTTTATATCATATGATATATTACATATTGATGATTGATTTAATTTACAATATTAATTTTTCTTATTATTTTCAATTAACTCAAACTAATTATACATATTTTTTTTTGAAAAAAATGACATAATATCTTTCTGCGTCAATTTAGAAACTATATCACTTATCTCATATGTGTTGTTTACTGTTTAATAAATATATGTCCTCGCCCATATTAACATAAGATAAAAGACCAGTTAGCTTGGGCCAAAGTGGTAAATCTATAGCCCCTCTAAAAATTAAAAGCATACACAAAAGTAACAACTATCAGTAATCTTACTTTACAGACTTCAGAGGCTTAGCACCATTAGCGTCCAGAGACCAGAAGCTCTAAAATTAGTGCTTACTACATAGGCAACAAAACACCACTAGATAATCCTCAAGGCAGGTAAGTATTATTAAAAAAGAAGATTCACCCACCAGTGTTGTCACTCACTGGGTTAACAAGTAAAGGGTTAGGACAATGATTGAAGAAAGATGTCCACCCACAGTATAATTGAAAAAGTACATGTGCCCTATAGTGATACCAGAACGGCAACAAATTACATGGATTTCAAAATGAACATTTAATAATTTAGTGCTTATATAACTCAACTCTGGTGATAGAGCCTCCCACAAGATAGCACCCAGTTCTGATTAACCATGATGAGCTTGTAGTAAAAACACTCTTCCACCAAGCTTTAGCAATATCATGAACCTTACCAAATATATTTGAATGTTTTTGTCCAGTACTGTATCACTTTATGAAATTCTTGGATATTCACCATGAAGTTTTATTGTGCCATATTAAGGTTCACAAAACTTAAGATAGGCATAGGGACAAAGATGTACTCTCCTCTAAGCATATTGGTATTCTACATAGCAAGATTTATTATGATTACAACACATTATTCAGCTTCACAACTGTCTATCTATTGTCAGCTCTGAATCTATCAATTATGTTGAGAATGCCATAGAGATACTTCAACAGGGATTAATTGAGTTTAATGTCAAAAGACAACAGATTATGTATTTATTACTGCTAAATGTAGCTTAATTTTGAAAGCGACTAAAAAAAGATGGCTGCTAAAACTTCAGAAAAATATATGCAAAGAAAAACATGATAAGCAACTTTATATTAATTGGAGAAAGCTCTATCTTTCATCTCTAAAATTTAACCATTTTCTCTACTGAAAATACAGCAGCAATATTTAAAACTTAATTGACTAGAGTTACCCATGTTAAAAGAATTTTGTTACCCATATACCCAATATGCTTCTCTGCTCAGGATTAGAGAATATGCAAATTAAAATAATGAGTATAAAACATAACGACCTAACAATGAATATATAATTGTGGTCTATTACCATTTAAACTAAGCTGAAGCTCAATAGGTTAAGAGAAACTCGTTTCCTTCACAAGAATGTAACTAACTTAACAAGAAAAAAGTGCAAGGGAATAAATGGAGAGTTTTTCAATTGATTGCCTTGGAGGATTAAAATAAGCCTTTAAAAACATTTTTGTCTGCTGCCCAAAATCAGCTTAATACCTTTGAGCACTGCGTTTAGAACTTGGAAGTCAAGGAATCTGCCTTCAAGAGATAAATAAATGTAGTTTTTATACTCAAAGAATCTCATCAGAAGAAGAAAGATAAGTCTACTTTGCACCTCTTCATAAATAAATCCGTTGTGTAACATAGGATCTTAATTTCTTAGAAATTCACACCAAACCTTCATGAAAGGAGACTCCTGGGGTACACAGCATCTTAAGTTTAAAACTTACCGTTTTTAAAGTAACCTTTATGTACAAATTACACCAGAATAAAACAGTATTGATTCACCCCTTCATTCTTTATAAATCTGCCATGGAAGGTTCCAGTGAATATAAAAAGTCAAGCACATTAAAATCCTGATTATGCCTAATGGCTCAGGAAGTGATGGTTCCTCATATGAATAAAATACCCATCTAGGAAGAAGTAAAGGATGCACAAAGGAATTTGTCTCTAAAAAAGCTTGCTTATGAAGAAGCAAGCCTTCATGAGAACTTATCTGAATCAAAAAAACTTTAGCTTAGTTCACAGATCAATTCTACATAGAGGCTCAAAATTTGATTACTATAAAGATGCTCACCCTTGAACAAGCTGTGACTTTTATTAATGGACTACACAGCGATATTTACCTAGCTATGCATATCACTTCAGTCAAGCGTGATTTAAAATCAATTCTTGACATCAAGGAAGCCTTTATCATCTGTTGCAATATCTGCAATCTTAATTCACTCAAATATTTCCATAAAAACCTTGGATTCTAATGATGAAGAAATAATTCTGATAAAGCAGAACAGCCTGAGTGAAGTTTCTGTAATAATCTAATCCATAAGGAGGAAGGTTGTTTATAAAAGATACCCCTTCCTTAGAGGAGCAGGGAAAAGATCATTCAGCTCAGAATTATGTACCATATTGCTGACCTGTCTCTAGTCATTGAACCAGAAAAATTATGATATTTCAATTCTCTTGTACTTAGAGTCACCCATAAATTAAATCTGAAGGGTTCAAGAAGATACTGATTATTATGTGCTAAGTACCACCGCAAAAGCAAACTTTCTGAACAATTGAATGCAGAGTTCATTGGTGAAGCTCTGGAACCAGAAGTTAATCAGCTCAATTAAGTAATTAATAGCTTCCAAATAAAAGGAAATGCCTGTGATGCTTAATAGATTATATATACTTTTTGGTCAACACCAATACCGAGTTCCCAGTCTAGTTGAGATAAATAAATGATACCCTGAAACTGAAAAAAGCATAATGCAACCTTCCTCCTTATTGAAGTCATGGCTCTATCACCCAGCTTTGGAGCAACCATCACTAAGAAAGAGTTCATATTATAGAAATTCTGGATCATGTCATCCTGGATATTGGTCTCCAAACAACTTTCTCCTCCAGAATTATCAAAAAGATCAAGCTCAATTATGATATTGACTACTATCAGGAATATGGTCTGATGGACCAAACCATTTAAAGCCATAGAAGCGTACCCTTCATTGTCACTCATAAATTGCAAACTTGTCTTTTTAGGCCCCTAGATTGCTTTAGGCAACAATATGAATGATATGCTCAAGGTAACTCTCTCATAATCAGATATTTGGGGTCATCATATATAAGAAGGATATTTTTCCTTACTTAACTATGATGTTACCCATATTCTGCATAGTAAGGATCCAACAAGAAGTAATATTTTTGTTTTAGTAAAACCCTGCTTCTACTTTACCCTTGCAATATACTGCCTCAGGAAAAAACAACAAAAAATTTCCTATCTTAGTAGAAGCTTCAGAAGATATCCCTTTCTATGTTTCTGATGATGCAAAGTCATTTTGAAGAGCAATGGATGTTATCACAATATAATATTTAAACATATTCCAACTGCCTATTACACATTACTAGCCTTGTCTTTATTGCCAGCTTTAGGTCTAATATGGTTCATAAAAATATTGGATCCTGCCTATAAGAGACACTTAATCTACTATTTGAAACCTTAAATGACGCTGAAATTATTGTTCTAAAACACCAAGAAATGGGGAAGTGCAGCTTATTCTTATTGACGTAATTGATAAAACCCACCTTGTTAGAACTCAACTAGATATGGGGCGGCCTACTGACAATCTTATGTGCATATTTCTCAGTACATATTTGCAACCAAATTAACCAGAAGAGAATTGAGCGGGCCAATAATATAGAATAAATGTATCAGATCATTTTTGGCATCAGATTTTGACTATATTTATCTAAAGAATTGATGCCATGATATAAACGTTGATGATGCTAATTCTATAAGATCAAAACCATATAGAAAATCAAAATTGGAGGTGCAGCAAAGGAGATAGAGCTGAAACAATTGCTGGACTAGGACACACTAACTCCCTCCTAGATACTCTGGTCTTTACCTTTACTTTTTTAAATGAGAAAAAGAAGGTTAAGAATTGCAATGGATTTCAGGAAGCTGAACAGCCTCACAAAGAGGGACATATAATAATTCATGCATCAATAATGCTCTAGCCTGAATTTCTAGAAAAAACTTCTTCTAAGCTATAGACTTTGTCATCTTTACTTTTAGATAGACCTGTCTTCATAATATTAAGAGAAGTGCGCATTGACTTTTACTGGAGGGTTATTCCACCTGAATAAGCTCTTACAAATATTGTGCAATACACCCAATAATTCCAAAGAGTTTTGATCATATCTTCAATATCTAAAGCATAGCTGTGCGATTGTTTCCCCAATTTAACCATGTTTTCAGACCTTTACAGATCATCTGAAAGAACTTGAATCAGTCTTTTAACGTCTAAATAAAAGCATCAATCTTAGTCACGAAGTGCATCTTTTTCTAGCAATAATTTTGATTTCTTAGGGCAATCTATATCCCAAGAAAGAATTCAACAACTTTATAGCAAGTTTAAAGTTAATTTAAAGATTCCTGAACACAAGAGCCTAAGAGTATGCAAGTATCTTTGGGATGAAAAATATAACCATCAATCTATAACCAATTTTGAAAAAACTCAGTGAGCTGTTGACCGCCTTTTAAATAAAGATTGCACCATTTGTATGGGGTAGTAGAGCAAAAAGCGTTCTTTGCAACATTGAAAAAGATATTAAATAAAGAGACTATTGCATGCTACCCAAACTATATATAACCTTTAGTTCTAATTATGGATGCCTCAGACCTTGAGTAGGTGCTTTAATATCACAATTTTATGATGAAAACAAAAACCATCCAGTATGCTAATTTAGCAAGACACTTTCAAAAACTTAACAAAATTACAGCGTAACGGAAAATTGTGTCATATGGTTTGATCTCTGTCAAAAACTTCTGGCCTTGCCTTTATGAGAGATCTTTCCTGATAGTTACAGATCACTCCTCTTTGCAATGGCTAAAAACATGAAAACCCCAATAGAAAGACTTATTTGCTAGAATTGTAGCTACAGCATTATACTAAGAATATAGTCCATAGAGCAGAAACTTGACACATTAATGTTGATGGACTTTCTTGATTACCCTTTCTCTGCCTAGACAACATTGAGGATGAGTGACTATATGACTTGCTTATAAAACCTGACTCTGAGAAGATAAGGACGAGCCAGAGCAAAAGATGATTGAGCGTCATTCATAGAATACTAAGGTTCTCAATGGAATGCTTAACAAGAAGGTTGCTGTCAGATTTTGATGGTTGACTAGAAAATAAAACCATTTGAGAAAACCACCAATGCTGATAGATTACTCCCATTGATGTATCCTTTAATCCTTCTTAGTCTATCCACATAACTAAATTCATCCCAAAAATTCCTCAATTGTACTTAAATTATCCCAATTATTGTAGCTAGTAATAGTTATTATATAATTACATTATGGCCGATTATGGGATCCACTTGGGTGAACCAAGTGAATTTACACACAAACCCTAATTTCATTTCCAAATCTAATGCAAAAACGATTAATGAGTTCTTTTTTTATGTATGTCAATCATTATATTTGGCATGATAGTACTTGCACATAGACGGCTCAAATAGGGAGTACCTATTACTATTGAGAGGCCTGCAAACGTCCTGATTAAGGGTGCATCATTATTCAAACTCTACATGTTTTTTTCCATTTATTGTATTTGATCAGCATATGATGAAACATAATTGGGCTGGTTGAGAAGCGAATATACACCTCTGAGGTGCTAATATTAAGCCTAAAATCTTCCTAATTATGAGAGTAGTAGTGCCTCCAATCAGGCTGAAATGATTGTATTTTAGTTAATTCAAGGGCCAAATTTAACTTGAGGATAATTTAATAACCACTGCCATAATCCATAGCAGATTGGCATTGGTTTAATGAACTCATCTAATAGATGAATACGGCCAAGAGATGCCCTAGAGGTATAAAATACTGGCACCTGGCCCTAAAATAAAATCATCATCTTTCTATATATTCATATTTTTATCTCATATCATCCTACCCTAATTTTATTTTTATGTTAATTATTGTAGACAAGCATTCAGTGGAGCTTGTCATAATTACCTGTATCTGGAGAGTTCCCAATTAGAGAGGGAAAAATTACCCAAGAAGAGACCAAAAGAGTCAATTATTGTTGTTTAGCTTTGTGAGCTTCTGAACAGTTAGAAAAAACCATAAGAAACATAGCATAATTGAGGATTTATCAGCCAAAGCTCTTCCTAAATATAAAACATTAATATATTTATAAGCGATCTAATCCTCAAAATCTCACAATTGCTTAATTGGTTACCTAACCCTAAACCATCCAAACAAGTGCCTATTATCATGGAGGCTCATCAAACAATTAGGCATGGAGGAAATCGCAATCCCTATGAATAGATACAGAGCATATATTATTGCAAAGTACTCTTTGACTCTAAAGTTGAAGTGATCGATGCTTGCATACTTTAATATAAAATTACCGTGTAAAGTCAAATACTTTTGTGAGCTTTAATTCTGCAACAGACCTTCCATATAATAAACCTTGGTGTGAAAGGC
This sequence comes from Massospora cicadina, assembly GCA_022478985.1. Lineage (NCBI taxonomy): Eukaryota > Fungi > Entomophthoromycota > Entomophthoromycetes > Entomophthorales > Entomophthoraceae > Massospora > Massospora cicadina. The sequence goes on along the minus strand of JAKSZP010010523.1, from coordinate 112,514 downwards.
TGCAGTCAGAATCATCAGGAGAAATAGTTACATTATGGTGGTAATGATCACTTCATGGGATAAAATATAGTAGCACCTCTTTCAGCTCAAACTTCCAAAGCTACAATCAATTTTTTTCAAGATATATTACTTTAGACAGCTTTCACAAAGTGTTGCTATTTGACAATAAATGAAACTTACCCTTAAGAAATGCCATTTTATAACCACTACTAAGGGTACATAACAACTACACTATACCATCATACAGTACCTCAATTAGCAATATGTTGTACATGCCTGTGGAACCATAGTTAATGCTTATAATTTATGCAACATCTATAACTCTACATTGGAACTAATGATTACCAAGCGCCTTATTATCCTAAAGGATCAGCTATCACTGCATCCTCATAATTTACCATAAAAACATTTTGTGAATGAACCTGGAGTCCCCGCCAGCTTGCCAAAGAACTGGTAAGAAAAAGCATTGAATATCCTAAAAAGTCTTAGAAAATAAACTCAACTGATCATATAGCTTTAATCTAAAGTGAAGACAACCTTACAAAGACTGTTACCTGAGAAGAAAATATGATAATGCTTTTAAATAATCTTTGCCTGCCTTTGAAGTATCTGAATTGTAACTCTAATATCACAACTGCATTGCTCCTTGTGGTAGAAAGTTAAATACTATCTAAGAAAGCTTATACTTTCAATACAAAATGAGGAGGTTAGTATTCTATCAAGTTCCTGTCTTCTGGCAACACAATTAAAAGAGCTTACAGGTAATTAAAAGAGAAGTACTCATCCATCTAGTACTAAAAAAAGAGAAGTACTCATCAACCAAATATTATAGGGGTGATGCCAAATATTGGATACATGCTCAATTGAGAAGAATAATGAAGTGAAGACCAACTTGTCATAATCCTATTTAATTTACCATAGTATTTTACACCAGAAACCCCTAACTATCATCAAAATTTTTTAAATGAATTAATATAAAGAACTAACGGCTCCTTACCAGATTGACTTTATAAATCATTGATATGATAAGTTTCTGAATTTTCAAGAATTAAATGACCAGTAACCTCAGAGAATAAACAATTACTATTAAAAAAGCTTTAACAAGCTTCCTAGTGGAATGATTATCAATAGGAAATATGCACTTTGGCAAACTTTAATTCATCATTATAGGGTAAATCTTACTTTATTACTATAACAATCATATATTTAGATGCTGATGAGGGACGTGCTTCCAATAGAAAATATTAATCCTTGTGTTCAACTAATCTTCCTTAATTATCAACAAGCCATTTTCAGGTTATTCATGACTAAATCCTCTGTATTTATTGAAGGAGTTCCAGTTTTAATATTATGTTTTTGTATCTTTATATAAAATGAATGCATCAAAGTATTTATCAGGTGTATACATATCAATTGTAGATAGCTTAGTTAAAGGGCAGTTAATGTTGTAATTAACTAAAATCAATATTTTCAACAATAACCCCACTCAATTCAAGCTGAGGGGGTAGGTAGCTCTGGAGGAATGTCCTGTTGATTCAATTGATGACAGTCCATGTATTGTGGAGGCGTTGGATTATTTGGGGCCACATCACTAAATTACTCAATAGGACCAGATTATAAACATCAAAGTTATGTAATTTTTTCTGCTAGGTTGGTGATGATAAAATAGTATAAAGTCCTTTTAATTGCACTCAGGCATAAAGGTTTATTAGCATTGACATGACCAGTTTTTTTTCTTGTAATTTTTTATGGTTTTATATAACAAAACCTGAAATTTATATATCTCTTCTGCCAGTCTCCTCATTATTATATTAGCCGTGTTAGTTGTAGTTTTCAAAATGGGTTGAACACTTGAAGTAACATTATTTCCTAACCATATAGGGCCTTGAATAGAGAAATCCTAATAATTTTAGTGATTGTTACGTTGTAAGCCATTAAAGACCTAGGTAGATACTCATTCCATCAAGTTGATTAAATCTGTGCATTTTGTAAAAGGTAGAAATAAGGGTGCCATTACCTTGCTCTACAACACCACTAGTGGAAAGATGATAGGGGGCTGTAAATTTTTGGTAGTCCCATTAACCAATGAGGTTTAGTCACAAACTTAGAATTAATTATAACTTATTTTTAAAGGAAGACTTTTAAACTACTGTGCTAGGTGAAAATCTGTTTGAGGAAAAAAACAAGGCTGTAGACTTAATATGGCAGAGACTACTTATATGGCCTTGGCCCATATTTTAGAAATCATTAATACCTAGGATTATATAATGATGTCCATTCATGACAGTAAGCAAAGGGCTGATGAAATTGATACTTATTTTAGCAAAGGGCGAGATCAGACCAAATAATTGATATTAAAAAGATGGGTTAGAAGGGCCTTAGTTACCACAAATGAGGTAAGATAAGAACATCCTTAATAATATTAAAAATTTCCTTTCCAATAACATTGTTCTTTAAGCCACTGGTAGGTTATCCATAGAATGCCATGCCCCACAGTGGTATGCTCCTCCATAACAGTTGAGGTTATAGCTGAGGAATGGATATATGTTAACCCATGTAACAGACCAGTTCCTTTCAATTATGGACAAAGTATTGGGCAATACCAACCAGGTAATGGTCTATAGACTGGATAAAACCCAGATAGTGTTCTGAAGGTCTGCATACTAATATGATGATGATAAAAGCTGCTTTAATAAGAGTTAAGTCAATACTTAACCCTAACAATGATCCTTGAATCCAGGTGAGAGCAAATAGAGATTCCCTTAGATGACTGAGTTCACTATCCTAGAAGAAGGTATTCATCATAGTATATAGTTCAATAAAAGTAGAAGTTATAGGAATTTTTAAATATATATTTTATTGAGCCAACTGAGTAAGAACACAGAATTGAGGGATATAAATCTACTCAATTCTTTTTATAGCCTATTAATAATAATTTCTTAGACTTGTTTTAGTCTTATGAAATTATTAGTCTGCAATAGCTGGTAATTGTGATTTTAAATGTAGGATTAAATTATTAGGGTTTGATTAAGAAAATGTGATAATTATCAATGATGTAAGAAAGAAGTGGCAATGATTATCATTTGCCATTATTCTAAGTTTGGAAGGCCTATTTTTAGATTACCAATATGGTTTTGATTGAGTCAATTTTTATAAAATTGATTAAAATTTAGGCCCCTTTTTGGTCTAGTGGCTAGGATTCCATTTTTCAAAAAAGTGTTTAGGATTCCACACTCTCACTGTGGTGACTAGGGTTCAATTCCCTGTGGGGAAGTCACACTTTTTAGCTGACTTTAAAAAAGGAGAAGTTTCTCAATTCAACCTGTATGTATGTTTTTTCTATGTTTGTTCACCCATAGCTCTGAAAATACTGGGCCAATTTGGATGTTCATCCTCTTCAAAATAGAGGATGCTCCAACTTAGGTCTCGTTTTACCTTTGTAAGTATTAGTCCAGTATCTGACTATTGACTTAATGAATATAAAATTGGATTGGAAGTGATGTATAGTTGTAAGACTTTTACAACTCTGGGTAAACTTAATTCTGGCATTAATGAAGTGATAGCTTCGAATCAACTTCTGATTTAATATGTACTATGGCTGAGGGTATTTTCAAAATACAGGCAGTATGAGATCATAGCGTATTGAGCTTAAATCATTATAGATGACTATCATTTTTGCATAAGTTGGCCAATAAACTCACTTAAAATGATATAATGAATTATTTTAGATAGCAATTAATAAATATACCGTAGATTGACTAATAAAAGCAATCAAATTTAATAAAATGATTTACTATAGATGGTGATCAGTAAATTTAATATAATTTGACCAACAAAATTGACTAATTTAATAAGATGAATTATTAGTAAATCTGTTTATAAAATACTATATATAACCCTTTGTTTGGCCCATTTTCAAATAAAGATGCGTGGAAGCTCCCCCTTTTGGGTTGGGAACCACTAGTACTAAAGAGATTTTAATTTAAATTTAACTTTATTGCGGGGAAGGCTGACCATGGGATGGACACTTCCAAATATGACTCAGGAAAGATAAACTTAGTACCAGGGGAGGCACCCCAGAGAAGCGATGCTATCTCTTGTTGCCAGTGGGAACGCCACTTATGGGGAGGGGGAGGGGACGTGTGAAGGGGCCATAGCCACTATTGAGCACGTGTGGAGGAAGGGGTCTGATTTGATGAACCAGACTGGGAACCAGGAGGAGACCAGCTGTCGGTGACGTGGTGGGAGGTATCCAAACATCCACGCTTGAAAGTGGTCCACCAAATGAGACCGGAATCTGTGGACAGCTTCTGGGAGGGTGGGAATGGAGCCAGCAATGGCATCCAAAACAATCGTGTGGATAGTCCACATGGCGATTGCAACCACCAGAACATGGAGGGAGGGTGGAGGGGGGGAGGCCATTGATGAAGCAAACATATCTCTTGACAGACTGAAGGGATGCGTTTGATCCTGGCCCAGTAGACGTTGGACTTCGCGCCATATCACTTTAGAGGTGGGGCACTTCTCCAGGCGGTGGAACAGCGTTCCATACTGGCCACACATGACACAGGATGAGTGTAAAGCGTTAGAGCGCTCAGTTGTACAATACACCCGCCTCAGGCAGCGCCACACATGGGAGCGGACTTGAGGCTGCAACAGAGGATGGTGTGCATATTTCCAGATAGTCTTTTGGGTCTCAGTGGAATAAGGGATGTCCATCATGTCCAGGTAGTCCACCCTGGATAGGACATGGGGTCAAATGGGGATCACGCCATCATGGATGGGTAGCCCCTGTACCTTTTGTGTGAACTGAGGAGAGGGGCGGCCTCTTTGGGTTGTATGTCCACTAATACAAATTCTCCACTCTGCGCTTTGCATGGAGAGTAGGATTCTTTTGTAATGGGTTTTAGTCCCATGAGGACCTGTGGCCGATGTGTGTGATGCGAGGTATTTCATCAGGGAGTGGGGGTTTGATGGATTGTTGAGGCCCAAGGCTTGGGAGAAGTTGGAGCAGGCTGCGCGGGACCAGTGTTGGGATGGGAGTGTAGGAGCGGTGACAGCCACGATCCAGGTGCCCAGGATCTTGGCAGCATGGGCTTTGAAGTCAAGCAGGCCCATGCCACCTTGATGATGAGGGCCAAACATGACCTCTAGCCGTACTGGTGGAGGGCGGCCTGACCAAAGCCATCCTTGCAGCAAAGCATACAGGGATTTGAAGAAGCTTGGGGAGAAGGGGATGGCGTGGGCTCCGAACCAGACTTTGGACAGGAGCATAGAGTTGGCAAAAACAACCCTGCCAGTGAGGGTAGTAGAGTGGGTTCTGAGAGAGGCGATTCACTTTGTCACGTTGTCCAGTATACGGCACTCCATTACTGCTGACGCATATCTGCCTGCCTCCATCCACACACCCAGATGGCGCACTGGTCCTATGGTAGGACGTGGCATGAAGGGGAGCACCAGTGGAGCGGTGTGTGTTGAGTTAATAAGGTGTGGACATGGGCGAGCAGATGGGCTGGGTTGGGAACTAATTGCTGGGGCCCAGCAGTTCTGAAACCGACCAAGGAGGATGATTTCAGTTTTGGAGGCGTTCAGTGCCGCGTTGCATACCCGGGAATATTCCTGGATGAGGGCTTCAAGAGCGCGTGCATCTTTGTTATTAGACACTCCCACCACGCAATCATCTGCAAATGCCATCATCTTGACTGGGGTTTGGCCTGGCACATGGACCCCAGTGAGTTGGGCATTCACATTTCGCAGTAGTGGGTCAAGGCTGAAGTTGTATAAGAGTGGGCTGAGGGGGTCCCCTTGTCGCAGGCCCCTTTGAGGGCGGACTACTTCCGTTAGGAAGCCTGGGCCATGCACTGCCATTGCCGCAGATTCCATGAGCAGCATCACCCAGTTTATGAAGCGGGGGGTAGGCGGAATTGATATAGGCAGGCCCTAAGGTATTCCCAGTTTACTCTATCATAGGCCTTTTGTTGGTCCAAGAATACAAGTGCCCCAGAGGCTGTGGACTGACATACATTAGCCACAGAGTGCACGTTATCCCAAATTGACCTTCTGGGGATGAAACTGAATTGTTATGGGGAGATGGTGGCAGATGCTACAGTCCCTAAACGGTTAGCCATGATTTTTGTTAAAATTTTGGTGTCTGTGTTTGTTAGAGAAATGGGGTGCCAGTTGGCTAAGTCAAGCTTATCCCCTTTCTTGAAGAGTGTGACAGTAAAGGCCTCATGTCCTCCTGGTAGGAGGTGCGTTTCCAACAGGCTTTGGTTAAGTGAGGCTAGCAGCAATGGGGATATATTTTTGAAATATTTTTTGTAGAACTCATATGGAATGCCATCTGGGCCTGGGAATTTTTGGTTTGGCGCACCGCGAATGGCTGTCCATAATTCATTTGGAGTAATTAAATTCATTATTTCCGGGTATTGGAAAATGGTGCAGATATGAGCTTGGTTGAGAAATTCTGCCATTTCAGCCAGCTGAATTGGTTCAGCTCGGTATAACTCAGAGTAATATTTTTGCGTTTTGATTGCCACTTCAGCCAGTGTGTCCGCAATGGAATTATCCAATCTTTGCACCTGTGTGCAGGCCATGCTCTGGCGTGGTGCGAAAATTTTTTTAAAGAAGTATGCGGTGCACTTGTCGCCTTTAGTGATGCATGTGGCCCTGTATTGAACACAAACCTGATGTTTGTGTTGCCTTTTGAGTGCGTTGAGGTGGGTGGCTGCCTCCACCCACTTCTGGCCCCATGCAGGGCTGTATCCTGTGGCTGGAATGTTGGACTCCAAGTGGGCCAATTCCGCCAGAGCGCGCGAGATAACCGCCAATGTGGCTCGTGAGCATCTGGAGGAGATATGGCGATAGTGGCGGATGGTGTCTTCTTTGAAAGTTGCCCATGTGGAAATGGGGTCCACACAAAATGGTGCAACAAACAATTTTGCCAAAGTTGCCTCTTCCACCCACATGGAAAATCCTGGCAACACAAGCTCGGGGGGGGGAAGATTTTGCACCAATGTGGGGCCTTTGCAACTGTGACGGATAAGTGGTAGGTTATCAAGACCAGTCGGTGGTCAGAGAATTCCATTTTCGTTGTTTTGAAGTGGGAGATGTGGGGTTGGAATTTCGCCAGTGTTAGAATAAGGTCGATGCGGGTCATGGACCTTAATTGGCTGTTGTGGATGTGGGGACATGTCATGTTTTTGAGCAGTGGGGCATGTCATGGCAGCGCATCCATTAACCCAAGGGTGGCTTTTAGAACGCGTAGTTCTACATGACCCTGTGGGGCGTGGGGTGAGGGCGGCCACCGGTCCATTGGTGAGGTTAGCCAACAGTTCATGTCGCCAACTAGGAAAGAATCAGGGGGTAGTGGGAGGGATTTGACTGATGAGAAAAATTCCCGATGCTCATGTGCACCGTTTGGGGTGTAGATGCTGACAATTGCATGTGCAACGTCAGCCCACAAGAAGGCGACGACGAGCACTCAGCCATCTAGGAATGTTTCTGAGGATGTAAATTTGAAAAAATTATTTTTCTGAATTAGCACCCCACAGTGCTTTGACCAAAAGGATAGGGATGGGAGGAGCATTGTTTTCCAAGTTCCTCGGAACCTCATGGACAGTGGGACTCCTGGATGGCCAGGATATCCACGGGTAAATTGTGTTGTAAAAAACTCAGTTTCCTAGCCCAGGATGGGGAGGCCTTGAGTCCGGCAATATTCAGCGTCCCTAGAGTGAAGGTTTCCCCTTCACACCTTAAGTGCGAGGGGGTGGGCCCCTGGGCCCACCAGCCTCTTCAAGGTCCCCACGGGCATTCACAGCAGCGTGGGTGTTAGCAGCAATGCTATTGAGGTTTTTGTTAATTTTTGTGGAAAGAGTTGCATTGGCTTTGGCCTTTGCTTTTTGTTTTCCTGACGTCGGACGAATTTTTTGCAGTGTGGATAAGTTCGGTGCACCATTGAGCAGGTCAAAATTTTTTTTCAGTTGGGATAGGTCCCAAGTCAGTTTTGACTGGAGCTTGGGTGCAGCGATTGGGTGAGATCAAATCTCCCATTGGATCCTCGGATTGAGTGGCCCACTTGGCATGGGCTTCCCAATCTGATTGGGTGATGGATTCCCAAGTCACTTCCGCCATGAAGGTCTCCATGTCCTCCTGGCGTTATGAGTGTGGGATGGTAGTGGTGGCCTTGGCCGCTTCCTTGGCCACGGCCCTATGGGCCTGCTTGGCCTTCTTCTGCTCCTGTGGGGAGATGGGCTTTACCAATAGGTAGCAGCCTTGCACTCCCCACGGGAAAGCCTCCTTAGCGCTTGCAGTTGGTTTGTAGTGCGCCTCTCCACTGGCCATGGCCGCTGAGGGGTGCTCTTGGAATGTGACGCCCTCCTTGATGGGGCATGCATGCGCCTTATGGATGAACGCATCACAGTGGGTGAAAATGGGGGGCGCGCTGTCCACGGTTACCCAGAATGGGTGGGTGGTATGCCCTGCAATGTCGATAAAGGTGGAGTGCAGGATCTGGGTTAGGTCCTTCACGATCTCCTCAGTTGGGGTCAGAACTGCGATGGCTTTGCCAATGCACAGGTGTGGCATCAGCGTGAAACGTTGCATTTCAAAAGATTGTATTTCGCCATATACGGCGAGACCATCTTTCAGATGTTGCTCCAAAATATCACGTTTTACCGTAGTAGGCAAAAAGTCAAACGTGAGGAAAATTTAGTTTGATTTTGTCCATCTGGTGCGTTTGGTTTTGATGACCCATTGCCCTTCGGGGAGGTTGACCACTATGCGCACTGCTGCAGCCTCATCTGCTGCTATTTTACTTTTGAAACCTAGGTCCAGCCAACCATGTGACATGGAGTGAGGTGCAATGTACACCACAGTTAGGAAAATTTTGTGTACATGTTCACAAAATTTTTCCCACAAGGCCGTTTTTTGGATGTCCAGATACACATGGACTCCAAATTCCACCGACAAAAGTAGCTGGGAGTGTGGCGTGTTGATGTACTGGTTGCATCGTGATTGCCACGTGAGTATCTCTGGGGAAATTGTGACCGCCAGTTTTTGAGATTTTTGTCTATTCTGCCAGATTCTCTAGGGCATTTACAAATGTTGGAGGCCGCGGGCCTTCCGCCTGCTCCTCTTGCCTTGCTTGCCCAACTGCTCCCAGACATGGGCGCAGACTAATCTCCTCTGTGAGATTATCAAACTAGATTTAGTCTTGAATTGAATAGGTTGCAAAAGTGTTTGCAACGAGAAAGAAAAGTTCCACTAGTACTAAAAAGATACTATATATAAAATATATACAATGAGTTTTTTTTATAGAGAATTAGTAAGGGCATCAAAAAAGATATATGGAGATAGAATATTTAATAAATGTAAGAAAAAAGATCCACTTTTAAAAAATAAACTAATTTTTTGAGGAAAAGAACTGGGGGTAAAGTTTTTTTGAGAAAAAGAACCTTCTTGAAAAAAATGGGAAAAAAATCAATAAGAAGAATTAAAAAGTATGAAATTATTAAGATATTATGCCTCCTCAATAAGACCTTTTGAAGACAGTGCCATATTTTAACTGACTTATAATATGCATTAATAAAGTATATACTCAGCACTGTATATTCTAAGTTGCTTATAGTTTACACTTGGACCCAATCCATACATAAGAAATAATTTGTATTTGTGAGCAATTTTTTATAAGTCAGGTTGAAATAGGCATCAAATTCAAAAAGGGTTTTATTGAGGAGGCATAATTTCTTGATTATTTCATACTTTTTAGAGCTTCTTTAAAGGAGGTTCTTTTTTCAAAACATTTTTTAAGATTATTTTGTATGCAAAATGGGTCAATTACTCCGTTTGCTGGAGAATTACTCCATTTCAGAACCCCTATAATTAAAGGTTCTTTTTGAGGTCTGCATTGGAGAGAATCTGATGTTAATGCCAGATTGATTATTAAGTAGTTCCAGTTTTTGGAGCTCAGATTTTTGGATCCTTTAAAAGTATAAAAGGACCTTGATTTATTAACAACTTTGCCTCAATTGGTTGGCTTCTTCTCTAAAATTATTAGTTTTATATTAATATTATTGTTTTGTTTGTCATTATTAATTCTAGTAGTAAAAAGAGTGGTGATCAGAAACATCCTGTACCATCTCAACCCAGCTGTCTAAACTTGCTTAAAGGGCAGCCCATCCTCAATTTGTAGCTTGCTCTAACATTTGTTTTAGAAGCTCTTTTTTTCTAGAAGGTTCTTGATTTACATTTCAGGTATTCCTACTAACTCCTAAACTTAGTCTTTATCAAATGCATTTATAGTTAGTGTTGGTCAGCGGGATACCCATTAACATTCTGATGGATAGCCTCAGCTCAATGTACAGTAAAAAACATAGTTTTGCATTCTAAAAGCACATCCCACAAGTTGCCCATTGGGATCTTTAATCTGCTGCAACCACTTCAATGATGTATGAATATTATAGTTGTAAAGTGTTTCCTTATAAATAGGATGAAAATGCTTAATGGCCAACAGCAAGGTCAGGCAATCCCATTATATAATGCTATAGTTCTTTTTCGCTTTAATAAGAGTCTTAAAAGAGAAAGTGATAAGGTGGTTTACTTTGTTAGAGTTGAATTAAGCAAGTATAGCTTTGACCACGAAATTGTTGGTGTCCATGACCAATAAAAACGGCTTGCCAAACTTAGGATGATTTAACATGGGAGCAGTCATTAATGAGTCCCTCAAGGAGCTAAAATCTTGAGTTGAGAGAGATGCTCAGTGGCATGTGATATCTTTATGCAGTAAATATAATAAGGGTTTGACTAGCTCAGAGAAATTTAGGAAAAATTTGTTGATTATAACAAACTATTCCTAAAAAGACCTGTACATACAAGTTTTTGGTCAAGTCATCTTCTAGATTTCAATGATCATGTCTGGTGGCAGAGAAATTCTTTGCGCTTAATTTTATGGTTCAGAAATTTCTTCTCTCGCTGAAAAAAGTTTCATTTGGTGGATTTCAAATTTATAGAATCTAATCTCATCCAATTAATTTTTCTTGCAAATATTTCAGATGTTCATTAAAGATGCAAGAGTTTGTAATAATGTAGTCCAAATACACTAGTTCACAAGACATTTTAAGATTCTGATCATACAATACATAGCCCTCTGAAAGGTTGCAAGGGCGTTACACAACCCCTGAGGCGTACAGGCTAGCTCAAATAGACCTTAGCCAAAGATTAACACATATTTCTCATTGTCTTATGGTGCCAAGTTGATCTTCCAATATCCACTGGCTAAATCCATGACCAAGAAAGAAAATGAAATCATGTTAGTAGCCAGAGAGAGTCATCAATTCATGGAAGAGGTTAGCTATCTTTCTATGTTATTGTATTAAGTTGTCAGTAGACCATTATGACATGATGGCCTCCATCTTTCATATGGACCAGCAAAAGTGGAGAAGCTCATGGGCTTTGAGAAGTCTTTAAAGGACAGCCTATATTAACTGTTTTTTCTCTTTAATTCTGAGGCGTTTCAACCTTGGACTTCTGGTAGGGTGGGTTCAGATAAGCTTAGAATTGCTGGTATGCACTTTTTATTAGACCCTTCTAATTACCTCAAAGTCATCATGATCTTTCAGATAATATATTGATGTATCATCAATCTAAGTCTCCGCCAATTAATGTTGCAAGTAAATGAACCTTTTATTGTTACCTGCACTTGAGCTATAATAGGGGTTCATCAAGTCCTATATCAGGAAGAGATCCACAGCCATAGATAGAACCAACTTGATCAATTGGTAAGGTGTGGAGATACGCTATTGAGTGGTTAAAAGTCATGATCATGGAATGATTTTTATAAATAGCCATAAATATGGTAATGTGTCCATAGTATTCAGGGACAAGGATACCCAAAACAGATGTTTATGTATCATTGGATTGAGTTCTCAATAAATGTTCTAGCAACTGAGTCAAGGATATGGTAACTTGGATTCCCATTTCCATAAATATTTGGGAATTAGGGGGTGATGAAGGCCTTCTTTATAGTGTAAATGAGAATTTACTCAAGAGCATTGACAGTGGAAGGATTTATCTTCACCTTAAGTCCCATTACTTGGTATTCCAGTCAATCAATGGACTTGTGGTGTTTTGTAAGGCAACCTTAGGGGTTACTGCTTCTTATTCCTTAAGTATACTCTTTTTTATGGGTGGAACGTGATACATCAGTGTAGACATTGATGCAGAGGCGTTGTATCTCAAGAGCAAATGTCAACAAATACCAAAACAAGGCACATTATGAAAAGAGTGTCCTTGTAGAGAAAAATTGAAAAAGTGACCTTCTTTATTGCAAATAAGCTTATATTAAACTTTGAAGAAAGTAACAAACCTTAGTTTAAGTACTAACAGCAGTCTTGGGGCTTTATCAAACTATTTTTTCTTCTTGTGGGTTTTTTCCCAAAAGCTAACGTCTAAACAGTTCCCATTCCCAATAGCAGTTCCCTGCTATATTGTAAAACTCAGCTCTCATTCTCATTGAGGTAAATACCTGACAGCGGAAAAGCAATAGGAATTTCCAGGAAATAATATAATGGTAAATACCTGGCCACTATGCAAGCAATTTTAGAGTAATGTCCATAATAACCGTAATCAGCCTATTTAAGTAAAACTCTTGCAGAAAGGACGAGGAAAATAATGACAAGCCTATTATAAAAAGATTACACCAGTGTGGGGCAAATTAATGATTAGTGAATATTAATTGATAAATATGAGAACTAAGTCTGCAGGCCACAGTAATCAAGATAATGAGGGGCTTAATTGCACCAGTGGGAAGCTAGGATTTGATCTTTCTCTATATTTACCAATATCCTCTGGAAGCAGCCAAGCATACATACAGTAATCAATAAAAATAACTAACTATATAAAACCATGGTCTGTAGGGCAATTTTGTTTGATTGAATCCTTTATCTAACTTTTAGGAAAATATAACATTAGTTAAATAAGATACTTTGAAGGTTAATAAAACCAATTGCAACATAACCCTCACTTGACCAAATATCAGGTAACAAAGATATATGAGGATTTGATAATTTATTAAAAGCCATGGCTGTAAGGCTAAAGGGCTGATAGTACTTATTAAGGAACTTAACATGCATTCAATTAATAAGGTAGCCTTAATGGGATCCTTCATAGTGTAAAAAACTGTAGAGGCTTTCTATATAACCTTAAAGACCTTTCCAAATATGCTTACCTTCATAATCCTTCTAAAACCATAACTATTATAAAGCCTGGCCAATTCCCCAACTCTGAAAATGAAAAAGTATAGCAGTATCTAGTACTAAAAAAGTATAGCAGTCTTTATTATCCCTCATTATAACTTTAACTTCCTGCACCAGCATGTTTGATTATACAGAACTTTGCAACTAAGTCAACACTCAATTGATCTTATCTATCTATTTCTTAAACATCATGCTTTCTTCTTTAAGCCATGAGTATAACAACGGTGGTAGCATGAAATGCTTCCCATATAATAGCTTAAATGGCGAGTTCCTCATGATTGAGTGATAAGTAATATTATAGGCAAAAGTGGTTGAAGGCAAGAAAAAGATTCCATTAAACGCTTTGCCCATACCAGCTATGTAAGTTACCCAAAAGAGTATCATTCACTTTTTCAAACATGCCAATAATCTTAGGGTGTTAGGGCGTGTCAGATTCTGGCTGTTGACCCAAAAATAAACCCTTTGACAACTTTCAGATCAGGACAATTATCCTCCCAATGCTCAAGCTTATATCAAACTCTCAACTTAAAGCCTATTGCAATTACATGGCCTGTGATGATTCTATCACATCAGTTCAATCTGAATATTCTATCAAAAGCTCATGCAAATACACTCGCAGATTATGGCCAATTATCACTGCACCAAAAACTTGGCAATTGGTCCTGACTATAAGGAACAATATCAAATATTCAGCATTAAAATAATTCAGGATTGACCAAAAGATAACGTTTAAAAGTCCCATGGACAAATAGATGAACATAATGTAATCAATCTCCCGCACAAGGGCGAAATTCATATGACAATCCTCATAATTGGCACAATAGCACTTAAACATGGACTGCCCAAATGGGAATACCTAGTGCTATTGAGAGAGAGGCCTGCCAATGTCCCGATTAGGGGTACATCATTTACTGCAATGATTCCAAAATTTCAAAGAAGATGTTTTTCTCATCAGTATGATAAAACTCAAATTGAGAGAATCCTAGGACAATTTTATACGTTCTTTTGGCGATTTTTGCCCCTGAAATCCTCCCAATTATGAGAGAATTTCGCCACCAATAAAACTAGCAATAGGCCATAATTGTATCAGTTTAAAGGCCAAACTGAGGTGGAAAATAATCTGTTGAAATTTCGTGCTTGATTTTTCCAGGAGATGCCCTAGAGGTATGAATACCGGCGCCTGGCCTAATGACAGAGCATCAAATAAATATCATCTAATAAAAGATATTTTATTTCTCCTTCCTAGTTTTTATAAGAATCCTTTCCTTGATGAGTGTCAACAAGCTAGAAGTGCCAAACCCACAACTTGTAACTTTTCCTGCCTTGGAAGAAGTTTCCAATTACAAAGAGAAAATTTAGCCTAAAATCAAAAAAGAATTGGGGCTATTTAAATACGCCTAGTAAGTTTCTGAACAGTCATAACACCATAAGCTACTGGCAAAATTAAGGATCAATTTGCCAAACTTCTTCCTAATTAAGTGTGCATGATTATAATTATCAAGTGAGCAATCTGCAGGATTTAACAACTGGTGCTCACTCAAAATCTGTGACACTCTCTGAATAGATTCACATAACCAGTTCCTGGCAGATTCATCCAGATAAGAAAGCGACAATGAGATGGAAACTAGTGACAAGGAAATCTAGGAGTTTTTTTAACACCAGCTGCTGAGGCTCTGATGCGGATACCTCCTACTCCTTAAATCTCTTCAAAGTTGGGGGAGCTCATGTAGATAAAACAATCCTGATTGACCTTACATATGAAGGCATAAAAGCTATTATGGAAACTCTACATCAGGGTTTTAGGATTGGTACTTATTTTAATCCCTCCTTCAGCCTGTTCTATTACATTAAGGACCAAGCGCTCAAGATGGAGTTATACATGAAGCAAAACTCAAAGATAATTAAAGAAAACTCAGATATATATATGAAGTACCTCAATGCAACCATGGCATCTCTTGCCAAACATATCACATACAGTCAAGCAACTAATTCTTTCCTGGTTAACTTCTTTCAACCCTCAATCAAGCATATCCAGCGATTCCTTGCTAGACAAAATCTGGAACATACAGAAATCTACTTTGTGCAAGGGGAGGAATAATCTTCTCAAATGCTCTACTGGACAAACTAAATTCCATTTTTACTAAAGTCCAAAAAGCAATTATGGTTAATATGGGACTTGCCAATGAATCTCATGGGAGATTAACACTTTGAGGAGCTTTTAAACAAAGGAGTCCTGAAGATAGCCGCAGAAGTTCTTGCTCACCATGGGCTATTGCACTAATGGGTACAAAGCATGAATAAACGATGTCAAAAACTGGAAACTCATTCTGATTTCCTATTATACTAGTCAGAATGAATCACCATACATGGCACTCAGGCCAAAGAAAGCACCTGGAGTTAAATGCAAAGCATGATGATTTTAAGAGCTATGTTTGGGTTTATTTGGATATTGTGAACAAAAGAATCAAAGACCTGGTAGCAAAACCAGCTGTCCTGAATAGGGATGAGGATGATACCTTGATCAAAGAGGAACTTTTAAAAATTTGATTGGTTGTGTCAAGATTGCAGGCTAGAAATACTGAAATTACTCAGGAGAATTGGGAACTCAGAATGCAATTATCAACTGTAAATTCCTGAGGAGACAGCATGGCCAAAGATATTAAAAGCATAACAACCAATCAAGATTTATTCAAAGAGGACTATGAAAACCTCAAAAAAGAATTTAAATTCCACAAAAAGCGAAGCTGCCAGTGCTCACCCAGCTTTGACAAAAGATAAATAGGAAAAAGCTCTGCCCATTTGGCCAAAAAACAGTTTGGAAAAACAACTAAGGGCCGAATTCAGGCGTCAGAATCCAGTAGTTTGGAGCAATATCATGAGATTAAATCATCAGAAATTGACACCAATGCAAAAACTAATATTTCAAAAATCCATTCTATGCCTAAAGTTCTGACATCAAATCCAACTCCAGATACTTCCCAACGGGAAAGAGTGACAATTTTAAACGATGATACACTAAGACGTTCTAGAAGAAGTACAACCCCTATGCCTGAAACAGGGAGAGATGACTTTAAACCATTGAATTTACCAAAATTCAATAAGGATGTGAACGTTCACTCTTTCCTCAAGCTATTTGAAAAAGTAATCCGGGAGCATCAGACCATGCAAAAGGATCACTGATCAACTCTCTTGATACCCATAGCTGTGACCTCTTTATGCCCTATTTGGGTGACAATTAGTCCTATATGGATGCCTTTATTTCAGTGACATAACAGTTTGGAGGGCCTATGAAATTAGAAGCTGAAAAAGAGAGCTTTTTAATATTGAATTCATGCAGAATGAGACTATTAATGACTTTTGAGGACAGATTTTTCCATGAGGCACAAGTTCTGTTTGGGTGCAACGCAATAGATAAGTCTAATGCTAAAATTGCAATAGAACACGCAGTTATGCCCTTCCATGAGCTGCAAAATGTCATGATACCTGCATTCAATGGAAGCATGGAAATCCAAGAACATCCACTTACCTGAGAAGCTGTTCCTGTAATTTTGATACCCCTAATCAGCCCAAGGATCAGCAAAAGTTCCGATCTTTGGGCCCAAAAAGCAACACTATGTATGACCAAGGAAAAAATCTCTGAACTACAAACCAAAAATTCGAGCAAAAGCAGCAAACAAGGCCAATTAAATGCCACCACTGTGGTCAAAAGGGGCATTTTGCTAACCAATGCTACAGATGGTCTGATAAAAAGCTTGGGGTCAACGTTGCTCTAGAAATTAACAGTGAAAGTGAGACGGGAAAAGAGCAGGTGGAGCAGAGGCGGAATGCTCTAATTTCATTGATGCTAAAACCAATCCACCTGACCCTGGCGAGCTCTTTAAGGCTGAAGATGTTGCTAAAGATAACCTCCACCATATTTTGGCTAATTATGTCGTGATGGTCAATACTTGGACCACAGCAAAAGCAACTAATCTTTTGAAAAAACCAAAGAAGCCTGAGCAGAGTTATCAAAACCTTATGCAAAACAAATTATCAAGCAGGGTTTAGACCTCCAACACAGATGTTCAACTGACCTACCTTCGCTTAACAACGTACAAGTAGCCATTCCCATGAAGACCTTAGCAGATAACTTTCCAGATATTTGCTCAAGTCTGAAATCACACCTGGAATTGGGCAGCAATCACAGCATTCATACAATAAATACATCTGAAAACTACTCTGAATTTACTTATGTGGACATAGCAGTAAACAAGGTGTGAGTTCAGGACATTGTCAGCTGTGGTGCTTCTATCACTATAGCTAGCACAAAGTTGGTAAAAAAGTTGAAAAATGTGCCCAATGTTGCCCACTGTCAATAATATGGTACAGCTGGAGCGCAAACAACTAAATTGCCGGGTGCATTCAGTACCCTACCTCTCAGATTCAGATCTATTGTAGTGACAGCACCTGCTATAGTATTGCCAAATATGAACTATGATATCCCAATTGGGACTGATTTCCTAAGAAGATATGGAGTTATTACCAATCATAAGGGTGATACTCTCACCATTTTTGGCCAGGCTATTCCAATTTACTATAACTGGGAAAGGGCAGCTAAGAAAAAGAAACACAGCCTACCAATAAATATGGTCTACAGATATGTAGTAGTCCCAATTGATTATGTCAAAGCACGGTCAAATATAAAAGCAATACCCATAAAATCAATGAGTCAAATGGCATTCCACTTCGATCAAATCAGAGCATCACTATACCATCTTGAGATCAAGTAATTGTCCCAATGGGACTAACAATTAATATGCTGGAAGGACTTTATAGTGAAATATATCAACCATGGTCTAAATCTTGGTTTGAACCAAACATTGTATTGGTATTATCATTCCTGGCCATGGATAAATACACATCTTATGTGCAAACTTGCAAGGTTGCCCATCTCCATCAAGAAACATTAAACAATCGCATTTTTGCATCTTTTCCTGTCTTAAAATTCCCTCATTCATGAGTTCAAAACTTTTGTTGAATTAGAGATCCCTGATAAGGACCTACTTTGCATAAATGATGTTGTCCCTATGGCCAATTTAAGCAACCTGACCAACTCTGAGAAAGGCCAAGCTCAGGAGTTATTCTCTAGATACTTGGAAATATTTGTGTAGGAATACAGCTTTCTTGGGCTCTCTGGTGCTTCCACTGCTGGATACATAAAGGTTTTTAATAAAATTAATACAGATGCTACTATAAAATTTGGATTTTATGGTTTTATTAGAAACACTGGGGTAAAGAGAAAAGCGACTCCCCTCATTATTCAACTGATCAGCATTTAAACTGTTTCAAGGGTCAGAGGGAATTTGAGGATAGTTTTGGAATAGCTTTGATGCATTTTAAATTAGGTAAGATGGTATGCTCTCCTATCAGATTGTGGGGATTTGAGTTACTCTTTTTGGTGGAACAATAGTTGGGATGGGTTTTAGGGCAGAATGTACCCATGTGGTAAGGTTTTGATGTACATTAACCAACACCTCTAGATAAAATACTTTCCCCTTGGGGACCTCCACCACGCCTATAAAAAGGGGGGTCCCGCATAGGTGCTTTGAGGGACTTGGTTATGGTTGAGGGATTACCTCCTGCTGGTCGCCCTGAAATCCTTCAAGTGGTTGAAGTAATCTGACCATTCAATTTTACATTTAGTTCCCGTGCAGGTTCCAAAATGGTGTTACCCCAATAACAGGGTTCCACTGAGAATCAGCCAGGGTTTTTTGGCCAATATCCTCAATCACATTATTAACATTAATTAAATTGCTTTTTGGATCAACACAAACTCGTAAATGGCTGACATTTCCTTATCTAGGCTGATTTCAACTCAAGACGTTCTTCCTCTACAGCTGAGAGGGCAAATGTCCAAAATCACCCCCTCAATAATGTTGGGGGGAGAATAAGGTCGGAGGAAATGGCCATGTACTCAGCTGATGGTGACTCCTGTAGCTAAAGACTTTATAGAGTACTCATTGCCACATTTGTAGGTGATGGTGAAGGGACCCTCAGATTGATCCAAGCTTCCCGTTTGTAGGGGTAATACAGTTATGGTAGTATAATATCATGTTGAATACTTGGAAGGCAGGTAAGGGGTTTGGAGCTCATTGGCAGCTTGCCCTTCTTTAGTCACCGTTTTTGCTAGATTGGTCATAGCTTCAGATTGGAGTTGGATGATGCATTAAGCTAATCTTCTCATAAATTTTTCGGACTCCTCAACTCTAGAGGATAATATATCTTTAACTAAGAGAGCGGGTATTCCTGGTTCACGCCCATACAAGACATGGAAAGGGGACATTTTCAAAGCCCATTGATAACTAATTCAGTAATCCATAAGAGCACTGGGTAGATATTGATCCCAATGAAGAGGACAGAGGAGGCCATTTTTCAAAGAATGGAAACCAAGGTTCCATTTTCTCTTTCCACAGTCCCATTTGTGGAGGGGTTGTACGGAGCTGAGAAGAGTTGTTATGCTCCCATAGATGTGGCCAAGATTTAGACTACTCTGGAGGTGAAGTTCTTAACATTATTGCAGAGTAGTACTTGGGGGCAGCCGTGACGTGTGAAAATATGTTGATGTAAAAAGGTGGCGGTGTCCTTGGCTGTTTGGGCAGGAAGAGCCACGGCTTCCAACCACTTGGTGAAATGGTCAGTAGCTACTAGGGTTAAATTTGTTTCCACTAGTAGTCTGAGGAAGGGGACCTACTACATTCAAACTGATGGTGTGGAATGGTTGTTGAGGGGTACTTAGTTGATACTGGTATCTAGTCTTATAACTGGATTGCTTCTTACACGTAATGAAAGCTTCCAAGACGTCAAAAATAGCTTCCATCATTCCATCCCAATAGTACTGATCCTTAATCCACTCATAGTTTTCTTTGAACCTCCATAAACTAGGGTAGAGTGAGCTTCTAGGATAGCAGGTACACGTTCTGAGGGCCAAAGGTAAGGCAGCCATTTTGCCCCCACCTGCTTATACAACTTCCCGTTCTCCACTTTAGTATTATGGGAGTGTCGGGATAACATTTTCTGTATAGTCTCATCTCATACTCCCAGTCATTGAAGGTCAATAAGAGGTCATGTAACCTCTCCGCCTCACTAAAATACAAGTAAAGGACTGGTAGCCGAGTTAACCCATCAACATTCAAATGATAGTTTGCAGCACGGTGTTTGATTTTCATGTCATAAGGCTGAAGCTTTAGAGCTCATTGAGATAGCCAACCAGTAGGATCTTTCATGTTATGTAATCATTTTAAGGATGCGTGGTCATTAACCACAGTATAGAGGGTCCATATAGAAAAGGGCGGTGGTGCTTTACAGCTAACAGAACAGCAAGGCACTCCTTCTCCGTTACACTGTAGTTGTGTTCCACATTTGACAGCATATTACTAAAATAGGATACAGGATGATCTACACCGTGTTCATCTAATTGGGCTAAGATGGCCCCAATGGCATAGTCCAAGGCATCAGTGAATAAGATGAAGGGTTTATAATAATCTGGGTGCCATAGGATAGGACGTTGTAGCAGTTGCTTCATTGTTTCAAAAGCGGCCTTTTGTTCAGCACCCCAATAAAAGGGGGTATTCTTGGTTAATAGCTGGACAAGGGGCTCACTGAGTTGGGCGAACTTAGGGATGAACTGATGGTAATAGCCCATCATCCCTAGAAATACCTATATCCCATAGATTTTTAGGGTAAGCATTTCTAAGATAGCTTCGACCTTTTCCTGCATGGGCTTAATTCCTTTTTAGAAAATGGAGTGGCTAAGGAAATCCAAATTCCTTTGGAAGAAGGTACACTTTGAAGGACCATCTAGTACTAAAAAAAAGGTACACTTTGAAAATCCCCCTCGGGTTGGGACCATCTAGTACTAAAAAAAGGTACACTTTGAAGGCTTCAACTTTTAATATTAGACTTATGTAACCTTATAAACCTGCTTCAAGTGATCAAGATGTTCGTTGAAGGTTTTTGAGAACACCATGATGTCATCAAGATAGACGATGACACAAGTTAACTTGAGATCCCGCAAGATGTGATCCATATCACGCTGGAAAGAGACAGGTGCATTGCACAACCCTTGGGGTAATTGTGTGGGTTGGAAGAGACCTTCACTACAATAAGAGCACATTTCTCCTGACCCTGAGAAGAAAGGTCCATTTGCCAATAGCCACTGGCCAAGTCCATGGCAGAGAAGAAGTTAGAGCCAGAGAGTTGGGCCAGGGCATCATCAATGCGAGGGATAGGATAGCTATCCTTCCTAGTAAGGCTATTTAACTTACAGTAAATTCATGACTATCCAATGACCTCCGTTTTTTTTTTTAATTAGTAAGAGAAGTGAAGACCAAGGGCTTTGTGAAGGAACGAGTAACCCTGCATCTAATAACTGCTGGAGCTCCATCCTCATTTGTTATTCCTCCACTTTTGACTTTCAATAAGGTTTGGACCTAATAGGCCTGGCATCACCCACATTAATGGAGTGGCACCAGCCCTTCATGTGGCCATAATCAGTATCCGATTTGGAGAATATGTCACTATATTCATCTAACAAGGTATAACTTTTTCCAACTCCTCTGGGGTCAGCTTATCCAACTATGAACATCGGGCAAATTACACACCATGTTGTTCATGGGTAAGCCCAAATCCTCCATAAAGCCAACAGAGTAAATATGTTTGATGTTCTATACTGGGAGTAGGAAACCTCTGCCCATCTCCTGGTAATTCTGTATGATCATGTCCTTCCCGGTGAGGTTTCCCAGTAGAATGGTAATTGGCCTCTGATAGGCTGGGTCTAGTATCCCAGGCAATACACGAGGCTCCAAGGGGATAACGCCCTCAATAGTTATGAGGTGCAACAAGCAATGGTGTGGGATTTGTAGTGTGATTTTAGTGTCAACCACTCTTTGTTCAACAGGCTTAATTAAGACCTCGTATGCATAGTAGAAAGGGATACCATCCCTAGCATCAACTGAATCAGGACATTTCTTTTTGTTGCGCCCAGAAGTGGAATAAGGCAAAGTTATAGCTGAAAAGGGGTTTTGACCAGGAAAGAGTATTCATGCTTACTAGGTTTTTTATTAGATAAGACTAAAGGGACTTTGTAGTTGAGTAGTGAGAGGACCTCTTGCTTCAGGTTTATTATTCCTTAATACTCAATCATAAATTGAGCGCCGATGATAATATCATATGCATTGTTGTCCAAAGCCACAGCAGGGGCTGATAGGGTAAGCTTCTTAATTCAAGTGGGAAGGTAAGAGTATGCCCCAATAGAAAGGGTATTGTTGGGACCAGCAGTTCCAAATTCTTGCGTGTACTCCAAGTCAGGTGCTAGCTTTATCTTCTTAATAAGCTTAATGGAAATCCAGTTAACTGGGGAGTCAGTGTCCAGGATGGCCATTATTTGGACTTTTTGAATGACCACTTCTACCTTAGCGAGTGTTCCTCCAAAGTTAGGTGTCAAGGCTAAGACTTCCTTAAGCTGGAAAGTGGAGGTAAGCTTTCGCGCAGTCATGGGCTATTTATCCAGGATAAATTTCATGGTATGGACCCACCGAATAGGTCAAATCAAGCTAGATATGAAGTGATCACCATCGCTGGCAGTGTCAATAACTTTGGGAAACCCTAGAATTTGGCTGGGGTACGTTTCCTCAGGTATGGTGGTCATATCTACTCCTCCAGCATTCAAATGATCAAGAACCTCTACCTCTGTGGGGGCTCCCAATATCTAGTAACCAACGTCGTCATAACCCCTTTCAGAAACGTCCCCAAGAGTATTCTCAACAACTGGCAAGGCCGTGATGGAGGTAGGAGAGATGGCCATAGGAGATTGAATAGCCTTAGGGAGCGCATTTATCAGCTTAGCTGGAGGGGTAGGCACAGCAGCTTTAGAGAGCTTGTGCAGGCGTAGAGTTTTTACTACCATAGAGGGCTTTGATACATAAGAAGGATTGATAATCTTTTTAAGTCTCATTGAGGGATCAGGTTTAGCAGGGAGGAGGGGCACGGGTGAGCTTACTCTCCTCTGTTCAACAGGTGGAAGCTTCTTAATGGTTAACGCTGAAGGTTCCACCTCAGCGTCATTTGAGTTAGCACATAATTGGAAGTCGGCCACTTCTAACAAAGCCTCTTTAAGGTCACGGATTTTTTTTAAATGGCATTTTAATGAGATAAGATTTAGTTTAGAGAGGGTTGTGAGATTACCCATTTACCAGGGCGGCGATAGCATCATCAAGGGTAAGCATGTTAGAGGTTGAAAACCTTTGCGCAGCAAGGTAAAATCGTTCAGCAAAGTCAATGGTTGATTCACCTTCAAACATATCAAGGAGCATAAAGGCCTGTTTTTCCCTGTGTAGAATCTGCTTTTTTCAAATTCAGCTAGAAGATCCTCCTTCACCTTTGTCCAGATGTGCAAAGGGTTCAGTTAAAAAATTATCATCTCTTGAGCTAAGCGGCTTAAACAAGGAAGGATGTGTTACAATTTTTGCTTATCCGTTGCATCACACATAGAAGCTTCATAAACATACAAGAAAGTAGCAATACACCCTTCACTAGGGATGAACTTATCTGTAAAACATTTTTTATTGAACGCCGCTCAGGTCCTTTATTTAAGGATAAAGCTTGTTAGTTGCTTTTCCAGAGCAAATAGACGTGATTTAATGTGAAAAAAAAATTTGGGAGGGTTACTCACGTTTGAAGCCTCCATTTTTGACGATTTTTGAGGTGTACAGGGGTCTCCTGTAGTGAGCACCATTTTGTAGGATTCCATCTTTCTTGTGCTCGCTGGTGCTTCCGTCGCTGGATCCCACAAAAGTTTTTAATAAAATAAATATAAACGCTACTATAAAATTTGGGCCCTATGATTTTATTAGAAGAGTCAGGGTAAAGAGAAAAGCAATCCCCATTGATATTCATTCAATCAGTATTTAAACTGTTTTGAGGGTCAGAGGGAATTTGAGGATAGTTTTAGAACAGCTTTGCATTCTGAATTAGGAATTATGGTATACTCTCCCATCAGATTGTGGGAATTTGAGTTACTCTTTTTGGCGGAACAATAGTTGAGATGGGGTTTTGGGGCAGAATGTACCCATGCAGTAAGGTTTTGATGTACTAGAACCAATCACTGCTAGATAAAATACTTTCCCCTTGAGGGGCCTCCACCACGCCTATAAAAGGGGAGGGTCCCCGTGTAGGTGCTTTGAGGGACTTATATATGGTTGAGGGAGTACCTTCTGCTGGTTACCCCAAAGTCCTTCATGTGGTCATAGTAATCCAACCGTTCAATTTTACATTTAGTTCCCGTTCAGGTTTCAAAATGGTGTTACCCCAATAACAGGGTTCCACTGAGAATCAGCCAGGGTTTTTTGGCCAATATCCTCAATCACATTATTAACATTATTTAAATTGATTTTTGCTCATCGAAAACTTGTAAATGGCCAACATTTTTCCTGTATAGGCTGATTTCAACATGTTACATTCTTCATCTGCAGCTGAGAGGGCAAATGTCCGACAATTTGCACAAGATGATTTCAACTTGTGATGTGCTAAGGTTATCACCCACAATATCAATACAGGAGATCATAAATCAATTCAATTATGTCTGATCAGACACTCAAAATCATCAGAAGAAGCTGTATCCAAGGAGATTAAGGAACTCCTCAATCATGGCATGATAGTGCCTTTAAAATTTCCATGAGCAGCACCAATTTTAATAGGAAGAAAAAAGGTGGAAGCAACTTAGTGGTCATTTGTAAAAATTTACTCTAGGTTGATTATCAGCGGGCAACCCAGTAACCTTTTTACTGCACAGGTTTGATTTCCGCGTGCACTTTGTCATGTTGTATATAATGTATTATGAATTGATAATAGTATGGAGACTATTATCCATAGTTGAGATTGAACTATTATTTAGTCCAACGCTTAGCCATTATCTCTGATTAAATACTCTTAAAGTTGTACTTGTAGGGATTTGTTCCATATACTATTGTCCACCTGATTTTTGTTAAGATACACTGGTGACAGTCTCTCTTGGCCCAACACACAGTCAGCAGCTATCCCTGATTGTGGTTCCTTCATCTCTAGATCCCCACTCAGATCTTTACTCTTCTCTTTGAGAGTCTTCCAATTACATCCTTCTGTAATAATATCCTTGAGATTGAATGACACAATAGAAGCTGATAGTTTAACTTTACACCAAATTGATAATATAACAGTAGATAATTCTTTTCTAAATATTGTTTTTTATTATAATAAATCCTAGAGAATTATATAGTAGGGGATCGGCTGTCTAACCCTCAGTTGACACCTCTTTGATGAAATGGCAGCCGTTGCAATTGAATCACCCTTCATCATCTCAGCAGTGATGGTCTTCCCCATCCTGGCTAGGATTCTGTCATTGGACATCCTCAAGACCTCAAATAGAAAGAGTCAGAAATCGTGCCCCTAACGCTTTCCTCTTTATCCAAGCAAACCAACCATAATTGGCTAGCCACCTGCTTAGGTAATGGGACTTATTAACCATTATGGCAGGTCACTCACCAACTAATCATTTGCTAGTTGCAGGTGGCATCACTCGCCTCACAACTTGAATCTTAAATTCCCAATCAGTCAGTGATGAAGCCCAATCAATCTCAATTGGTACACCTGATTTTTAATCACTATCAGATGCCCCTATTTCGTTGGCAACTCTGCCTGATGAGATCTTAAGTATTCATCCAGATCAATCCTCAACAGATACAATTAGGCAAATATCTCAAGATCCCATGAATGAGTTCCTATGAAACTCAGGCCAACTGATTTCTGATTCACTTTGCCTTAGGGAATTTTCCCCTAGTGATACCAGGTAATCTAGAAGGCTGGGAGTATGGGCAAAAATCCCAACACATCCCCCCTCTTGCCTAGATTTCCAGCAAGAAAAGGACTGGGGCATGAGAACACCACTTCAAAACTTGGTCAAATACTTCATTGGTTCAAGTGGAGTACACTCATCAATACTCAATGCTGCTCAGGATGACCTTTAGTATACGGCGTTCTTCCTCTTCCTCCTTGCTACCGCCTTCTCAGAGCGCGGTACCCAAGACCTTCTGTCATGCTGGGCTGATCAATTTACTCTTGATGATATTAGTCCCAGGATCCAGTTTTCCCCTGTCAGGGTATATGACCCGCTGTCATATTCAGAATTCTTGGTCTGGCGTCCTTGATTTCCTGATTTTCTTCATCCTGGACAGGAGACTCTTGCAATTGATGTTCGTTTTGCAGCTTAATTAAGATTACTTATTTATGTTCGCCTTCATTATTTCACTCATAAACTTTTGGCTGTAAGTCATTCTTAATCCTTCCCTTGAAAGCTTATTTCATTAATTTTATGAAATTAATTTCCCAAAAATTAGAGCCTAATGGATTATAAAGTGCTTAATGTCAACTTCTATATAATTCCAACATCCCCCCTCTCATTTAGCTCATATTTCAAATTCCAATTTTCGCTACCTGCAGCTCCTCAATAGTCTGTCTGATCCAGACCTCCGCCTCTTCCAGAAGATGAGTCAGGATGCTCGATGGAACCTCTTTTATGGTCCTTCCAGGACTCATACGCCTAGTCTGGCACAAGCGGCTAGTCCTTCCATTGAATTACTGGAAACAGTAACTAATTCCTCCAAAGCCAGGCTGGCCTTTGTTTTGAACAACTCTCAGCCAACTCTTCCTCTGCAGTTGATTCCAGAGTAGGACTTCAAAACCCTTCTGGATTTAGCTCCTTTTGCTGATGCTCCAAACATCATCGTAGATGCTCCAGAGATTATGCCAGTTGCTCTAAAATTTTCATTTCTGGCTGGGTCAGACTTGCTCCCTGAGTTCCTCTTCTGACTCAGTCAATTCTAAAAAGCTGTTGTTCTGGTCTCTGAGCTCTCAATCGGTAACAGCATTCACTTTGAGCTCCCCTACGCTGAACTCTGGACCCAAGTCACTGAGGCTTTGACTTTAGTCCTGAATCCCTCTGATCTTGATAACCCTCTGGATCAGGATACTGCCGCTTATGCTCTTCGCTTTGCTGGCCAAGTTCTTTAAAGTTGGTCCACAAAGCTTCCAGCCTCACCTGGTTTCCACCGTTCATTCAGATTTAGCTTCCAAAAAGCCCATAGTCACCTCTTTCAGGATGCAATCCGCTCTCTGCACAACTATCTCTTCTCCAGAGCTTCCCATCAGTATCTTCCGCTGATGGTGTTAGTAGGGGGCATGATTCAGCAACCCCCATTGAGTATTCCTTCTTTGTTGCCAGCCCACATGTCTGGTGTCCTTGATGAAGCCCGTCAGCAGCTGCTCAGGACTAATCTTCTAGCTCTGGTGTCATATCAGGATTACTCAGGGTTATTTGTCAATTTCCTCTTTTTATACTGTTGCTTTCCTCCCCACTCCAGGGTTTTGCGATTAGATTCCTCTGACATCTCAATTTCCCTTCCCCTAGTCACTTTTTCTCCGGGCTTGGCATCCACTCAATAAACGTGGTTTTGTGCAGGTCTCACCCTTGCAAGCATCTGATTACATATCAATTTTAATGGGCTGTTTATTCCTACCGCGATCCATCCTCCCTCCTCCAAGAGGTGACATAGGCGGAATCATCCCCATACCAAGGATAATCAATAAAAATAAAAATTATATAAATATATCAACTTTTATATATATATACATTTATTATTTTTTTTCTTTTTTTCTCCAATATCTTTTATCAATTTTTTATCTTTATTTTTCTTTTTTTTACTATGGGACTTGACCTTGTTTTGGTTCAGCGGTCCATCTTTTCCCCCAAACTGGGTCATGGGTACTTAAACCTACCAGTTTTCCATGGTTCAGAGGTCCTTTTTTTAAGACTAAACCATCTAGATTGGTTCAGAGGTCCTTTTTTTGGACTTGACCTAATCATCAGGACATTACCAACTTAATGGTTCATTGGTCCTTTGGGAACTCTTTTATTTTCTTCATCGATCCAACACTTTAGATACTTAGCGTGGACTCAATTTACAACTCTTTCATCCAAGAGATTCTTGATGGAGTAAGCACAGTCGCCATCTTGGCAATCACTTCAAATGGACCTGACCAAAACGCATCTAATTTGTTTCTTCGTCCAAAACCATGTGTATCACAATAGGCAACTCTTTCCCCTATTTGATATTCTTCTATTGCTGGTTGTTTCTTGGTATCCATTGATTTCACTTGTATCCTTTTCTTCAAGGTTGTATTGGATGCTTATGATTGCATATTGATCAGGATACTCATCAGTCAGTTCAAGTATTGCTCAGTACTCATTCCCAATGTAGGTTCCACCACCAAATATAAAATCAGCGGCAACGTGATCTTTCTTCCATATAATAATTCAAATGGCGTCTTTCCTGTTGCCGTATGATGACTAATGTTGTAGGAAAACATCACCAAACTCAGGTACATTCCCCACGTGGAAGTTCTCCCTGCAACTAGCTATCTTAGCGTCATGGCCAGCGTCCCATTGACCCGTTCTACTTTCCGTTC
This sequence comes from Massospora cicadina, assembly GCA_022478985.1. Lineage (NCBI taxonomy): Eukaryota > Fungi > Entomophthoromycota > Entomophthoromycetes > Entomophthorales > Entomophthoraceae > Massospora > Massospora cicadina. The sequence goes on along the minus strand of JAKSZP010010523.1, from coordinate 83,727 downwards.
ATCTCCAGCTGTATGGTACTGACATGACTCCTCGGATCCCCATTATTTCATTTAACCTCAGGATCACATGAGATGTGAAGTTGGTCCCATTGTCACTCAGCAGGACCTGCAGACATCCAAGCTGGTATACCACTTGATCCAGGATGAACCTCACGGTACTGGTAGTGTCTACTCTAGTTAGAGCCTTCATCTCGACCCATCTCATCAGCTGTTGATGACAACTATGATGTACTTGGCTCCCCCTGTGCTCATCATCAGCGGTCCCATCACGTCAATGGACACCATGTGTTAGGCGGATCCAGGGCGGACCAGTCAGTATCCAGTTGTATTCTTGTGTGGTTTGTGCAGCTGGCACTCCACGCAACAAGGCAGATAATCCGTGACATCATAATTGATTGATTTCCAGTAATAATACTGGCGAATATGGTCAGTTGTTTTCCTCAGGCCTCCATGCCTGATAACCTTGTGAGCTGCTTGTACTATCGCTGCTCTTTCCAATGGTTTCAGGAATAATAGCCGCTTCCCATTGATCATCTTGAATACTTGTCCATCCATAGTCTCAGTGTTTTCCATCACTTTTTGAAGTGCACCTTGGATTTCTTGAGGTTCATCCCCAATTTTTCCTTTGACCAATCTCTGAAATAGCTCATCTGCCTGCAGGTACACTAACTGGACTATTGGCAACCGCGATAAGCCATCCACATTCTGATGAGGAGCCCCCACTTGGTAAACTATCTCATAATTGTAAGCCTGAAGCTTAAGCACCCATTGGGCCAGTCATCCTTCTGGTTTTCTTAAATTGTGCAGCTAATGCAGCAAAGAGTGGTCCTTCACCACCTTAAAGTGCGTCCCATGGACATACACCTGAAACTGCTTGAATGCATATATGACCGCAAGGTATTCCCGCTCAGTCACAGTGTAGTTCCTATCAGTGGCTGAGAGTGTCCAGCTCACATACGACACCAGATGCTTATCCCCAAGTTCATCTACTTGGCTCAGTATGGCGCCAATCGCCATCAACAAAGAATCAGTTTGAATGATAAACTCCTGATTGAAATTTGGATATTTCAGAATTGACAAATCTATCAAATACTAGAATAACTCATCAAAGGAGTCCTAAGCCTCTTCATTCTATACAAATCCTTTTTTTGGATCCTTTAATAAATGGAATAATGACTTGGCTATTTGGGCGAAGTCCCAAATAAATCTTCTGTAGTATCTGACCATCCCAAGGAATAATGGATGTCTCAGACACTCTTCAGTACAGCCATACGCTCTATAGCTGCTATTTTCTGGGTTTGCAGCTGCAATCCACTTGAGTTGATTATGAATCCCAGGTATTCCAAATCTTTCTTGAAGAAGTGGCACTTCCTTGGCTTGATCTTCAGGTTGGCCGCGGACAGTTGCTTAATTACTTCTTCCATGTGGTGCAAGTGATCAGCAAACGTCCTACTGAACATGTTGATATTGTCTAGATATACTAGGATGCATGACAACTTCAAGTCGCTTAGTATCGCATCCATGGCCCTGTGAAACGTTGCAGGCGCATTGCAGAGACCCTGGGGCACCCTCGTCAGTTGATATAGCCCCTGTGCAGTAATAATCGCGCATTTTTCTTAGTCCTCCTTTAGCAAGTCAATCCGCCAATATCCTAAGATTAGATCCATCGCGGAGAAATACTTCGCTTCTCCTAAATGATCCAGCACATCATTGATCCTCAGTAGGGGATATGAATCCTTCTTTGTAATTTTGTTCAGCCTTTGGTAGTCAATCACCACCTGGTCTTTCATCCTTCTTCTTCACGATTAGAATCAGACTCGCCCAGGGACTTGATGCCAGAACTAGAAGCCCATGCTTCACTAGTTTACTGATTTTATCACCACTACCGCTTCAGTGGCTTTTGATCTTTGGATCAGTCTCTTCATTATCAATAGATTTTCCCCAGTGTCAACCTTGTGAATTACATCTTGTGTGCATCCCAAATCATGGTCATCCTGAGCGAAAACTTCCCAATATTTACAAATAGTTTGAGCACCTCCTCCTGCTGGCCTTCCAGCAGATCAGCGAACTGCTCTTGATTGACCAATAGGTTGATGCTTTTGGCTACCCCAGCTGGTAATCCCATTTCATTGAGAGACCCAAAATTGTGGAATCATCTCAATTTGGCCGTCAGGATCAGATGAATAAACGCGATGATCTGATTCTTATTGATCTTCATCAGTTTTTCACTCAAATTTGCCAGGAGAACTTGAATCTCTCCATGGCCTGGCATTATTATCCCAGGAGCCACCCATGGCTCCACTCTGGACTTCTTCCAGGGGCTTCTGACCTTCCCATACAACAGATCAGGAATCTCCAAAGTCACCTCTGTGTCAACTATTATCTGCTATCCGGCTGGTATGTTCCTCTCTTTCTTGATCCTTATTGGAATTCCCCAGTTCTCTAGGATTTCCACAGGCATTTCACGTCACTTCCTACCAACTAATTGGTATCAAATCGGTATAATGCCATCATTGTATATCAGATTAATGAAGTTGTTTCTCCGATTCAAAGGAGCTTCATCGTACTTCTGGTATACCAATGGTAACGTCTGACCCAGTATGGTCAATGTATTATCATCAAAGTTACATTTAACTCCATACTTTCATAGGAACTCTGTTCCAATCAGAATGTCATAGTTTTGGTTGGCCAAAACTATGGCTGGTGCAGATACCACCAATGACCCAAATTGTAGTGGCAGTGCACTATACGCTTCACAGGAAACAGTGGTGTTCTGCCCAGGTGTCCAATTTCTCTCTTGTATTCCAAGTCCAGCTAGATCTTCATCCTCTTTACTAGCTTGGTTGAGACAATATTGATGGGCGCTCCACTGTCAACAATCACCCTCACCCTCACTCAATTCACTTGTATATCTATATATGTACACTAGGAGTATTTTAATATAGTATTTACTGAGTGAATGGCGGCGTTATTAGCCAAATCTAGGGTTTGAATAATCTGCGCCAATAATTCATAAAACAATTCCTTTATCACGCTGATGGGGATAGACAGATTAGCTTCATATAAACAGATTTCTGATACCTCTTCAGGATTCTCAGTTCCTCTAATCTTCTCCGCCAGTTGTCAGGCATATGGCCATGCAACTTCCTGGATTATCTTGGGGTCGATTCTCTTTGCCCCAGCTCTAGTCACGGCATTCACATCATTTTGACCACTTGATAAAGTTGATCCTGCTCATTGTCTACAAAAAGATTGCTAATGTCAATTTCTTCATTCATGATATTGGGAGGAACATATTTCTCCGCCACTCTAGACTGTTTCTTGTCTAGGCAGCGGGCCCTTTTCCTGAATCCTTGGTGGCTGCTGTCTCCTTGGCCTGGACCACGTTAATCTGATCCTTCAGCTTTTTACAGTGTACGGCGAAATGTCCTTTCACGCCACACTGATAGCAGACCTTCTCCTTCTTGCTTAACTTTCTAAATCCTTTGGGCTTATTTCCTGGCACAGTTCAATTGGTAGCCTCTTTTGCTCCTTTGTTTCCCTTCGTGGGATTTAGATTTTGTACCAAATTTGACTTGAAGCTTCTATTTGGGGCATCAAATGTCGCTCCCAAAATCTTCAGGTTGTCTACCATTTTTGAGGTAGTTATCTCCGTTGCAAACATGGAAAACATAATACAATGCAAATTGTGATAGGGATGAAGGGCCACTTTCAAAGCAATTCTAGCATCAAAGTCATCCAATGCTGTCACTCCGGCCAGGATCTGTGACTCCTGGTAAAATTGATCCACGAAGCTAGCAAGAGACTCATCTTTATGGAACTGAATTCCCTTAAATTCTTGCTTGCGTTTCAATATGCGGGTTGGACTTCTGAACTCCTTCATAATGGCCGTCTTTGCCTCAGCGTACGACCAGCTGTCCACCTCAAGGTGAGATAACACTAAGTTTTGACAGTCAGTGTCCAGGAAGTTCATGACCATCAACGCCTTTTGACGATCTCCATAGCTGTTCATGGTCATGTCAAACAGTCAGAAAAACGCTGGGGCGTTATCCCAATGGAATGTTGGCAATTTTAGCATTGCTCTAAATTTTTCCAAGTCATTTCTGGCCAATTCTCTCAATTCAGCTACTCTGCTAACTTGTGAAGTGACTTTGTGCATCATCTCTAAAATGGCATTGAAAGTGGGCGGCATATTCCTTAAGGTATTTGACTTCCCAACTATTATGCGAGAACTTCTTTCTTTGGCATCTCATTGCCATATCTGGCTCACAGGCACATCTGTGAGCTTTAAATTCCTCCACTTCTTTAATTAATTTCTTGATATATGTTCAAATTTTCTTAAAGGAACGCGATCTGCTTCTTGTCCATTTTCAAGTATAGGACCTCTCAAACAAGTCTCCTTCTTTCTTCTTCAATGAGTTTACTTTGCCAAGTAACTCGTTCCCAAAATTGGCTACATTCTCTACTCCTTCCTCCACCTTGGCAACTTGTTCTTCCAAGGCCGAGAACTCCTGATGGTCCACTAAGTTTGAGTCATTCTGATTTACAGTGGCGATCTCAGTCCACAGCTTGTGTATTTCTTCTTTGTATGACATTATAATAGATTCTTTACTCAACTACCCCTGTAGTGAGCACCAACTTGTAAAAATTTACTCTAGGTTGATTATCAGTGGGCAATCTAGTAACCTTTTTACTGCACATGTTCAATTTCCTTGTGCACTTTGTTGCGTTGTGTAGAATGTATTATGAATTGATAACAGTATGGAGACTATTTTCTGTAGTTGAGATTAGACTATTATTTGGTCCAACGCTCAGCCAGTATATCCGATTAATTACTCTTAAAGTTGTACTTTGTAGGGATTTGTTCCCTATACTCTTGTCCACCCAATCTTTGTTAAGTATCCCGGTGACAGTCTCTCTCAGCCCAACACACAGTCAGCAGATATCCCTGATTGTGGTTCCTTCATCTCTAGATCCCCACTCAGATCTTTACTCTTCTCTCTGAGAGTCTTCCAATTACTGCCTTCTGCAATAATATCCTTGAGATTGATTGACACAATAGAAGCTGATAGTCTAACTATACACTGAATTGATAATATAACTGTAGATAATTCTTTTCTAGATATTGTTTTTTATTATAATAAATCCTAGGGAATTATATAGTAGGGGATCGGCTCTCTAACCCTCAGTTGACACCTCTTCGATGAAATGGCAGCCGTTGCAATTGAATCACCCTTCATCATCTCAGCAGTGATGGTCTTCCCCATTCTGGCTAATATTCCTTCATTGGACATCCTTGAAACCTCAAACGGAAAGAGTCAGAAAACATGTCCCTAACGGTTTCCTCTTGATCCAAGTGAACCAACCATAATTGGCTATCGACCTGCTTAGGTAATGGGACTTATTACCCATTATGGCAGGTCACTCACCAACTGACCATTTTCTAGTTGCAGGTGGCATCACTCGCCTCGCAACTTGCTATTCATTCCCAATCAGTTGGTGATAAAACCTGACTGATCCTAATCAGTTCACCTGATAGTTAATCACTATCAGATGCCCCTATTTTGTCGGCAACTCCACCCAATAAGATCTTAAGTATTCATCTGGATCAATTCCTGATGGATATGATCCGGCGAATACTTCAAAATTCCCCAAACATAGTTCCTCTGAAACTAGGGCAACCAATTTCCAATTAACTTCGCCTTAGGGAATTTTCCCCTAGTGATACCAGGTAATCTAGCAGGCTGGGAATATGGGCAAAAATCCTAACATCATTGATTATTGGAAGTTAAACAACATCAAAAAAAGGACTTGTACCCTCTGCCATGAATTGACGATGCCTTGGATAGGCTAAGGGTGCAAAGTTCTTTTTGGCAATGGATTTTATCAGCAGATATTGGAAAATAGATCTTTCCAAAGAGGAGTGCAAAAAATGTGCAATTATAACCCAAGAGGGCCTATTCCAGCTGATGAGAATGCCTCAAGGGCTCTGTAATGCCCCAGCTACCTCTAAAGTCTATGGACGCAATTTTCGGAGATTTTAGTTGTCATGTGTACTAGTGTACCTTGATGATATTAACATTTTCAGCTGCACTTTTGATGACCACCTGGAACACTTAGAGGAGACTTTCAGAAAGCTAGCAGCCGCAAACCAAAAATCAAGCCAAAAGACAAATCTTCAAAGACCAACTGGATTACCTTGGATTTGAAATTGACAAAGTGGGTCTTCAGCCCTAACCCTCTAAGCTGGATGCTATCTCCAAAATGAAATGTCCCAAATCCAAGCGCAATATCCAAGTATTAATAGACATGATATGGTACTATCGCCAATTTAATGCCAATTTTGCACAATTTGGGAAGCCTCTTTTCTATCTACTTAAAAATAAGATCCCATTTAACTGGACTCCAGCTTGCCAGGATGCATTTGACCAACTCTGATTGGCCCTTATTGGACATACCTGTTCTTCAATACCTGGACTTTAATCATGAATTTATTGTTCAAACTGACACATCCATAACAGCAGTGGGGGCCAAGTTATCCCAAGTTGGAGAAGATGGTAAAGAACATCCAATTGCCTTCACTAGTTGGACCTTAAATTTTCATAAAAGGAACTACACATTGACAGAATGAGAATGTTTAGACATCATATATGCTTGCAAGCAATCTTGTGTTTACCTTCATGGCACTTATTTCAAAGTTATTACCAATCAAGCTTCATTAAGGTGGTTGAACAACTTAAGAGAACCTGAGGGCCTATTAGCCCACTGGGCGTTAAAGGCTTAAGATTATGACTACACAATTGACATTAAGCTGGGGCAAACTATCAAAACGCTGATTGCCTATCCTGACTACCCACCATTACAACTCTTAGTCAGACTGATGAGTTGTTAAAGAAAATGGTCAGAGGAGAGCACCAAGATGAGCCTGAATCCATCCAAGTACTATCAGATCTACAAAAAATACAATCATAAAAAATGGGACGCTTTACAAAATCGTTGAGGGCAAGAAGTATATTTTCCCAAGGCCCTCAGCCCAAACAGATCTAATAATGGCGGTGCATAAGGCCAAAGTTCATGGTGGATGCAAAAAGATGAAAGAGCATCTGAAGTATTTTACTATTGAGAGTCAATGCATTTTGACATCCAAGAAACGTTAGAATGCTGTGCGGAATGTCGAGGTGAAATCCTGTTTCAAAAAATCACATCTTACCAGATTGTTCGGCCCAAGTTTTCTCAGCACACTGTATCTATTGACGTTGTCAGTTCCCTTCCAACAAGCAATATGAAGGCCAAGTACATTATTGTAGCCATCGACCACTTGACCAAATGGGTTGAGACCAAGGCTATTTGGGAAGCTGGAACATCAACTACAATCAAATTCATCTTTTGAAACATCATCCACAAGCTTGGATGTCCCCAGGTTATTATGATTGATAATGGAACAAATTTTACCACTAATGTCCTTGCCAAGCTCACCAATTAATGGGAGTGTAAGGTGTGCTTTCTGCTCCTTATCATCCCTAAACTAATGGTACAGTTGAGCGCTAAAATGGGACGTTGGTGAACATTATCAGGAAATTAACTTCCGCCAAACCATCCAAATGGAGTACTTATCTAAGTTCAGCATTATTTGTCTACAATATCTCCTACCATTCATCAACCAGGAAGTCCCCTTTTTCAAGTATTTTATGGAAGACTTTTGGCCCTACCAACGCTAGTATATTCAGCCCTAGAGGATCCTGGCAAAAACACTTATCCTCAATACGTCAAGAAGCTTGTGGATACTTTAATCAAACCACATACCAAGCCTTCAAAAAATTTTGCTGTAAAAAAAGGTTTAACATCAAAAGGACTTAGAGAATCACTACAAATTGGCCAAATTTGAAGTCAACAATAAAGTTCTGTTTTGCAACACCCATAAATCGGGCCAATTGCAAAAGTTAGATTGCATCTGGGCAGGGCCATTTGAAATAATTGAGAAGACATCTCAGTTCATATACAATCAAGGATATTAGAACTGGTCATATATACAACTGAGTTCTTGCAAAAATCCTAAGAAAGTTCAATAAGCGGGCCAATTAAGAAAAGAAAAAACCATACATACATCATACATATAATTATAGTTTTATTCTAATTAATACTTTAGTTCACACCTGAGGATGGGGAGAGGATCCAACTCCAGACTTGTTGACAGTTTTGGCTAAAATTAACAAATTACAAATATCAATGAAGGCTAATTGGAAATCTTAAGGCTTATGTTTGGGTCAAGTGGGGTAAATTGTCAGATTCTGGTGGTTGACCCAAAAATAAACCCTTTGACAACTAACAGATCAGAACGATTATCCTCCCAATGCTCAAGCTTATATCAAATTCTCAACTTAAAGCCTATTGCAATTACATGTCTTGTGATGATTTTATCACATCTGTTAAATCTAAATATTTTGTTAAAAGCTCATGCAAATACTCTCTCAGATTATGGCCAATTATCACTGCACCAAAAACTTGGCAATTGATTATAACTGTTGGGGATAAATCAAACATTCAGCATTAAAATTGTTCAGGATTACCATCTAGTACTAAAAAAAATTGTTCGGGATTGACCCAAAGATAATGACTAAGAGTCCCATGGGCATATAGATGAACATAACATAATCAATTTCCCGCCCAAGGGCTAAAATTAATATGCCAATCCTCATAATTAGCATAATAGCACTTAAACATGGACTGCACAAATGGGAATACCTAGTGCTATTGAGAGAGAGCCTGCCAATGTCCCACTTAGGGGCACATCATTTACTGCAATGATGCCAAAATTTTAAATAATATTTAATTTGTCAGAAGTATGATGAAACTCAAATTGAGAGTATTCTAGGACAATTTTGCATGTTCTTATGGCGATTTTTGTGTCTGAAACCCTCCCAATTCTGAGATTATTTTGCCACCAATAAACCTAGCAATAGGTCATAATCATATTAGTTCAAGAGAAGACTGAGGTGGAAAATAATCTGTTGAAATTGTGTGCTTGAATGTGGCCAGGAGATGCCCTAGAGGTCAAATACTGGCGCCTGGCCTAATGACAGAGCATCAAATAAATATCATCTAATAAAAGATATTTTAATATATCTCCTTCCTAGTTTTTATAAGGATTCTTTCCTTGTTGAGTGTCAGCAAGCTAGAAGTGCCAAACCCACAGCTTAAAACTTTGCCTGCCTTGGAAGAAGTTCTCAACTACAAAGGTAAAATTTAGCCCAAAATTGACCAGAAGATCTGAGCTATTTGATTACACCTGTTGAGTTTCCAAATGGTCAGAACACCGTAAGCCACTGGAAAAATTGAGGATCAATTGGCCAAACTTCTTCCCAATTAAGCGCACAGGATCATAATTATCAAGTGAGCAATCCATGTGATTTAACAGGGCGTAGCCATCACCCTTCTTATACCCATCAACCCATTAAGTTTATGATCAAATTGAGACATAAAGTTATCCCTATTTTATCATAAAAAATTGGGGCAACCAACCCAATAGATTATATTTTCCAGCTTAAATTTAGTGTGGTCATTGCACCCATATCCTTAACTGCTTTGGCCTCCAACCATTTAGCAAGATGATTGAGGTTACTAATTTAGCCTTGAATGGCTGCCAGTATTGACCAAGAGGCCCACAAAGTCAATAGATATGGTGTTCCAGAAAAAAATAGGTTTGACTAATTGATAATAAGTGGCCTTTCAGAAAGGCTCTTGAGTTTAGCATTTTTTATATAGCTGAGATAACTATAGATATTAAAAGCCATTAGTTCCCAATAATAATATGATCTTAACTGTTAAGAGTTTTTAATTGGCCGTGACTGTTGCCTTATTGAACATGATAATTAAGTTAATCCTCTCAGTCAGCCAGGGAAACACAACAGATTGATTGTCAATACTTTTGTAAAAGATTTTACCATCCTTGGTAAAATTCCATCCCAGTTTCCCCATCATGCGTTGAACTTCTTCAGGCTCAATATAACTTTACTGAGGGACCACTCCTTTTAAACAATCCGTTGGCTAGAGCAGTTAGTAAGACTACACTAGGCAACAGGAGAGACCATCCGCGTTCTGATGCTTAACGCCTGCATTGTTGAATTTTGAAGTCATAGACTTGCAATTTTAAGACTAAGGACCAACCATCCTTCAGATACAAGATTTTGTAACCAGCGCAGAGAGGCATGGTCAGTTACTAAAGTAAAATGTACGCCATATACATAAATACAAAATCATTTACAAGTGTAAATGAAAGCTAGACACTTTTTGGTAACAGGAAAATTCTATTTGTGTATACAGCATCCAGCTGAAACAAGCAATGAGGTGGTCTACCCCTTTATCAATTAATTGGGATAACATTGCCCCTACAGCGGTGAATAAAGCATCCATCTGAATGATGAACAAATTATTAAAGTTGGTGTACATGAGTATTGGCGCTTGGGTGAGGCACAGCCTTAGCATGTCAAAGGCCAGCTGGCAGGTCCCTGACTACTCAAAGTGTTTTCATTTTTTGAGGAGATAAAAAAGGGGTTCACCTATTTCTAAAATTTACACAAAAAGTTTGATATTAGCTGACCATCCCAAGGAACACTTAAAAGTTGCATTTACTGATTAGTCATGTAATTTGTTTGATTTATCTTATCTTTGCCAGTTAGAGCCATAGGCTCTGTTTGTCAATGACAAACCCCAGATATTTGAGTTGCTCTCAAAAGGTGTTACACTTACGTGGCTTAATTTTAATATCAGCCTTGATGAGCCAGCATAAAAAATTCTCTAAATAGTGCAAAAGCTAAGTAAACTTTCTTGGAATGTTATTTATATTATTTGAATAAACTAAGATGAAGAACTTTTAAAATGCCTAATATTTTGTCCTTAGCCCATTGAAAGGTCGTGGGGGCATTTCACAGCCCCTGAAGCACCTAAATGGGTCAATACAGACCCTAGGTGTTTATCAGCACACTTTTCCGTCCCACATTGAGCAGCTCAATATGTATATATTCAGAAATTAAATGCATGGGTGAGAAACTTTGAGCGCCTCCAGGTGGTCCAGAACATCATTGATCCACAATGGATAATATAAGCCCTATTTGTAATATTGTTAAGCTTCTGGTATTCTGTTATCATGTGCTTTGTACCGTCCTTTTATTAGTTATGAACACTGGGTAGGCCCAAGGACCCTTGGAGGGCACAAACGTCCCGTGTTTCACTTGCTGGTTAATTTTTATTGGCAATTTCGTCTGCCACCTTTGAGCGCCTAATAGGACAAAAGAAATTGGGCAGAAGATTTCTGTTATGAATTTGTTGTAACAAAAAAATTTTCACATCCCAAGTCAAGATCAAACTTTGCAATAATAACATAATTATTGTATAAAAGGACCAAATATTAATCCTTCAGTTTTTTCAGTTACCCCAATAGGCTTTCCCGCAGCACTAAAGAACAAACATATTGATTAGTAAAACCATACAGGCCCCTTTTTCTCAAGTGTACCAACGTGAATAATCTTTACATCATCAATTGATAAATATGTACAAATACAAATATTTGGTGTTGTTTTATTTGAATAGGATATGAATACTGGTTGGCTAATAACGCCTGATTTTTTCCATGAACAGTAAGAATAATATTAGGTATAGCAACAGGTACTAATTTGAGCAACAAAACAGTGCAAATAATTCGCTGTATAACCCTTGGAGAATTGAGAAGGTAGATTTAAAGTTCCCATGATTAGTTGATGGCCACTATAATAGTTAAATTATGATTATGTTTCAGCAAAATGCCTTTGGATATTAAACCTTGAGTAGACAATCACTGAGTGCCGCCACAAATTTGTTGATACCCAAATGGAGCTATGCCAAATTTATATGCAAAGTTAAAAATTCTGTTTTTGAGGTGCAGGGCCTTTGGGTTTCCGATTTTAGTAAAGAGGAATGTTGTTGTCCAAGTATTTCTAAATTGTTTCATTTGATAACAGAATAACCGCATAAGTTCTCATAAAAAAGGTTCTAACAGGAAAGTCATAACCTTGATTTGGTTCACTATAGCGAGAGCTGATAAAACTAGTGAACAAAACCTCAGTGGCTGCGCATTTATGCTACTAATGAGGTGATCATTTGGATCACCACAGTACCATAAATTTTGCAAGGGTCAAAACCAAGTGTCATAACAAGTTTCTTCACTAAATTAATGATGTTTTCAAGTGCCCCAATATCCATGATTTTCTTAATTTAAGCTTATTACTGGTAATATCAATGTTTATACAATAAGTAGCATAAGCATAGCTGCATTGATTGTGTTACATCCAAAGCGTCTGCTTGCCCTAAATACTTTTATATATCATCACATAATATGGCTTATTTTATTTAAAATATAAAAAAGTAGGGCCAATGGGGCCCCGTTTAACTGGGAATATCACCAAGGGGACTGAAATCTCTTGCTGTTCTAGCTGTTGAACACAAGGCTTCACACTACTACTTTCACCAATTCGCCTTCATGATTTTTTAGTGAGCAGGTAATAACTCCTACCATATCATCCACAATTACTTGGTGCAACGCTAAAGGAGGGACATCCATGTTGGACAAGGGCTTAATGGAACGTGGCTTCAAATATTTTTTCTCGCCTGGGGTTTTTTAAATGAAGCAGAAATAGACAATATAATTCTACTCTGCCCGACATTTTCCCAAGTCTTTCACTCTTTCTAAGGTTTAAAGAATTAACCTTGGTTTGAACTTTTAAAATAGGGCAACAGTTAAAATAATGCCCAAGGTTTTACAAAGATAACAAGTAACCAAATCAGTATCAGCCCTATGGGAATGAGGGCTGTAAAGCTAAGGTAATTAAATCTTTGGGGAGATAACCATGTTAGAAGTGTCAAAGAGCTCCTGACAACTTAAGTAAGGTGCCTCAAAAGTGCCGGTGCAGCAGCAGTGATATTTTACTATATGGGTAATATCGTTCTCCTCACTTGAAACATGGATTAAAACACAATACATATCTTTGTAAGGCTTGCAGGCGTGACAAAGTGCAATCTGTGAATATAGTATTTAATATTTTGTCTCCATATAAAACTTGAGCCTCATATTAAAACTGTTCAGAAAAGATTTATGGACTTTTTTTAATGAAAGAAAACCTTTGAAGAAATGTTTTCCACGTTGTCATCCATCCCTCTCTATCAAACTCTTTCACAATAAGATATATGGCATTGAGGTAGCTCATACCAACTTCCTGCAGTTTGGGAATTATAATTCCTGACTTACAAGCTCCAGGGATTTCACAAACGTAGCTAACTTAATAGCCTCAGAGGCACCACCCATGCTTAATTCAGATAAGTAGTAAAGTGTGAAAAATCTGTTTTTGTCAAATCTAAGTAAATTAATCAGATTAGATGGAGCCTGGTACCCCATTGAACAAGGACACAGAGGAGCGACAATTCCAATTAAACTTCAGGTTTTTATTACTGAAAAGCGAGAATAAAATAACTTTGAACTGCTGGACAGCTAGGGTATAAGGCATAACTAAAGCTTTATTAGCCGCTACAATATTTGTCTATAACAAGAGAACTGTCAAATCAGCACAGTGAGGGATTAACTCATGATGGAGTCAATAAATTAACCTTAAAAATTGAAGGCGTTCTGCCATAAACTTCTGTTCAACCAGTTTAAGCTTCTGGTTAACAGTGACAAGATTTTCTTTAACTCCTTAATCTCTTAAGCTTGTAAGTGGATTAAAATATCCAAGAAGATATCTCCCTGTACTGATTGAAGAGAAAGCAAGTAGGGTTTGTCAAATTTCTTCTCAATGTTGCTTAAGTGGAGTTGAGGGTCCTCCAAAGTAGCTACTAGAGCAGAAATTTGGGAATCCTGAGATAAAAACTATCTGAGCCTCATCCTGAAAGCCTATTCATTTCTTTGCTAAGGAGATGAATAGATGGACCAAATTTACGCTGGCCATTTAAAGCGGTCACATTGAATTCCATAGGTCATACTGGGGTAGTAGGATAAATAAGTTTACTAATACTTATAAAATTGAATCAATAAGTGATAGCAAGTGTTCTGGAATCCTTTAATAAGCACCAAATGTGAAGATCAGTATAGATGCGTCATATTTCAAGAGAACAAGACAACTAAAACTAAAACAAGGCACAGTATAAAGACAGTGTCTTTAGAGACCAAAAATTAAAAGTCCTTTATTATTGCAAACAGTATTTTAGCTTTAAGAAGCACACCATAGTGCTGTTTACTGACAGTAATTTTGGGACTTTGTCAAACTATACTCTTTCCTCTAGTGGATTTTTTTACACCAGCTATGTCAAAACAGATCCCTTTCCCAATGGAATTTCCATACTGATATGATCAACGCATATCTTATTCTTTTGAAAGCAATTATTTGACATCAGAAAAGCAATAAAAAATATTGGGTAATAGCTTAATGTTGATATACTAGCCACTATGGCAGGATTCTAAGGTAATGTCCATAGTAACCATAAAAATCTTACTAAATTAAAACTCTGGTGATAAGGATTAATAGAATAATGACAAGTCTTTTGGACGACAAGTTTTACGCCAGTTCTGGACAAAATTATTAATAAATGGATAATAATTTACAGATATAGATTAAGAAAGCAGGTCATAGTAATTGAGATACTAAGGGATTAAGTTGCACTGGTGGGTAGTGAGGATTTAATCTTCCATCATATTTACCAATATTCTCTGGATGCAGTCAATAATGAAGACAGTAATTTAAACAATCTCATCAACTCCACAAATACATGGGCTGCAGGGAAAATTATTTATTATTGAATACTTTATCATGCTATTAAGAAGATATACAGTTAGAAAAATAAAATAATCTTATGGCTATTTAAACCAATTATATCACCCAGTATGTAGAAGTACAGGTCTTTTTCGCTTACCTTAGTTTTAAATATAACTTATAAAAGCACTCCAATAAGTAAACCATATTTAGCATTATATAGGACAATCGCTGTGGAAGATAATAATAGAGAATAAAATTGAATGGGTATAGATGAGTAAGCGCCAAAGGATCTGATAAATGAGAGTCCTGTCATTCCATAGTCAAAAGCATGAATCATTTAAGCAATTTAATGCATTCATCAGGCATAAAGAGATAACTTTAGCAGAATAACCAGTGTTGATGATAGCCAGGACGTTGACTTTATGCATCACAACTGCAATCAAAGTAACATTGGAGCCAAATTTGAGTTTAGAATAAATAGCGTTGAACATTATAAACTTGTCAATGGTGTCAGAGGGTTTACTCAGATAAGAATTAGACAAATAGTATACTTTATAACCAACAAGAGTATCAGGGATGTTGAACTCATCTGATGAAGATACAACTATACATTAATGAGGAGAATGGCTCTGAGGAAGTTGTTTTGGTGTTTATTTATCAGCATAAGGAGACATGTTCCCTAAGCTGACGCCTCTTTTCCCACTTTTTGTATATTTTCTTCCAGAGTTGACTTTCCTGATGATTATAAACCCACAATAAAGACAGGGATCACGTTTGGGTTGAGACTTCAGAATTTCCCAACATCATGAATATGGGGCCACAACCCTTTATTGGGTGAGGTGTGACGTGTTTTAAGTTTAGGAAATTACACAATCTCTTCCTTGATGTTAAGGATTTATTTTAAAAGCTTCATAGTTACTTGAAATCAACCAAAGGTTGTGGTTTGGTGGGAAAGCAGAAACCACCGCTGTTAATGCATTGTCCAGAGTATTACGGTCACAAGAGGCTAAGACCTAAGCTTATAATAAAAGCGGTTAGTAAAGTTAATATATGTTATTCGTTTTATTTGTAGAATGCGCATAAAGGCTTCCTTCCAGCTATACAAAGCCGATTCAATCCCAAACTCATTAATGAGGGCCACCTTGATCCGTTCTAGAGGTGCATTATTTATATTAGGGCATTATAATATTAAAAGAGCTATTGTTGTTATAGATTTGATTGTGTTGCATTCTCTATCTATTCATGGCTAAAACCATAGTGTTCTTATATACAAAAAAAAATTAGGATGTTCTCTGTGCTGGGAACATATGATCCTCTTAAAGGTTGGGTTAAAGGATCTGATAGTGACATATAGAACATGGATGGCGGGGTTTGAAGGTCTCAGTATACAAAGGATTTGATTTGAAAGGATCAGTCATATAGCATTAATCAATTTGTTGCTGGAGGAGATTGAGGTTGTCTCACAAATTAAACCTGAATTGTCCATAAGAGTAGCATAAGCTTTGGTGCTAAAAGCCTGTAGTACTTGTTAATATGGAAGTCTGGTCAGCGATTTCTGCAATGTTGCTTGTTTTGAGCTACCATGCCCTAAACTTGAGAGGTAATTTTATCTATCTTGTCATTCAGAGTATCCTGGTGGGCTTGTTGGTGAAGAGCATATCCAAACATAATTTCTGTGTAGTAGCATTTTATCAAAACAGGGCAACTAAAGGTAGATTAGCACTGAGAGGTTACCTTCAATGTTCATCCAGCTCTTATGAGCCATTCTCCTCAATTGGCGTCCAGAATAAAAAATATGGGCTAGACTGTCTCTTTCTTGGTTTGGAAAATACTAGAGGGATCTCCAGGGGCCTTTGAGATCTGTCATTACCTGGGGGCCCTCTGGGCACCTCAGGGGCCTTCAGGGCCTTAAGGTCCTCTGCAAACTGTGGATTCAGAGGCAGACTATCATCAACCTTTTCATTGATCTGAAGAGCCAATTCTGTCAAGTCAACGATTTAAACCTCAAAGAACCTTTGTTGGCTAGTTAACTCAGTTAATAGGTTGGCCAAAGCTTATTCCAATAAGTCTTGTAGAGTCACTAAGTCACCAGCAAGCTGTTGGGAATTTTTATGCGATTATAACCACTGACTCCATTAGTGACCAGATAGGTTGAATATGTAGCATATTAATTTCACTTCTGTTGTTTATAATAGCCTCACGATTCTTTCTTCATAGTTAGATGCAATTTTTGTTTTATTCAGGGAGTCAGGAATGGAGTTTTTTAGGTTATACCATATTGTCTTTGAAATTCCACACAGCGCAATCCTAAGAGCTGCAGCTGGTGTGAAAGAGCAGGATGAAACAATAAACGTCGATATGACTTAAATTGGATAAACCCCCACTGCATAGCTCATGAGGGAAGCTGTGGTATGCAAGTGCAATAGTTTAAGTGAAACCTGGGTGTAATGTTCCTAATTATATTTTTCTCCAAAATGTAGTGTTCTGTAAAGTAAAGTCTATATGGTTTGAGCTATTTCAAATGATTGGGATTTGATATGTTGTATCATCAGGGGCCAAAAGCTAATATCCATTGAGACAGTAAATTGTATCTCTCACTTTCAGTACACAGATTCCTTACTGTTTGGATTGGACCCATCTAGTCACACCCATGTTTTCATCCTTTTAAAGATTATTGTATCCGCTAAAATTTTCTTCTTTTTTGAAGGTACATCTTCACCTGGTGAACTTGGAAGGAGACCTAGCAGATAGCACCAGATTTGGAACTATCCAGAATTTATTGGTCGGTTCCTTTAAAGACTAAACAATCACTAGTTGAATTAGCTTCAGTGAGCGTCTTAATACAATGTTTTTACTGAAAAAATGCATTTTTGGCAATCATAATCCAGAAAGAAAGGCTAAAACGTACTAATTACCCAATTGAATATTTTTATGTTGAGGAGAGACGTTCTTCCAATGAGGATATCAATTCTTTGATTGGCAAGATCTTCCTTATTTCACACATGAACATTGCTCTTAGTTCATGACTAGATGGAAACCTCTGTAATTATTGTGGAAGTTCCATATTTAATTATGTCCTTTGTATCTTTTAAGATAATGGATGGATCAAAGGATTCATCAGCGGTTGTTTCCATCAACCTTCATCAGCCTAAGCTGAAGGTCAATATATGTCTGAACCAACTCAAACTTGATCTTTCCCAACACTAAGTGAAAATTCTGCACATATTGAAAATTTTGTTAGCTGGATCTGGATGGATCCATTTTAAAGGTCATTATTAAATATAATTTAAATTTATCCTTTTGTCAACTGACCATTGCCTCAGATTGTTACAACCAAAGTCACCTAACTGATAACCATATATTAAATCCACAGATCCCAAAATATAATATATAATATGATATTACATGTTGATGTAATTATAAACTTAAAGTTAGGTATTTCATCTAAAATTTAAAATTCATTTAAATGATTTGGTTATACTAATGAAATGACGCATATAAAGTTCTCTCACATATATTAGATTTGGATATCTTTTTTCCAATATTTGATTTTTACTGTTATTCAATAAGTTGCACCACCACATTTACATAAGTTAAGCTTATTTAGTTTGGACCAAAGTGGTTATCATTGAAATTCTCAAAAATTAATGTCATACACGAGATTTTTTTATATTTTGTTGCCTGGATAATGTAGAGACTTTTGAGTATAATGAACATTGAGTATCTAAAGTCTAGAAGCTCTACAGTCCGGATGAATAATCACTCGGACTGTATAGGTTCTACTTGATATTTGTGGAACATAATAATTATTTGCATTTAGTCATTGGGGTGTTTTTAACTTGATGTCCATTGCGCTATGACTTGTTGACAAGCAATATGGTAAAATCTTGGGAAAACATATTAAAAAGTCATAAATATTTTGACTAGGTTCAGCATCTTTGGTGCAGTTGCATTATCATGAAGGGTTGAGCTGATTATGTAAGTTAAGCTTGTTGTATTATCATGTAGGCAAGTTGTATTCGCCTTTGGATGAGATGTTGAGAAAATAATTTTACAAAACCAGCCTTATCCTATATGCCCTTATGAAGGAGTTTGATAATAATGATATATTAGCTTGGTTAAATGATGGCAGTTTTTACTATCCTGGCAATATATTTTATGAGTGAGCTATAGGCCCCTAGTGATATGGTTGAGTTGGGCCCAGAAGTTACATTCCTTGCAATAAACTATGTTTGTTAGTCCAGGGGAGCGCCCCCTCCACTTAGACTTGGTGGCATTCCAGTTCCTGTAAAAAAATGGGCTGAGAAGGCAACTGTCCCCCACTTCTCCCAGGGTGACCTCACCCACATGGTAGATGAGCGCTGGGTAACAGCTTATCCTTTAAGGATCTTTACACCTGTCCTGGTATGGATTTCAGCTGAATTAGTACAGCATACCAGGAAATTTGTGCTGAGTTCTTAGGGAGTTGGCATCCACATAGGGGTAAAGGGTGCAAATGAAGTCAATGGCAACAAGTCTTTTTCATCAAGTCCCAAGAGCCCCAAAACCTTGACAACAAAGCCCAATGGGCATGTATTTTTGGTAACCAAAGCACCTAGTGTCAATTCCTTGGAAAGACTCACCAATGGAGTCAGGCCATTGTGAAATGTTGTCGTAGGTTTAAAACCCACCCTAAAAGTATTGGGAACAAACCCCAATGGGCGTTTACCTTCTATGAAGAATGCGCCTAAAGTCAAAAATGTCAGAAGAACTCTCTATAAGCATCAGGCCATTGGGAAATGCTGACACCAGTTCAAAACTCTCCCTGGCAGTATCAAAACCCCCATCCAACATTTTTGGTCCAATGGATGCCAGTGCGACCAGGTGTGGGTGGGTTGGGTGTCCCAAACCTGTTTACAACTCATGAGATTGCCCCTAAATGGGGTAGCCTTGGGAGGTTCCTACTGCCTATTGGGTGAGATGCAGTTACGCCAATTGTCAGAACTGCAGCAAATCTGCAATTCAGGTGTCCATAGATGAACCAACAGTGACTTGGCCCACTGCCAATAACTTCAAAATCAGTTCAAAATAAGTCTATTTTCCCCACTCGCTCAAAGTTTGCCTGGTTAGACTGAATCTTGAGGGCCCCAATAATGTACTTTTCTATACTATTCTCCAAATTGATCGTCTATTTAAGAAGTCATAACATACTGAGAAATTTACAATTAATTTTATAAATTTTTATGTAATAAATTCTGTATCCCAAATTCATTTTTTTCCTATGATAAAAATTAAACCTTAATTCTAATCTCCTCTTTCCCAACTCACAAACCCATGGGCCCTGGGCCCTGCCAACCTATTTTGTTGCCAAGTTGTTATTTAAATTTATGGTCAATTTGCGCTTGCTGGTGAAATCTCTAGCACAATTTAACATCGTTCAAGTAGCAGCGCCTCTGGCATTTGGGCTTGCCATTTGGGAGTTTGTGCGCCCAGACTGCAGGCTGGTCTAAACTTTACTTGCCTCTTTCATAACAATGTCCTACAAAATACCAAGTTACTAATGATTTAGATGAAACATGTTGATCAGTGCACCAATGTATACACTTTCCTAAACTAAAGCTTAGCTACACTAATTTATGTCCTTATAGAATAGAGTTTGTTAGACAAGTTTGTTCATTTGGACATCAAGATTGTTGGATTGGCTTATAAAATTTTAGATCTTCACACAACTAGGGATGGATTTCTTCGGGTTCCTTATATAAAGCCACATTAACACCATCTAACTGGAAAATTTTCAGTGGTGCCATGTATCTCTTGCTGCTCTTGTTGTTAAGCATAAGACTTTATTACATTCTTTAGGGCTTGTTCAGCAATTATATTTTCCATAAGAAAAAGTTTGCTTAGCACGTCGTCCAATGTCATTTAATGGAAACTGGAAATTTTACATCATGATCTGCTTTAAAAAGTAAGTAGTGAATTATCATATTAAGTTTCTTTTTAATGGAGATAATTTGATTTTCAGTGAGTTTAAATCATCCCCTTTAGGCTATTCTAGTACTTTACAATTCAATTCATCTTCTGATTTCCAAAAAATGTACCTTCAGCTTGACTACTCTAAAGGTACACTGATAAACTTAGTGTCACTTTTTCCAAATGTTCATAGTGAAGATAATGATCACCAGGTTTTTCAGAGTTGAGCAGTTTAGCCTATTTATTCATTATCAGAAGAAAAATTTTTTATTTTTCAAGACTTATTACTAATGGAGAGCCTTTTTGCACATAGAAAGTGGCGGCGAAGGGGTGGAGGTAATTTACCATTTAAAATACATACGTCCATTGTCTAAAACTGGTGCCATTACTTAGTATAATCACTTGTTAGTCTTCAGGTTTTATAAGGGTGGTATGGCCATCAAAATTATCAGTACTTTGTTTCCATATAGCTTTTATCTTAAAGCAAAAGCAGTATGTTTCTACATGATATGTTCATTTTTCTGAATAAAGTGCTAAGATAAGAAATCATCCAAGTTCCTATCTTCTTTATATAAAACTATTTGATAATGATTTTTAGCGTTTTTTAGACCATTACAGCTTCACATCTTAGATAACACAATTTCTTGACATTCAAGGTCCAGTATAACCTCAACTAGGCTCTTATATTTTTCTTTTCATCCCTTATACTATTTTGATTTGTGACGTAAAGGTTTTAAAGTTCTTTTTATTGTTAAGTTTGGTTAAGTTGATTGGGTTAATAGAAGTTGGCTTTCATTTTCACTTGATTAGTTGGTGAGCCCTGGCCCAAATAACCGTCCAAGTATATTGGTTAAGGGTGGAACATAAACATGTAAAGGTCACTTAAGTGGCATGTGTTGAGTTCAGTGGTGCATCTTGAGTTTATGTCATAGGAGTAGTAGTCACCATTGAATTATCTTGTATATATAAAGTCAAGGTCAGCAGTTATATTCCACATGGGCGTTTTTCATTATCGTTGAAGTATATTTTTGTCTTTAGGGAATCACACTCATCAGTTAACATGTGCTTTGGTCTTTTAGCTGTCTGTTCCTGTATGCATTCACAGAGGCTGTCCTTGATCTCGTTGCAGAATTGATCCATCATGGTGGTAAGGTGTTGACTCTCAAAATTATTAAATTGTTTGTCTGTATAAGCTTGCAGTTGAACGTAGAGAGGTCAGATTTCAATTTATCATTCTCCTTGGTCAGTTCCTTTGTTTTTTGCCTGTGGTTTTGGACCAGGTTTAGATAGTCAATTTCATGGTAATCTTTTTATATAAGTGAATTTCTAGTTCCTATATGCTTTTGAGGACGCCAATATCTCTTTAGTTTGTTTCTGATTTTTGCTCTAATACCTGAACCTGTCATTTGTATACTTTTAAATTAAAACTTTATCAATGTTACTGTCCAGGGTCTCTTCAAATTAGCTAATAAATCCACTAGTGTGGTGTTGAGCTACTTGGCCATCCTTATCAAAAAGAAATAAAAATTACACATTATTCACAAATACTTAGCAACTGGGGCACAGTGTTAATTCACATTGGTGTTATATTTTGGTGATAACCACTATAGTTTTCACGTTTTTTGACTACAAAACCAAGTTTTATATCCATAGAACTGCAAACGCTTATACTCTCTGTTAAGTTTCATCTGTCTGTCATTATAATTCAGGACATTAGCTTGCATATTTTGGATGCTTCTGAATAACTTTTGCACTAATAGCATATTACATAGTTTTTGCCCCTCCATAAATGCTGCCAATTGGCCAATATCTATATTTTTGGGATACGATTTTTTAGAAAATCATAAAGAGAAATGTAATATCTGGAGACTACTTTGACTAACTGCTCCTGGGTGTCATTTTTTAATCATATGGTGATAATAATATCACATAACAGCTGGTAGTTCTTTTCTAAAAGTAACCTGGTTCTTGAATCTCTGAATTTTACCAAGATGTGCTTCCTTTTTTGTCTGAGGCAGTAAGTCAGTACTCAGGAATTAGCCAATCCATGACTTCCTTAATTTGTGCAATGGATACATTGGACATTCATCCTAAAGTTTATGATGCTAGCAGTCCGTTGTGGATTTTCTATATGAAAGAGGCTTATGTCTCCTCTTCATTGGATTCACTAAATAAAAAGCTTAGTGACTATATTTTCCTAGATCCATGGGTTCATGCTGGCAACTGTTTTACATAAAAAGAAGCGTTTCAGCTCTTGTTTATTTAATAATTATTGTTTCTTTTTTAGCACTTGGTGGTCCAAACCTAAAGGGGGTATAGTGATATCTAAATACTTTTCTAAAAATTCTTAGATAGGTGCCTCTGTAGTGAGCACCACAATGTTAGAAATAGCTCATGGCCATCAACACAATATGAGACTTTGGTTCTAGTGCTCTAAATTAATATCTTTATATGAAAAAGGACACCTTTCTATAATAGAAGTAAATTTAATTTATTTGAGGAAGGCCAACCATGAGACGGACACCTCTGATATATACTGCTAATCAAGCACTAATAACACTAGAGGCAACCTAGAGAATCTAACACTATATCCTGTGGCCAGCGGGAACGCCAATTGAAGAGGGGTAAAGTGAGTAGAGGCTTGAGCCACTATTGAGCACATATGAAGGAAAGGGTCTGATGTGATGAACCATACCAGGAACCAGGATGAAACCAATCGTCTTTGATTGGATAGTATATATCCAAACAACCAGGTTTGGAAGTAGTCTGTAAGGTGTGACTAGAATTGGCGTACAGTCTCCTGGAGGGTGGGAGTAGAACCTGAGATGGCATCCAGATGACCGTATGTATAGTCCACATAGTGATTGCCACCTCTAAAGCTTGGAGGGAGGGTTTTATAGGGGAATCCAAGGGCAAGGCGAAGATGTTCCTGGAGAGGCTGAAGGTCTGTGTTTGCTCCTGGCGAAAGAGATGCTGAACCTCACGCCATATCACTTTTGATGGCGGACACTTTTCTAGGTGGTAAACCAACGTCCCATATTGGTCACACACATCAATGTGGAGTGTGATGCATTGGATCGCTCTGCGTTGTGGTATACTCATTTTCAAGCAACGCCACACATGGGATCATACTTGTGGCTGTAGAAGAGGGTGATGAGTGTATTTCCATATGTCTTTCTGGGTTTCTGGGGAGTATGGGATGTCCATCATGTCCAGGTAGTCCACTATGGCCATGGTAGTAGACTTCCTGGGTACCAAATTGTTCAGAACGGCTTCCCCATGGACTTCCTGTTTAAATTGAGGATTAGGACGCCCCCTCTTTGGGGTATACTGCTGATAGTGATCTTCCATTCTGAACTCCTCATTTTAATTAATATCCATTAAAATGGACAGGGGTCCTGTGTGGGCCCGCTGCAGATGGGTGGTTTGCCATATATTTGAGAGAAGAGTTGTAGTTAATGGGGTTGCAGAGGCCAATGGCTCAGAAAAGTTGGATCATGCTGCTCACGACCAGTATTGGGTTGGGAGTGAGGGTTTGGTTACTGAAGCAATCCATTTACCCAGAATCCTGGATGCTTGGTCCATGTGGTTAAGTAGACCTATTTCCCCAATTTGGCGTGGACCATAAAGGACTTCCAGTCGCACAGGGAGAGATCAACCTAGCCAAAGCCACCCTTGTAAAAGGGCATATAGCGAAGTAAAAAAGATGGGGAGAAAGTGATGGCGTGTGCTGCAAACCATACTTTTGACAGTAGCATATTTTTGGCAAGCACTACTCTATTGTTAATCTGGTTTGTTGACCCCTTAATAACACAATACACTTTGTTATGTTAGCTAGTATGTTGTGTTCCATTATTGAATTGGCATATCCTCCTATCTCTATCCATACTTCCAGGTGGCGCACTGGGCCCTCAGCGGGCCTGGACACAAAAGGTAGCACGATATTAGTGTTTTGGGGTGGTTGCCTCTGTAATCTGATGATAGACTGAACTACTGGATCGCTCTGATTGAGGGGCGCTGGGGACCAGTGTGTTCAGTATCTCCAAGAAGGATCATTTCATTTTGGATGTGTTGTTTGCTGCATTACTAGCCTTGGAGTATTCCCAGATTGCAGACTCCAGTGTGCGTGCATCCTGGTTGCTGGATACCACAACCACACAATCATCAGTGAATGCAAGCATCTTAACTGGTGCCTGGCCTTGCACTTGTACACTAGTAAGACGTGAATTTACATTGCGGAGAAGTGGGTCAAGGCTAAAATTGTATAAAAATGGGCTCAGAGGATCTCCTTTGCGAAGGCCCCTCTGAGGGCGCACCTCATCAGTGAGGAATCTGGTACTCATATTGCCATTGTACTGATTCATTAAGCATCATTGCCCAACTGATAAATCTTGGCATGAAGGTGTAACTGGTGAAGGTATGCCCTGAGGTATTCCCGGTTCACCCTATCATATGCTTTTCTTTTGTCCAAAAACACAAGCGCCCCAGTAGCTTTATTTTGACATACATTAGATACAGTATGTATGTTGTCCCAAATTGACCTTTTGGAAATAAAGCCAAATTGCTCTGGGATATCAACTCAGATGCAATGGCCCCTAATTGGTTATCCATTATCTTTGTTATTATTTTAGTATCAGTGTTAGTGAGGGAAATAGGGCGCCATTTGCTAAGTCCAGCTTATCCCCCTTTTTAAACAATGTTACCACGTAAGCCTATTGTCCTCCTGGGAGGAGGCATGTCTCTAGGTGACACTCTCTCATTGAAGCTAACATTAGGGGGACAAATAGTTGAAATAATTCTTTATAAAACTTGTAAGGGATCCCATCTGGACCTGAGCTTTTCCTGTGTAGTGCACCACTAATGGCGTACCAAAGTTTGTCTTGGTTTATCAAATTCATAAATTCTGGGTAATGGGAGACTGTTCAAATGTGTGCGCAGGCTAGAAATACATCTATTTCATTTTGATCAGCTGGGTCAGCCCTGTATAACTCAGAATATTATTTTTGAACTTTGGTCAATACTTCTGCTGGTGTTTCTGGAATGGACTTGGCTGATCGCCTTACCTGTGTACATGCCAAGTTTTGACGCAGGGTGGAAAATTGGCGGAAAAAATATGCGGAGCATTTTTCACCTGCAGTAATATTTTTTGCTTTAACCTGTACACAAACGCAGTGTTTGTATTGTCTGATAAGAGCATTAAGCTGCGCTGAGACTTCAGCCCATTTGCGGCCTCAATCAGGGCTTTACCTTGTCCTGGGGACATTATTCTACAAGTGTTCCAACTCTGCTAAGGTGCATTTGATGACTGCCAAGGCAGCCCTAGAGCGCCGTGACAAAATGTGGCATGCTTGGGAAATTACAGCTTTTTTGAACTTTTATCAGGTTGATAGGGGTTCCGCACAGAGAGGAGTTGTGAACTCCCATGTTGATGTGGCGGCATCCATCTGACATGAGAATGCAGGTATCTTTAGAATGGCTGGGCTAAGTTTACTCCATTTAGGTGTATGTTGCACCAGATTTGACAGAGTGAATGACACTGAGACCATCCTATGGTTGAGAAATCTATCTTCATCGTTTCAAATTGTGATATCTGGGAGCAAAATTCCATTGGTGCCATAATGAAGTCTATAAGGGACATAAACATCAACTGCCCATTGTTTACATGGGGACGTGACATGTTGTGTAGTAGTGGTGCCTTCTTAAAGATGGTAAAAAAGACGCCCAAGGTAGCTTTAATTACCCGCAATTTGATATGGCCCTGTGGTGGATTATGTGTGGTTGGCCAACGGTCTGTGGTTGGGTTATCCCAACAATTTAGGTCGCCAACCACAAAGTATTTGGATGGGAGGGGGAGGGACGCCACATCCAGGATAAGTTTCTGTTAAATTCGTGCACAGTTTGGGGCGTATATGTTAATTATTGTGTGCACTTTGACTTCCCATGAAAAGGTCATGAGCACAAATCCATCAAGATGTGTTGTTTTTCTAAAAATTTAAAATTGCAGTTCGCCCATATCAGCACCCTGCAGTATGGCGACCAATAGGATTGGGAGGGTAGTACCATGGTTGCCCATTTATCCTTGGTTCCCTGCGGACAGTGGGTTTCCTGGATTTCCAGGATACCCCTAGGTAAATTATTTTTTAGGAAGCTCAGTTTTTTAGCCTGGACTGATGAGGCCATGAGTCCAATGATGTTCAGCGTCCCTATTGTAAAGGATACCCCATCACTCCTTAGTAGTGAGGGGAGGGCCTTTCAGGCCCTTCCACTCCTTGCTGCCATGCAATCTCAGCCAACTATACTTTTTGTCGTTTGTTTGAGGATGGCGTATCATTGGGTACATAGCTATTCTTTTTGATGTCATCTTTAACTGTGGATTCCTTATCTGATTGGTTTTTTTGTCCTTGCGGTTTCTTGCGTTTTTGAGGTTTTGCAGTGCATCGTCAAGCTTGTCCATCATTTTTCTCCAAAAAAAACTCTGCAATATCCAGATTGGTAAATCCGCTTGCATTTGTTGTGCATGAATTAAGTGGGTGTGTATCATGTACACATTGCAGGTTTGAGGGCTGGGTCCCCCCCTCTGATTGGTTAGGACTTTGCAATTCCACCAAAGTGAAAAACTCAGCCTGGTCAGCTTGAATCTGAGCGGGGTGATGGCGGAGGCCGCCATGGCCGCTGCCTTGGCCTGTGCTCAGCATTGCTGTTTTGCTTTTTTTTCTTGTGGGGACACAGGTTTTACTTAGATATAGCACCCATGTTCGCCCCATGGGAATGCTACACTAGAGTCTACTGTGGGCTCATTTTGCCCTTCCCCCATTGCTTCTGAGAAAGCTTCATTTGGGTTAATTTCCTCTCCGGTGGGACAGGTTTTATCTTGTCTCCAAACGCCTGGCAATGAGAACATATGGGCAGTGTGCTGTCAATTGTTACGCATAACGGTTGAGTCTTTTGTTCATTAATGGTGAGTGTCATGGTGTGCGGGATCTGAGTTAGGTCCTCTGCTACCCCTGAGAATGAGGTAATCACCACTATTGCTTTACCTGTGCTGAGTTCAGGCATCAGTAAAATATTTTGCATTTTGAAGGAGCTGATTTCCCCATAACTATGGAGTCCTGCTTTGAGATGACTTTCAAGGACTTCACGCTTGATGGTTGTGGGGAGGAAATTTAGTCACAACAATCTGATTTGATTTTGTCCATTGCGTGCTCTTGGTTTCAACCACCTGTTGACCCTCCAGGAGGTCAACCACCATGTGCACCTGTGCAGCTTCATATTCTGCATTTGCTGTTTTGAACCCAAGATCCAAACAACCGTGGGTTAATGTTTGTGGTGCTATGTACACTAATTTTGGGAAGTGGATGCGTACATCCCCACAAAACTTCTCCCAAAGAGTAGGTGAATTAATGTCCAGGTAAACTCATACTCCATATTTCACTGACGACAGTGACTGGGAGTAGGGAGCTTTAACTTACTGGTTACACTTGGTTTGCCATTCCAAGATTTTACAGCAAAATATCTACTGTGGTTTTCTTGATTTTTTCTAATCCACTGGTGTCCCCAGGGCGTTTTTGAACTTTAGGAGGTGTGAACACTGAACCTGTGCCTTTTACCACATTTGCCCAGCCCTTACTCGGCAATAGGTATATAATCATCTTCCCTTACTGATTATCAAACTTATCTGCCTTGAATCAAATTAGTTACAATCTCTGATTGTAACAGTAAAAAAATATATCGAAGTAAATTTAAATATACTTTTATTTAAAGTCCTTATACACAGAATAGTCTTATTCAAAAATAAGTGCTTAAAATAAGCTCCTTTATACCATTTATTTATATTCACTGAAGTCTTGGTCATACTACTAGGTAGAATAGAAGCATTTTGTCCATTATCAGATACTTGATTAACTAAATTTTTTAGAAAAAAAATCAGGTCCTAAATACATATTTAATGTTCATAAGTCTTAGTAATCTTGTTTTTACAGGATGTCAGACGCCTGTTAGTATACCCTACTAGTCACAAAGTGAACCCAACAACTTGTAGAATTCAAGAGATGGTCTTACTATGGTCTCTTCAGTGCATGGAATTCAGACTAGACTAAAAATTGGTGCTCAGTTGCATGTGTCTTAAAAGTAGACTACTATAAGGGTGGCTAACTGTAGGTGTTGCAATAGTAGGTTACAAATGGATTCTTGATAAAATGGAATAATATCAGAATATTCTAGATAGATCATTGTAATTTGCATTAGTTTATTAAAGTCAAAGTCTATCCAAGGCAAGTAAAAAACCATGGAAAACGCTACTAGTGATAAAAAAACATCCAATGATGAGTTGACTATGATGTGGCACTGAAATTATAATGATATCTCCTATATTAATTATGTATGAAGTGACAAACTTAAAAATACTTTTGTTACCATATAATGTTTGTCCATATCAAATTCTTACTAGTCCTTATCTGCTCCTTGTGCACCATTTGTTGTAGCCAAGGGGGCACTTCCAATGTACTGGGGTCTCCCAATACTATGGTGTAAGTCTGATTTTTATTTAATCTCCTCCTTAGACAGCTTCAGTATGGCATTTTCCAGCTTTATTATTGGTAGTTTGTTCTTTATAACAAGGAAGCTTAGTTTCCTCTTTTTTCTTAGTGTAGTCTTGAAAATGGTAAAAAAGAAACTTTGCAAATAAAACAATTATATAACTTGAAACTGCTTTTCTTAGTTCTTGGGATGTTATCCCCTTAGTTTTCATTCTTATCTTGTGCCTTTATAGATTTTTCATTAGTACGGCTAGTAGTTTGTTATTGTGGACAGTGTTCACCTCAGCATGCATCTTAAAAATAAAAACTCCTTTATCATCTACAATGTTGTTACAGCCAGATCATAAATATTATGTGAATAAAATTTGAGTATGAGCGTCACTAGAACTGAGTAGGGCATTTTTTGTGACCTCCATATTTTAAGTTCTTATAGCCCATAGCTGTAATATCTTTTTTAGTACTAGATGGTCCCAACCCAAGGGGCATAGCTGTAATATCTTCAAGTAGAACTGCGAGGATTCTTTGCAACCAATTTGATCTTGCTATTAACAGTATAACTAGCTCCTGTTTCATGCTCTTTACGTTCTTTAGGCTCCTTAAACTCTTAGATGAGGATCTCCTTGACTTTAGCCTATTATAATCCTGGTATTTGGATCACACTTAATACTTGAGAATCATAACTCATGCACCCTTGGATGTGATTTATTTTATTGTCCACCTGCTCCATCCTTTTTATAAACATCTGGAGGTAGACATAGTTAGCACTTTATCCAGTATTGTAAATGGTAATAAAATGAGTGGAAACTAGGCTTTTTCTGTAAAAAAGCCCTTTTTGCATGTACCATGACTATTGAAAAATTATAAACTAAGGAAGTTATCTAGTAGGAGCATGTTGATATGTTGAGCAAATTGTTAGTCATCAAACCATTGCTGAAAGTAATACATAATTGACATCAGGTCTTCAATTGCTTCTCTGGGACTTAAAGAATCTTAATGCTGTCAAATTTATCCTGAGGAACATTTCTTAAGCACCTGTCCATGTCTTGCACTGAAGGTAAATTTCTTTGATAATTATAGATCGCCTTTGTAATAATTCTACTTATGCCTCAGGTGAATCAGTTCTTGGCTTCCACACTCAGCCTATGTATTTTCATAGGCTAATTTTTCAAAAACATTTTTAAACTATAGGTTTTATCATGATGGAGATTTATTGATTTTTGATTAAGTACACCTGAGCTTCTAGGATCTTGGGTGAGGTAAAAAGCTTAAAAGTGTCTATAAAAAAGGAGGATGTTCTTATCAGAGCTGCGCTTCAGATTGGAATTAGCTGGGAGGGTGATGATATGGTGCAAAATTTAAGTACCATCTAGATGTGATACTTAAATTGAGTAATTATTTTCTGTATTTTCCACATCTGTGAGTTGAAGGCGGCATGCAAGAAGAAGTTTTAAATGGTCCAGGTAACTATAGCATAGGCTTGGCCACAAAGAGAGCAAATGGATTCATAAAGGGACTTTTTTAACATCAAGTCCTAAACAGGGTTTCTGTTCTATGTATCATTTTTGGAGGAGTTCACGGGCTTTTTAACCATAAAGAGGCGATACCTAAAGACATAAAAAAACTGTTGAAAGTGGGAGTAGCGGGTTTGGTGTAGCTAGTATAGCTCTTATGTTAAAAACTGGGTCAGTTTAGTCAACATTTTTGTATAAGAAATGGAGGACTCTCCTTTGTGTATGTACTTTATTGTCAAGAGAATGGGTTTCAGACACCGTCAAATAGACTCATTTAAGTTGACCAACCTGGAGAGGGGAGAACATGCAGTCTTGGATGCATAAGGAGTTTATTGGGTTGAGTCAGGATGCACAAATTATATATTTTTTGAATGATTTCATGATAATGGGGCTAAGTCCAAGGCCATCCTTTCTTATGAGAAAGCGTAATAGAACCAAGCATCTGTCCGCTTTAGGATCTGGAGTGCCTGATTCCAGTAGGTGATTGAGAAAATATTATTAATATGTCATAGGTGTTTAGTAAAACATTTTCTAAGAGAGGACAGCATCATCTAAGGAATCTCAGAGATGCAGACACTACTTGAAGGAGGGCTGACGCCCATTGCGGCATTTTTTATGCTCAAGAAGATGATTATGCTCAGAAACGTGAGGGAGAAGAAGGAGGCGTGGTCTTTGTACTCTAGAGGTCCAAGGCCTTTGCGGCATGTTCAGCCATGTTTGTCAGTACTTTCAGCAGATTGTTGGATCTGATATCCAACAATAAAGAAGCGTGATGAGTCTTGGTAAACTTTGCAAAAAGTGGAAGATGCAGGCGAGGAACCAGACCTTGTACAAGAGAAAGACATTAGCTACATGGACTATCACTGAGTGGTGATATTCTTGCAGTTCTAGCCTGAAATCTTTGCTTAGACCCTTATAGGATTTCGCCCTTGTTGTCCTTTGTTGTGACTCCTTTGTAATTTTTGAAAACTCCAATGTGACAGAAATTGCTGTTTGAGGGTTTTATATCAAAAGTCGAAAAAAGATGTGAGCTAACCTCCATTTCTTTCATAGAAGAGCTATTGAACTTTAAGTTGGACGTTTTGTCTTGCCTTTTTTAGCATGGAAGTACAATCAATGTACCATCTAGTACTAAAAAAAGAAGTACAATCAATTCACTTGAACAGTAAAACTAGATAATGGTATCATCTGTGAAGGTTATGGTGATGGCGGGGAGTTTTACAGAAATCTAATTACCTTACAACTTGTCCTATAACATGGCCAGGGGTGATTTTGAGGG
Source organism: Massospora cicadina (assembly GCA_022478985.1). Lineage (NCBI taxonomy): Eukaryota > Fungi > Entomophthoromycota > Entomophthoromycetes > Entomophthorales > Entomophthoraceae > Massospora > Massospora cicadina. The sequence goes on along the minus strand of JAKSZP010010523.1, from coordinate 51,680 downwards.
TGATGCTAATATGTAATAGTCTCAGGGAGCCTCCTTGGAGGATTTTCGCTCAACAAAGACTTTCCATGGTGAAGCTTGTTGGTGACAACGTTCTTATTTTGAAGTTGTTGGTAAAACTTCAAGATTTATTGCTTGGCGATAAGTAAGATGTAGAAGCGTGATAGAGAAGTGGTGATGTAGGGCTAAGCCTTCAAGTCATAAGCCTTCTAAGTCTAAAAAAGACACAAAGCCATTCGCCATATGATATTTAATCGATAAAGTCATATGAAATTCTTTGTTTTACCCCACAGAGACCTTCCTGGAATGAAGCCCTGTTGGTAGAGGGAAAAGTTGAGATGAAACTATTATTAACATAGTTTCCAGGAGCTTCATTTAAATATTGTGGTCTGAGTTGAACATCACAAATGGTCGCAATAAGAACAGGTTCTTGCGGTCTGACATTTTGTGAATAAGGGTTGTGGTTGAGCATCTTGAGTTGTGAAGTACCTCCCATTGGCCATGAGGATCATGAAGAGGTCACATAGGGTGATTATTATAACCACTGGTTCCAGGAGGTAAACCAGGAAGGGCATGCCAAAGGAACAGGTGCTTTAGATGTTGGTACTTTATAAGGATCTTTATGGCTTTATTAGTGGTGGCTGAGGTCAGTTTAGCTTCGTCAGCCTTTGGTTCAGTTGGTGATAAAAGAGCTTGCCAAACGAAGTCCTGGACATTGAAAGAGTCAAGCAGCTGGTTTTGAGATAGATTTTTTTAGAAGCGATCAAGTATTTATTTTATCTGCTCCTTAACAATAGTATAGGTGATGATAGTATTTTTTAGTACTAGATTGGTAATGATAGTATTGTATGAGGGGATCTTTTTAAGTATTAGAACAGGATTCTTTGATTTTGATATAGGATGTAGTAGGTATGTTCCCACTATGCATAGTATTGGTCAATGTGAACTTGGCCATCATTTCATCTTTTTTGTGAGATCCTTGTGAAGGTCTCTAGTGCATCTTCCATGCTTCTACCCAGTGGGGTCAGAGCTGTCTGACAGTTACATTTGAGGTACTGAAACCTGACTTCAGCTTAGTTAACTCTAGTAAGAACTGAGATCATCTGGCCATATCTCATTTGTAGGTGACTTGTGTGAGTCCCACCTTGGCAGCCTTATAACGAGCCTGAGGGTGCATTGGGTGAGATGGTTGTCAGTGTTACAGTTATATAAACTGTTGCCAAGGTTTAAAGTTGAGCTCAAAGATGAAATTTAGCGAAAAGGTTTAAAAACATAAGGCCAGACATAATACAAACTACTATTTAATTAAAAAGTGTTAATATTTATAGGGTGCATGAGGACATGGTGCCTCAAGGATCATCGTGGCCCCATCCGCTCAGGATGTTTCATGGCCTTCCAGATTGACCGCCTGGGTGGCACCCTCATTGTACTACATTGTCCCAGTGATTGGAGCAGTGGAGGCCATAACTCATGAAATTCAGGAAAGTGGGGATGAGATTCCTAAAGTCGCCTCCATTGATTCTCAAATGCGTGCAGATTCCATATTAGGGATAAGTGCCATCAAGATAAGGCACCGCTCAAATGGGTTCAAGAGTCGATTTACTGTGACTCAAATTTGGAAGTAGGGATTTTTATTTGTTTTTTGTCTCAAATCCCAACAACGCCCCCTCAAGATTCTGTCATAGGGGGTGTAGGGCCAAAGAAACAAGCCATACACCCTATTAACCACAGTCCTCTGGTTGACATTGACAAGGGAGTACTCTGACTTCACCTTATTGATAATCTTATATGGCCCAGGCTAAAGAACGTCTTACTCTGTCAACCTCCAGGTCAATGATGATAGAAGAGAGCAAAGTCATTTAATTGATAAAAGTTTTTAAGGAGAGTCGGCTGAAATTATGTTTGGGATGTCTCACTTCCTGTAGTGGTGACAATTCATTGTGTGGCTAGGGCTTGAATCAGGACATTTTCATCAGCTAAGGCCCTCATAGTTAATTCAAAATTTTCAGGTGTGGAGGTCTCAAGGAATGGCTGAACGCTACTTGGTAGTCAGGGTACACGCTAATACAGGGCTTCAAATGGGGATATCTTGATGACTCAGTGGTAGCAGATTCTATAGACATGCAAAGCGCTGGGTAGGTAATTGTTCCAGCGAGAAGGATCTGAGCGGCCATCTTACAAAAAATGGATATAAAAGTTCCATTAGAACGTTCTACCACAACATTAGTTGTTGGGTGGTAAGGGACGGCGAGAACTCTGGTTAGTTCTGAATATCTACTTTAGTTCTTGTACTACCTGTGAGGTGAAGTTCAGCCCGCTTTCAAAAGTAAGGTTTGAGGGCACCCATGCTGGGTGAAAATGGATCAAACAAGAAAGAATGCTGTGGCTTTGATTGTGGCATCTGGGACTGAAATCGCTTTGACCTACTTAATTAGAAGGTCCACGTCTAGGAGTATATACTTATGTCCATGCAACCCAGTGAGAAGAGGGCCCAATACAACAATACTAATGACTCTGAAGGGTCCCATCGGGATGGCGACCAAGTTTTTGAAAAAAGAGGATTGGTTCATTCTTGTTTGGCAAGTCATACAGACCTCCAAGACCACTTGGATGGTCCTCACCATTTAGTCCAAGTAACGTCATGACTTCAGCCATTTGTAAGTCTTCTTAAATGCCCCATGTCCCACAGTATTATGGCTCTAGAATAACGTTGGTTTGGGAAGAGGGGCGGACATTAGTGAGCCATCTCTTGTCATCCTCTTGTAGAGCAGCCTCTCCTTAATTTTGAGTTTCTCAGGTCATCCTTCGAAGCTCAGCCTGGACCTTGGGATTTTCCAACTCCCATTGTTCAGGTTGACTAATCATATTATACAGTTGGTCCTCCTCAGGGGTCAAAGATTTTAGCAACAGCATCCTGGAGAGGCCACTGGTATTTTGGTGAATTGCGCCTGCAAAATGAACAATGGTTAAAGCATACCACTTCAGTCATAAGGCCCATCTGGCTAAGCAGCCATCTGGGTCTTGCATCTTCTGGAGCCACCGGAGTAAGGAATGGGCAGTGACAATGGTAAAGTGGGTACTATAGAGTTAAGGCTGAAAATGTTTGATGTCTAGCAAGACAGCCAGGCAATCTCTCTTGGTAACGCTGTAGTTCTGTTTGTCTTTACTCAATGTCTTAATAAAATAAGCTATGGTTTTCAACGTGATTTTCATCATGCTGGGCATGATAGCCCTGACAGCAACATTGCTTGCATTTGTAAACAATAAGAAGGTTTGGTCAAAACTTGGGTGGACTAGAATGAGTTTAATACAAAGAGCAGTGCTCAAAGCATTAAAAGCCTGTCCTTGTTCAGGTTGTCACTAAAACGGCACATTCTTCTGCAGGAGTAGAATAGTGGCTTGAATAGGTTAAAACTGGGGAATAAACGACAATAATAGCCACCATGACTAGAAACACTTAGATGTCCCTTAAGCTTTGGGGTGTGACATTCTTTCTATCGCATCAACTTAGTCCAGTATAGGATGAATGCCATCCTATGAAACTTTGTGTCCCAGAAACTCCAGTTCTGACTGGAAGAAAAAACATTTGAAGGTTTAAGCTTTATAGAACCCTTTTAAAGCCAATTAAAGACTTCCCTGAGATGCTCAACATGAACATTAAAGGTTTATTAATCAAAAAGTAATGTCCTCTAGGTAAACAAGGATGCACAAAATTCAAGTCCCTAAGAATCCCATCCATGGTGAGTTGGAAAGTGATCATGGCGTTACAGAGGCCCTGAGGAATCCTCATGGGCTTAAATAGTCCCTTATTAGCTATGAGAGCATACTTGGCTCAACCTTCAGCAGCGAGATCAACTTGTCAATACCTGCTGGTAAGGTCCATGGCAGAAAAGTACTGTGATCTGGTGAGCATATGGAGTAAAACTAAACTGAAGCAGAGGATAACTGTCTTTCTTGGTGATGGAGTTGAGTTGCTAAAATTACTATCACCACCCAGTGGCTGCCATCCTTCTTCCAAACAAGCAGAAGAGGAGAGGCTAAAGGGATGAATGATGGTACTAGGAGTCTGACGTTGAGTAGTGTTATAATTTTGGGTGATACCATTAGGATACGCTGTAAGAGTCGCATAGGTTGAACCACTGAACCACAGACAGATAATATGAGGATTTTCATTCCTCTTAACACACTTGAAAATGTAATAAAATATGGAGCGATTGCCCCAACAACGCTTTTATTTATTTTTGTAAAAACAGGACTCTTCCATGTTCCGCTCTCTCTGAACTATTAACAACCTCTCACTTTCAAGCGCCCATCTCGCTTATATATCAGCAACTTTGAATGATACCATTCTCATAGCTTAGACAATTCTATTCTGCCAATTCTCCTTGGTTTTGGCTGGTATTCTTCAATTCTCTATCACCCTAATTCAAGGCAATCTAAATTATATTCTTTGAATGTCAATATCGCCTTATCACCTTATTTATAGGCGATCCAATAATAATTGTTATATCCCAATATTGCCTCATCTCAAGGCGCTCAAATACTTGTAAATAACGTCCTAGTCAGCAGCTTCTCATCATTCCGCCATAGATTTTCAGGGCTTATTGTCCATCATATAAGAATCTCAAGCGTATTTTTCTGAGCTCTACTGCCACCTGGGCCTCTTCAACCTTGCTCTTTTGGTAAGGTCAGGACCAGAAGGAGGGAGCGTTCCTAGTTTCCAAGTAATGTAGTACTCCGTTTATTCTCCCAAAGTTGTAGGTTGAGACCGAAAATAGTTCAGAATGCTCCTCCAACAACTCTCAAACTTTGTGCTGTTGATTGGTAGTGAGATCTTTTCCTATATTGGTGTTAACCAGGGCCACTGATGGGGGCATTTTTCAACCCAAAGTCCTTGGGCTCCCAAGACTATGGACATTGTCAACATCCTCCACTGGTAGGAGGTGGAAATAGGTGGCGGTACTGTTTGGGCCTAATATTTTAGGTTTGTCAGTAAGGTTAGCCAACAACACTCATATAGATCTGCATAAGCTGGATCTAGAATTCCCGGACAGGTTAGCACTCCTGGGCGGATATCTTATCTAATCCCCAGACTTCCAGCAGGTATCCAAATAGGATGTTATTATGGACCCAGGTGTTGGCAATGACTTGGAACTTCAAAATATTGTATTCACCATAGGTAAGTAGATCATATGACTTCTTGTCCATCAACATCAGGAGGGGTAATCAGACTCAAGAGCCCCTTACATGATATTTGATATGATCAATTTAACCCTCTCTCTCCAGTAGGCAGGCTCAGGATTTGATCTTCACCTAGAGTTGAAAGAGGTTTTAAAGACCAGGGGGACCCAATGCCTTTGTATGGATAGAAAGCTGTCATTGTAATTGACTACTGCCAAGTAGTCTCAAAGAATCAGAGCTCCAAGGAGCAGGTCATAGATAGGGTTATCTAGCGTGACAGCAGGGGTATTTACAGCAAGCTACCAGAATCAAATGAATAGGGAATAATAGCCCATATAGATCAAGTAAATTGTGGGCCAACTGTGCCGTTCTCCATATAGTGGGACAAGTCCTGACGATCTTGATGCGCTTCATTATCTTAGATGATATAACGTTCATGGAGAAGCCACTGTAAACTATGGCGAGGACCAGAATCTTATGAACATGAACTGAAATGTGGGTAACCAGACTTCTGAAATGAGGAGGTAGCGTGAGAAAAAATGGAGAGTCATCATAAGAAGAGTAAGCAGTATCAATTTCTTTATTATTTATGGGATACAAAACTTCTTCTTCATGTATGATAGCTCCAGGAACGTTCTAATTTATGGAGGATCTTTGAGGTATAATAGGGTTATCAGCATGGTTCGCCTCGTCCTTCATGCTGACGTTCCTTTTCCACTTCCTTGGAAAGCCGTTTTCAGCAGGTCTTGTTGTTGTGTCTAAACCTATTGCAGTAGGCGCATTGATCTCGAGGGTTCTTCTTGTGTTTGACCACATAGACTTGAGGACAGTTTAAAGTACCCAAATAGGTAGCCTTGAAGTGTAGGGTTGAAGCAGGACATCAAGTGCTTTCTTGATTTCCCAGAAGCAGATAAAACCGTTACTCTGTCCAATTATATGCATTTGAAGCTTAGGATAGGATCCTAATGCAGAGATTAAAGCGGTGATAGCGTTGACCAAGGTGATATAATTAGTAACTAATGGTTGCGTTTGGGCATAGAAATGGCTGGTGAGCTCATCAGTGCTTTCCCCTTTATTCATGCAGATACCCATAAATACTTGTTTCTGGTTAGCAAGAGTATGATTGCTGCTATAATTCTTGGATTAAGGCTATGCAAATCGTTTCCCAGGTGTTGCACTACTTTAAATGGGGAGTCATGATCTCATGGGTAGTGTTGTTGAGGCAGGAGTGAATATGCTTCACCTTCTACCAGTTTGTGGCCTCCTCCATGGATCTCTCAAAATACAGAAAGGAGGCATGTTTTTCTGGATAGGGGTGAATCTTTCTTTAATCTATGTTTAAAAACAGTTAAAAGAGGAGTGAAGAGGGTGGTAATCCAGAGATGGGTGAAGGCTCAGAGATCTCAGTCTCCACATAGTCGCAGGGACCTGTAGTCTACCATCATCTTAGGTCCTTGAAGTCCTCTTGTATATCATCCAATTTCAGTTAAGGGAGGAAACGGAAGTCTTATTTGCGCCCTGCTCTTTCAGGGATTGAATTTCAGCGCCTTGAAGGAGAAGCTGACTCTCAAGGGTGGTCAAAAAGGTTTCAAACACTCATCAAGTTTGTTAAGCTGAGATATGTGGCTTTCAGTGAGCTTAGTGAAGGCGCTAAAGTTGTCCATTTTGTCCAACAATGCCTCTTTGGAGACCCTAGGGTAAAAAAGGATTTCTGATTACTTGAAGTTTGTATCCCTGAGCTATATTTTAAATTGGATTGTGTAAGGCGGCCAAGGAAGCAAACACATCCTTTTGCCAAGGGTCGTCAGGGTCTTTGGGAGCAGTCACCACAGGGTCTGAGGGCCCTTGAGGTCCACAAGGACCTTCTGGTCCTTTGGGTCCCTTAGAGCCTTTAGGCCCCTTAGGCCTTTCAGGACCTTCGCTCCTGAATATGTAATTGCAATTAGCTAACTCCTGATAGTGTTGCTGTAGGGTCTGTACAAGATCCTCAACTTGGTGGAGGTGCTGGTTCAAAGCAGCCTTGAGGAATTGGATGTTCTGACGCATCTGGTCTTAAGGTATCCAAAGATCCAACACCGCAATTTGGCCTTGGGCCTCATTATTTAATCAACAGTTATTGATAATGGCCTCACAGTTGTCATGGAGGAAGTAGAAAGCCGCGTTGTAGAAGTTGACGACAAAGTAGTGTAAGGTTTGGGTGAGACCCAGTTGGCAAAGATTTAATGATGGTGCGACCCAACTAACTGGAGAAGATGATGAAAAGTTGGGTGAACAAAGTTCTAAAGGTAGCATTTGTTTCCCATGGTAAGTTCTCCTGCTGGCAACTGGGCTGAGGTATAGAAATCCCGCATGTTAGAGGGCACAGAAGAGGCATAAGAGCAACTGGACTGGGCACCCACGGAGTAGATGCCATTACTAACTGTTGGACAATATCACCATGGTTCTCGTAGTGAAGTTGATACTAGCTCTCATCAACTGAAGGCTAGGAGAACTGGAATGTGGGCCAAAATTCTAAAATCTTAGGATGCATGGGTAGCGCTACATACCATGAGGTACTAATCCGTTTAGCAACGCTTCTTAACTAATCAGCAAATTAATCTTTGGGACTTCTAGTATTCTCCATCTTCATGATCAACATATTTAAGGGCAGCTTGGAGCCCCTGCAGTGAGCACCACTTCTTTCAGAGTAAAAGTTCTCTTGAATTTTGCTAAAGTTATAAAATGGGATCAAAGCTGTAGCTTAGTGGAGAGGAGGGTGTGTGGCATAGTCAGGAGGGCGTCCCGCTATCACCCCTCACGTCATGGGTTCAAATCCCATCATGGCAGAAATTGCATTAATTGCATTTCTGTGCCAAGAGGATATCAATACATGTGGATTCGCGCACCATGCCTTGGTCTGACCAAGCAAATCAGTGAAGGAAGATTTATGTAATTCTGGCCTATCAGAACACGTGCAGGAAGGTTTTACCCCAGTACTTAGGTTTTGTCCTCCACTCCTATATTGTCACTCCCTACTCCCTATCCTCTCTATCAGTGCAGTATATTTGTCCCAAGGTCAGCCTACCTCAAATAAAAAAAAACTTAATGGAGAGGTTGAAAAAAGAAAACATGGAGATAATATAAACTACTTTAATATGCTAGAAAGTATCAGTATGTATATGGCACATGGGGACATGATGCCTTAGTGACCTATATGGCCCTGAGAAATCAGGATCTTTTACTGCCTTTCAGTTCAACCACCTGGATGGTGACCTCAATGTACTGCATCGTCCTCATGACTGCAGCAGTGAGGGCAGCGCCTCTCATAATTCAGGAAGCGTGGCTGGGATTCCTGAAGGTAAATCAAGCAATTTTTATACACATGATGCTTCCTGATCAAATCTGGTTTTGGCGCCTTTAGAATAGGGTTCTACTAGCGCTGGTTCAAGAATCACTTAGTTGAGGCTCAATTTAGGAGCAGGGATTTTGGCCTTCTCATCATCTCAAATCCTGACACCCATAGCTAGAAAATCATGATGCCCAGAAGGTTAAGTTTTCAGTTGCTATCAAGGCGGTATCACTCGCCCTGCAATTATTAAATCACTTAGTCAATTGGTAATAAAATCAATTGAACTCTACAATAATATTTTTTGTCAATATGAAAATTGATAGCTTAATTGTTTTTTGTTGTTGAAGACAATCCCAACTTAACATTAGTGATCTGGCAGATCAAAACTCAGCAGATTGATAAATAATCATTTGGAATATTTAGCTGAACAATAGTCATCACAAATAAAATGATAACTCCAATATCCACTAGAGGGCTAAATCCCTTGGTTGATAAGCAAATTTTAATCTTGGTCAAGTGGGGTAATTTGGTCATATTAAAATCCCAACATATCTCTCCAATTGACCAAATTATCCAGTGGAAGATAAAAAGCTTTAGGAATAGACGCCGCCTCAGCCATGGTCATGTATTTTCCATCATACTTGAATACAACTTCATCAGAGCATGGTCTTCCCCGCACTTGATGCTTCATGTCAAGTTCAGCATTGCAGCTCCTATTTTCTAGTTTCTATCTGCTGCCGCCTCCTCAGAGTACGGTTTCCACAGCCTCATGATCTGCCAGACTACTTCAGTTGTTCTTTCTGATAATGAGTTCTGGAAAACCTGCATTCCCTCAGTTTGGGCTTTAATGACATTTCATCATTCAAGGATATTCTCAGGTGGCTTCCCCAATTCCTTTTTCCCTGTATAACCCCAGGATGGGCTTCAATGACTCCTTTTCATCCACAAGATCTTATCAGATGGATTTGTTGAGTTCTTGTTCCTGTACTCCCCTGGGAAGATCTCTACATTTTAAATCAGAGCAGATTCTTTTTTAAGGACTACTATTGGCAGATCTAGTACAGCCTGTCCTGATCCTACCAATTATTTTTCCTTAAGAAGCTCCTCAGGACTTCTCTCCAGCAGACCCAATTACAACCTAATCTGGTCTTACCGCCAACAACGTTCTTCTCCATCATAAATCATACCCCTCCTTATCCTTGGCAGGTGGTATTACTGCCAATGCACTTTCTCATAACAAAATAAAAGTTGCTATTAAGTACATTTTTTTCTTTGTATGATTTTTCTCTTTATTATTTTCTTATATCTTTTTTGTACTTTTTCTTTTGCAATGGGGCTTAACCTATTATTAGGTTCAGAGGTCCTTCTTTTCCCTTCTCTGGTTCAATGGTTTCTTTTTAAACTTAACCAGCTATCATGGTTAAGAGGTATATTTTTAATACTTTCTCAAATACCATGGTTAAGCGTTCCCCTCTTGGGACTTGACTAACTCTTATGGCTCAGCGATCCCCCCTAGTATTTGACCAAAACACCAGGACTTAACCAACTCTTTTGGTTTGCAGTCCTCTGGGAACATTGCAATTATTTTTTGGAATTAATACTTTAGGTTTTTAGTATTGACTTTCACTATAGGACCAGCAGTGATGTTTTCTCGCTTAATGGTAACCCTCACCAAATTTGGAGATACTCACAAATGGTCCTACCATTGTGCTTTTGATTCATAACTTGTCATTTTTCTTAAAGGTCCTAATTCCATTTCCGAATTTGGCAACTGGCACTTGAGTCTTAATATTTCACAAAATTGCAAATTCCTCATTTAATAATCAGTTCCGTTTGATTGCTCTGATTGTTTTTCTCCATAAAATGATTTTTAGCATTCATTGCTATCCATAAAGTTTGAAGTAATTCCACTGATGGATCCAGAAATGATCCCCTAATCATGTGGATTGATATAGTAACAATAACCTCATTTAGTTTCACTTGAAATGATGATCCTTATCTTCATCATTTTCTTCCTCACTTATGAATACTATTGGGTTGAACAATTGCCTCTACTATCTTGGATCATTTTCTTCCTTTTTTCAACCTTGTTCTCTTAATCATCTTCAGTATTACATTCTGATACTCTGGATTGATTGTTTTCATCTTAATATCATCTTTTGTTGCATCTAATGTCACATCTAAACACCTTGCACCTCAGGACTATTTTTAGTGAACCCAGTTTCAACCAGAGCTGGCCCTAGTAAAATCTTTGTCTTAAAGTAGATGTCTGGTGGAACAGGTTCTCTTAAAGTGCTAGATAGTTCCACATCTAGAATGCAAGTCATTTTTGAATCTTGAGTACCTTCATCCTCCTCTTGAGGCATCACAAGATTCATAACTATCTTCAGAATTTTCCCCAACTTTGAGTGGTAAGATTTCCCGTCGCTTCATTTTTTATAGTGGTACTTCAATTTATCCATCCATTTTGATTCATCAGGTTTCTTTTCTGTCAAAGTTCAGTTCTGCTGATAAGCAATTTTTTCATTATTCTCTATATTATTGTCTTCAATTACATCATAGTTTGCTTGTCCTCATCTGGAACTTCCTCATATAATTGGTTAATCACACCAAATGTCAGGCCTAATATATTCATGAAATCCACCTTCTGCAATGTGGAAGTCATATATGTCAGTGACAAAACCATGGCCCATTGTAGATTCTCATAGGGCCAAACTACTGACTGCAACACTATTTGTGCATCAAATTTGCATAACTTTTTGCCCCAGCCAGGATCTGCAATTCCTAATAGAATTAATTGGTGAAATTTGATAATAACTCAATTTTCAGAAATGATTGCCCATAAATTTCTGCTTTCAGTTAGACATCCACATAGGGCTTTTAAAATCTCTCATAATGGCATCCTTAGCTTCATTATAAGATCAAATGTCCTCATTCAAGTGTAATAACATTAGATTCTGGCAAATTGTTCAAGAAGTTCATGACAGTAACTTTTTTTGTCAAATCAAAAACTAAACATTGTTATCTCAAATAATCAGAAAAAAGCATGGCGATATTCAAATGAAACATGCGTATTTTTATGTGCTTTAAAATTCATATGTGGCTCCAATAACAGGTAAATCCTGCCCAATGACTCTATTGGCTATTTGAGTAACATCAGGGGTCATCTTCAAAATTGCTCCAAATGACCCAGTCATATTTCTATGTGGGCAATTTATCCTAACTGTAGTTTAAGGCGTTTTGCTTTTGTCTTCTTCTGCCTCCATTTTTGTACAATCTCAATTTTGGCTCTCAAGTTTTTCTATCCGTTTTAATAGTTGTGCTATTTCTTTGCTAAACTAGCGCAAGAATTATTGATCTGCTCCTTATTCAACCTTCTGAACCATGTTTCTTTTTCAACTAGCCCTCCTTGCAGTTTAAAGAGTTGAATTTTTCACAGAGGTCCTCATTGATTTTCCCAACTTACTTGACCTCTTCTTTGGTTTTTGTTGCCCATTCCTTTAAAGTAGCAAAATCAGCCTGTGTTGCCAAATATAGAAAATTCTTTTTGACAGTTTCTATTTCCATCAAAGCTTCTCCAGTTCTTTCTTGCAAGACATTCTTGATAGCTTCTTAAATTAAATTGGTCTGAAACTCAGCTATCCCCTGTATTAAGCACCAATTTGAAGAAATGGGAACTGTTGGCTCTCAACTTTCTCCTTTGGAATGAGCACCAATCTGTAAACTTGAGACTTTGCTCTTTTAGGGTTATAACCCCTTTCAGCTCCCAAGGTTTTCTTGCACAGGTTCTTTGCATGTGCAGTCAATAATTGTTGATATATAATCATATAGATATGTGGTTAACTGATACTAGTATGGAGACTAGTATCCAGTTAAGTAGTTCATGACCAATATTTCTCCTGCTCTGGATTCTCCTTTAAACAAGTACAACAATCCTTCAACCCACTCGGTAAAGGTAATCAACGCTCCAGATAATAAAGGAACTCCTCTCCCTTCAACTCATCCTCAGAGTTGACAACTTCTGGTCACAACAACAGATCTTAACCTACCAACAGCAGGTTCAGAGGCTCTAAGAGTACCTCTACTCTTAAGACTTGACTCCTAATTCTGACTTAGAGGTTTATTTGGACTTATCCAGAAATTATAGTCTAGTAGTCTTCTTGGTGAACTTCTATCCTTTCCTTACTCTTTTATGCAGCAGCCGCAGAGAACCTGATAGCAATACAAAATATAATGAATATATAATAAACTTAGGTATATTTTTATCTACAAGAATCAAAACAATTTGTTCTCTTTTATTAAAAAATTTTACTAGGGAATGTATAGGAGATTTGGCGACCAACTCTTCCGTTTAGCCTCACTGGAAAACGGCAGCTGTTGCCACTGAATTCACCCTATAGGGTAACACAAAACAATGATCTTCCTTATTGGGTTAGTTGGGTTCTCTCCCCCATCAAATGCTTCCTTCTCTGAATTGAAGCAAAGAACATGATTCAATACCTTTGTTCAACCACAGCAATTCTCACTTATCAGGTTAGCAACCTGCTTAGGTAATGGGGCTCCTGAACATAACCAGCAATTTGCAAAACCAAAAGGTTAAGTTGCCAGTGGCTATCAAGGTGGCATCACTTGCCTAGCAACTAATAAATCCCTTAGTCAATTGGTAATAAAATTTAATTAACTTCTACAAGACAATTTAAGTAATAATATGAAAATTGGCAACTTAATTATTTGTTTATTGTTAGGTACAATCCCTGTCAAAACATTATCATACTGACAGACCAAAAACCAACAGATTAATAATTACTCATTTTAGATATATTACCAAACAATAGTCATCACATATAAAAAGATAATTCCCTATCCACTAAAGAGATGAATTCCCTAGTGGACAAGCAGACTTATAACCTTGGTTGAACTGGAAAATTTGGTCATATCAAACATCTTAACATGCTCTTAATAAACTTCTGTTATTCTCATGACCCTTGTGGTTCTTGAAGCTGTATAAATATATCAATAGTCTCAATCAATAAATTTTGCAAATTCAACTTGATTCCCATTTGGTAATTTTTTCATTGCTAAGCTTTGTACAAAAGGAGAAACCCTCTTTAGGCATGTTTTTTGGTAATTCTCCCATCATTGGAAGTCAAACCCAAGAGTATATATTAGGGGTTCCTCTGAGCCATCACTGTGATATCATGATCATAGTTGACATGACTAGTATTTATACTTGCATGTCCTCTAACATCATGCTGACCAGCTTAAATATTTTTGGTGTTCAGGGGGTATAAAATGCTATTTGATGGAAGGAATTTTGTTCCTTAAAAGCCTATAAAAGAGGTTTCAGACTTTCAAAAAAAACTATTTGATTTCTGGCCAAGTCAGTTGGGACTCACTATTCATTCTGACCAGCTAATCCATTAGTACTGTGATTAAACATATATGAATGGGGGTTTTCAGAGAGTTTTTTCTATTGGTTGAGGAATTAAGCTCTATAGTTGAGCATTTCTCAACAATTTTATAAAGTAAAAAAGAAATCTTTATTTTTATTGATGTTGACTCTAAATATACAAGTTGTATATTGTTTTTATATATAATTTTTGCCTAAAAAGGATAATACCAAAACTTATATTATTTAAGATACATTAATAGATATAGAGTCAATTCTGTAACTAATACTAATCCTTTGGTATATTTTCTTTAAAAATGCTAAAATATTATATATTTAAATTTATCTTCACATCTATCTCCATACATATTTTATGTGAGATTATAAGGTTTAGTTCAGCATGGCTTTCATCCCAAATAATTTATATGCTTAAGAGCATGAATTGGGCTGCAAGAAATTTGATATAAATTAGCTTTAGCTCAAAAGTTTTAAATTTATTCTACCAACTTGACAACACCTTAGCTCAAAATAGTTTTCTATAGGGTTTAATAAGTGGTTGATAAATTTGCACTAAAAAAATTTAGACAATTCCATTTTAACAATTTTTATTTAAATACTAGTGGAGTTACCTGGTGTTGCTTGGGTTTATTTATCAGCTGATTTAAACTGATTAATTTATAATTTATATTATAGATAGCAGAACTTGGCTGGCGTTTTCCTGCATTTGTATATTTATTTATATAAAAATGGTAGTCTGTATGTAATATAGAATTTATAATGCATTGTGTAAAAATGTAAAAGAATAAAAGATGGATCAACTGATGAGAATTCATTATTTTTATTGGTATAAATAAATGATGACTATATAAATTTTTTATGAATAATTCATATGAATGAACAATATTTTTGACTATTCCATTCACTATATAATTGAACCAACTTATTATTGAAACTAATACTAACATCTAGTGTAACACAAGTGGATAAACAATATTTTTGGTTTTCTTATTTGGTGTATAGATGTACAAAGTTTCTGTATTTCCTACTCTGGAGAAAGCAACATATAGTTGACCATGCAAAAAACATGAATTTTCTAAATTTAATCTGGCAACGTGCAATGCCTGACCTTAAGCTTTATTGATTGTCATCAAAAAAGCAAGATGCACAGGAAAGTGTAGTCATTTGAATGTAAAGGGAAATTCAGTGGGAATTATTGGTATGTGCAAAATCAGTACATCTTCTCCTTTACATTTGCTGTTAATTATTGTTGCTTCAATCACATTTGGCATCAGTTTTTTCACAGAAAGTCTGGTTCCCTTGGATACCTTTGACAGGTTCAGATTCAAAGGAGCAATATTGATGAGCCAACTTTCAAGGTTAATATGTGCAGTGGCATTCCAGGAGGCTCTAATGAATTGAGAAATTTGACTGGAAATATACATAGATATATATCAACATCCATTTATATATATAAACAAAATTCTTAAATTTATATATATTACTACAAAAGCTCATCATTTTTTTAGTTTTACTTATACTTGCAATATTAGCTTTAACTATATAAATAGCTTAAATGATAAAAGTAATTAAATAAAAGTGATTGTGTCAGAATTCAAACAACCAACCTTTATAAAATAAAAGTTTAGAGCCAAAAGCTGAGTCAATTATGTTAGAGGAGGTATTTTTAAAATCAACTGAGGTTTTTATTCAAAGTTTTGATTTAGATTAACTTGCTAATTATCCTAATGACCACAAACCACTTAACTAAGCCATTTAAAATATCATATCAAACAAATATCTAACCGCTCAGTTGTAACAATATAACAATTACCATCAAAAACATATAAGATTTTCACTTGTTACATATGAATTTTTCTATTTCACTATGAAAAAAATAACTTTACAATTTATAAACCTTCTCCATGAAAAAAATATTTATATGTGCCAACTTTCATGGTGATTGGTTAAACGGTGTCAGAGTCTATAGCTATCAGTTATACAGATATACCAACATTTATTTAAATAGAATATATACTACTTAAAAACATAGAACTTACCATCTTGTTGTCCAAAGCAAAACCAAAGTAAATGTAGATACAAAATAATCTTAACAATTTGATAACAATATTGGCTCATCATTTTTTAGTTTTATTTATACTTGCAATATCAGTTTTAACTATATAAAAGGGTTAAATGATAAAAAGTAATTAAAAAAATTTTGGGAAAAAAAGAACCTCCTTTAAAAAAGCTCTAAAAAGTATGAAATAATTGAGTAATCAAGTTTACTCAATAAAACCCATTTTGAAGCCAGCGCCATATTTTAAACTAAATTATAGAATTTTGCTCATAAATACAATCTATATCTTATGTCTGGATTAGGTTTAAATGTAAACTATAAGCAAATTAGAATAAATAGTACTGAGAATATAAATTACACCTATTATAAGTCAGTTAAAATATGGTGCTGACTTCAAAAAGGGTTTTATTGAGTAGGTTTAATTTCTCAATTATTTTATACTTTTAGAGCTTTTTAAAAGGGGGTTCTTTTTTTCCAATAAAAAATTTATTGAAAAAGTTCTTTTTTCCCAAAAAAACTTTATTTCCAGCTCTTTTCCCCTCAAAAGATTAGTGTATTTTTAAAAGTGGCTCTTTTCCTAATTTTAATAAATATTACTATCTTTATATATCCTTTTGACCCCTTACTATTTCTCTAAAAATAAAACTCATTGTATATATTTTATATATAGTATCTTATAAAATATACTAATAACTCAAATTATTAAATTTTTTGATTTATTTGGTCAACTTATACTAAATTTACAGATCACCATCTATAATACTCATTTTATTAAATTTAGATGATTTTATTGGCCAATGTATGCCAAATTTACTGATTGTCATCTACATTAACTCATTTTATTAGATTTGGTTGCTTTTATTGGTCAGTCTATGTAAATTTATTAATTGCTATCTAAAATAATTCATTATTATTAAATTTAGATGATTTTATTGGTCAAATTATGCAAAAATGATAGCCATCTATAATGATTTAAGCTCATCCTGCTATGAGCTCATACTGATTAGTTTTGAACATACCCCCCAGCCATGGAACTATCAAAAGTTCTTCAAAGCTATTGCTTCACCAATGTTAGAATAAAGTTTATCCAGCAATGAACATACTCACACCTGAATTCTTCAGTTTTCAAGCCCCTTTTTATTTACTAAATTAATGGACAGATACTTGACCAATACTTACAAAGTAAAATGGGACCTAAGTTGGAGCACCCTCAATTTTTGAAAATGTTCATCTGAATTGGTCCAGTATTTTCAGAGTTATGCGTGAAGAAACATAAAAAAAACTATATACATACAGGTTTAATTGATAATCTCCTTCTTTTTTAAGGTCAATTAATAAGTGATTGTGCCAGGATTTGAACAACTGACCTTTATAAAATTTAAATAGACCAAAAGCTGAGCCAATTATGCTATATTTTTTAAAAAAAACTCCATACTTTAATTTAAAATAAATTTTAAGGGAAAGTAAGAGGGGAGGGTGGAATACATGCAATTAGGCCAAGGGTAAAAAAGACCGGGAGTTTGGGCCACTAGAGTTATAGCACCTCCAACCATTGCTGATTGGCAATCACCATCACTAGTCATGGTTCTAGCATTGGTGGGCTTACAGGCCATTTGATTCTCAATCAATTAGTAGTCTCATCACGTATGATGAGTGATTCAGCAGAAAAAGCCAAAAGTGCAGCTTTATAACACCTGGGGATTAGGCGTGAAAATTTTGAAATCTGACAGAGCTGATTGGAAATAATCTGAATGGTCTTCAATACCAAACCTTTGTGGTGTGGGCGCTCGTTGCTCAAAATCTTGGCAACAAGTGCACAGTGAATTACCCATACACAATAATGGCAAATGAAGGCTCATAGTTGGATTGAAGCCATTCTCAGGGTTTTGTGAAGAAGAGATTCTGTGATGGATGTATTCCCATTGGCAATTGTTCACCTGATAGGATGTGTCACATCGTGGACCAGTATTTTTTGAACATGGCGCACTCATAATAATGGTGGGTGATGTCTGCTTCTGGTTCAGCACATATGAGGCATTCTTTGTGCTGGTAGTCTGGCCCGCTGTGATTGCCCAATTTTTATGCCCAGTTTATGATTCACCAGGTTACCAAACGCTCTTTGGCTGTTACCAAACAGGTGTTCAGACCCAAAATCAACTCATTTGTTGGGTAGTTGGTGTCGTGGCCTTTGGTAGTCCAGTCATTTAGGATTTATGGACAGGTGAGCAGATTGCATCCCAGTTTCAGGAGTGGATCCCCATATTCTATCAGCATCAATTTGTACCTTATTTTGATCAACTTGGTTGCATATTTGTCAGCAATTTGGTTATGCTCCTCCCAGCTTGTTGTGGAAATCATTGTGTAATTATGAGCTTTGACATCCCTTTGATTTTTAGTCAGTATCTTGGGCTGATCGCTCAAATGACCATCCGCCCTGGCACACAGCCAAATTGCATAGTTGCCAGTAGTGTGGAGTACCCTTTCAGGAGGTTATCCGCGGGTGGTGCACCATCCATTTACAGATTGAGTGGGGAGAGACCAGCTTTTGAAGACCTTGGGCTCTTGCCCAGTTCACGCCCCACGCCAGAGTCAGACAGCGCATGTGCATCTGTGTTAGCTTAAGGAATGACTTCCCCCATATTCGCCTAGCATGAGATTTTAAGTCCAGAAGGCCCATGCCCCTTTTTTTTTGGTTTCAACAGGGCTTCCAGTGGTATTGGCGCCACCTTTGCCTTGAACCACTGGAAGGTTTGGAGTATTGTCCTGATTTTCTTCTCTATGTTTGGGCTCATTGGCAGCACATTAGTGACATAACACAACTTTGAGAAGATGAAGATGTTGATTGCCTGCACTTTCTCCTCGAGGCATAGTCTGGCGCTCTTCCAGCATGCCATTTGGATTGATAAGCTTGACAATACTTCCTGTTCAGTCTCCAGTACCGCTAGTCCCTTATTGTTAATAGTATCCTGAGGTATCAGATTGTCTGGAAGTTCATGATTGGCATTGTGTCAGTCAGCAGGCTGAAGTTTGGGTTGCCAATCCTCATCACTGAGGTTTTTGCCAAGTTGATTTTTGTGTTTGAAGATAGCTGGTAGAGGTTTAATAGTTCCTTGGCGCCCTGGAGGTCGTTCAGTGAGCTTATGCCTACTACTGTGTCATCAGCAAATGCTAGCATCTTCAGGGGTATTTGATTGGGGTGGACTAGGCCCCAGAGTTTTATGCCCGCTGCCGCCAGCAGAATGTTGGCTGCAAAATTAAAGAGTATTAGTGACATAGGGTTGCCTTGGCGGAGACCCTGCCTGACTGGGATTTCATTGTTTATGCCATCTGCGACAATCACCTTCATTACCAGGCCTGAGTACAGCGCTGTTATCCATGCTCAAAATGTGTTGGGGATACTGACTGCCTTTAGCGCCTCATGTAGGAATGACCACGCTACTCAGTTGTATGCCTTTTTTATGTTGAGGAACATAAGGTATCCCTGCTCAATACCCCTCACATCCTGAATTACGCTCTGAACTGAACTAATGCTGTCTCATATTCACGGCCTTTGATGAAGCCATTCAGGGCTTTATGGAGTGTGCGTGGTGCTGTTGCCATCAGCCAATTAGATAGTATGTGCGTGAGCAGTTTATAGTTGGCATTTAATAGTGCAATTGGGTGCCACTTTCTAAGTTGGCATTGGAGGCCCTTTTTGTACAAGAGTACAATTTGGGTCTCTTGGCCCCCCAGAGTTTTCTTGTCATTTTGTAAACAGTGGTTAAAAAGGGCTTTGAGCTCTGGCACAATACGGTTGTGGAATGCGCTGTATATTTCTGCAAACATATTGTCAGGGCCTGGTGCTTTCATTATTGGCAACTCCTTTAGCACCCTCTTAACTTCATCAATAGAGATTTTGGCGGATAATTTGGTAACATCTTCTGGAGTACAGCCCCCAGTGCCAGCTTGGCCAGGTCAATAAGGGTGTTTGTCACCAATTTGCTCATTTCTCATTGTCAGAAAAGATTACCATAGAATTGCTTGACCTTGTGCTTGATTGTTTCTGGATCTGTTGATACTCCCCCTTCTGCTGTCTCCATTTCCCATATCCTAGCCTTGGTTCAAATTTCCTTGAGGTGCTTCAGGCCCTCTTTGGTCATTGTCCCCACTAGGCTCTGATATTGGTAAGTCACATTAGTCTGTCTCTCCAAGTATTGCTTCATCATTATAGCCCAATGCTGCTTGTGTGTTGTTTGGTACTTGCTCCACCAGTCTTTGCTGTCCCACTGGGTGAACCTCAGACTTTCTCTTTTAGACCTCAGCCACTTTGCGGTGGCAGTTTACTTGTAGGAGGTTGCTTTTTTTGAACTTTATGCTATCATGCTTCAGTTTTGCTTTGATCCAAGTCCATCATTCTAGCAGGTCCAACTCCAGGCGGCTGTCCATATATGCTACCAGTCAATTCAGTCTAGCGTCAATCTTTTGGCGCCATTCCCCATCCCTCATAGTGGCTGGTGCCAGTTGCCATTTGCAGCTCCTCGGGGTTCATCAAGATCAATATCCATGTGGATGACCATGTGGTCACTTTCAGCATTTATGCTAACCTTGTTGTTGAACGCCATCAGCTTGAGATTTGATGACACTAGGATGTAATTTAAACATAATCTGGATTGTGGGGATCTGGCAGGGTCATATGACCATTGCATTAAGTTGGCTGGGTCATCATCCTCCTCGTCAATCATTAGGCACATCCCAATTTAACTAGGTAATCCAGCATCTCATCAGCCTTTCTGTTGGGACATTCTCTCATTGGGAACGTATCCTGGCTTGCATTCATCCAACAGTTCAGGTCTCCTGCTATTATGGTCATCACTTTGGATGGCACCTCTGCTAAAATTCCCAAAAAAATATGGTTTTCATGGAGCTTTGGTGGAGCATAGACTGCTACCGCTCATATGCTCTTGCCAGTTTCTCTGTTTGTAGCCATCACTATCAAGATCCTTCTGGCGTGAGTTTCCTCAACAAATTCCAGGTCTATTTTCTTGTCCATTGCAATGATTGCCACATGGTCCATCCAGAGGGCTTGGTAGCCTATTTGGCGGAACCACAGGTGGTTCTTCACATTGCAGTTTGAGTTTGGCACCATTTCCTTTTGGTTACCAGATTGCATTTCTGAAATAAAAATTAGGTCAATATTGTTATTAGTTTTTAAATGGTGCATCTTCCTCCTCCTTGTTTGTATGCTCACCATCCCCCGAGCATTTGTGGTTACTATCCTTATTTCTGGCTGCCTGACCACAGGTATGAGGATTAGTTTATCTGGGTTGTGGATTGAGTCATGTACTGAGGTCTGTTTGGTAGCTGAAGATGGCGTTGATGGTTGGCGGGGGGTATTACTCTGTTTTCAGGGCCAGTTGGTCAGGACTGGGATTATATTCCCCAGCATCCTGTGCACCAGAAATTTGGCACCATCCCCATCTCCATATTGATGGATAATGGGGATGGTTTTATGATTGGGTCTGGGTGCCCCTTGTCCCCTGCTTGTGAAGCAACAGATTCCCCCTCCTCTGTCATTCAGATTCTCACCCTTTTGTTCATTTTGTCAGCAGAACTCAATTTTTTAGTTGGTGATTGTCTGGCTAACCTTGCCAATTTTGTCGCATCTACTGATTTTTTGCCAGTCTCCTTGGGTTTGTTTGCCAATGACTTCCAATTTGATTTAGTATTCACTTTTAGCTTGTCAGGCTTCAATTTCAAATTGTTGGCTTCTTGTGTCCATCCCTTCTTAGGGGCTTCTTTGGGTTCGCCTTCTGCCATCTTTCCTCTTTGCAGATCGTCCATTCCACTTGGGTTGTATATGGCTCCATTGGTATGAGATCCGTTCCTTCATCCATTGTGTACAATATGGGGTTTGGGTTTATAAATGGCTCATCATCCGCTTTGGGTCACTTGGCCGCTTCTCGCTCCCATGCTTCCCTATATGCTAGGTACAATTCTTGTTGTTGGCATTTCATGTCTGCTATCTCCATTAGGTTGCATGGGTTCCATTATCTGGCTTTTGGGCGGAGGAAAGTCTTGGTACTGACTTTGGTGACCCCCGAAGGGGTTTTATTTGTACTCCTGAGTAGTTTTACCTTTACAGTGATGGCATTGAGCCATTGTGTGGCCAGTCTGGTAACAGAACTGGCACACTTGTTTGGCATCTTCTTGTTTGATGTATACTACCCTGTCTAAGCTGGGCAGGCGGATGAATTGGGATAGGGCTATTTTGTTCAGTTTCATCCAGGGTTCCAGTTTGTAGAGCGCTTTCACTGTCTGTGGGTGGAGGCACTTCATGATGTATTTGTCACCAGCTTGCCAAAATTCTTATACTTTCCCATAGTATGATAATCCAGTCCAGATCACTTCATGCACCCACTCTTGTTCACAATCAGTCAGGAGGTTCTGAAAGGTTACCCACCTTGCAGTTTGGTTGGCATATCTGGTCAGCTCCATTTGCAGATAAATACCCTTATATTTGATGCCGATTTTAAGGAGTTTCTTGTGGTCCAATTCGCCTGGAATTGCTATATTGATATACCCTTATTTGGGTACCCAGTGGTGATCAAAGTCCCCTCCAGCTAGGACTTCTTTGAATTCCTGATAAAGTGACATTATCAGGTCAGACCATTCCTCCTCCTCCACTAGCTGCAGGTGGATTCAGATAGCACCCTTTAGGTACAATTTTGGTGCCTGGCAGTCCATAAAGCCCCCGCTGATCAACTGATAGATGTACTCAATGTGGTTCCCTGCTCCATTCCAGGTGTTGTCATCAGTATGCGCTGCTAGTGCGCTGTAGGATTTGGTTTTAACGCTTGGTTTGGGTACTTCAGCGGGGGTTTTTCTTTCAAAATCCAGCTTACTGATTCATCAAGGCTGAACCCCCAATTGAGGAACTCTTCAATCTGATGAATGCTGATACCTCAGTGACTGATATTTTTAGCCATTTGTGCTCCAATCTCGAGGCTTTGCCACTTAAGGGTATCCATCAGTGAGAACCCCAGTTGGTACCACTTGAGGGCAGATTCCAGGCTACATGTTGGGTGGAGGTATTTTTGAAGGACCTCCAGTGTAACCAAGCTATGCTGGCACCAGTCCCTTACTGTGACACTATTTCAGCCCCCATCTGTAAATATTTGTGCCATGGCTGCTGGAACTCCCGCCTCACTCTATTGGAATGCTTTAGAGGGGGTGAAACCTTTGGCGGCATATGGGGCTTCTAGCATTGGTTCTGGGAAGGATCGTTTCCAATCCTGGATGGTCTCAATGCGGATCCCCACTTTGAGCCATTCTCAGCCCAGGTCTGTGGCCATGACCATTTTCATCACCGTTGCCACCTGTGGTGAAATCTTATGTTCCATCCACAGTTGGGCTGACTCTGGGGTGAACCCTGCTGCATCCCAGTCTGCAGCTTCAGTGATTGTTATGATGTCACACCAGATTCTCCACTTTTTGATAGGAAGGGTCAGCCTCTAAGGGTTTCATGAATCAGTTTAGTCACCCTGAGCTCTGCCCATTCATGCACTAGGTCCATACTGGCCCCCACTCAGAACCAGTATTTTATTTCCATTGGTGTGAATCTGTTGGCAGACCAGTTGATGGCCCCTTTCAGCGACCAATCCTGGAATGGTCCTCACTTTACCACTTTTTCCTTTTTCCAGCCTGCTTTCATCAGGTCTGATGCAGTGGCTGGTGGGATTTGGGTGTACAAACAGTGTAGGGCCTCAGTGGCCTTGAACCTGACCATGATCCACAGTATTGCCTCCTCTGGGGAGAATATGGTATTATACTATTCCAGTGCCATGTCTACTGAAATAGTGTGTCAGGCCCATTTGAGGGCAGTCAAGGCATTTGGGAATTACTTTGTATATTCAGCTAATTCTGTTGAGTTGAGGCCTGAGCTCCCAATAGCTTGGGCATATCATACTGTAATGCTGTCCATGTTATACTCCATTGTATTTAAAAAATTGATGCCAGCATCCATCCAGGCCTTTGCATCCACTGGTTTTAAATTTTCACAAATTGTGGCCTCAATCACCTTGTTATCCATAAAGATTTTCATTCATTCCAGGGTGTCTTCAGTCTGAACTTGCAACACCTTGAAAAGTACCTCCATTTTAATTGAGATTTGGGTATTGAGCCAATATTTGGCTGCTTCAGCAGAAAACTTGTGGTCTCACCACATAGCTGTGATGGCTGGTTTAATATTTTTGGAGACCTATTGAGTTGCCGTAGAGTATGGAAACTGGAAGGCCTCCCATTGTTTGATTATACAGGTAGACATGCCGCAATGCACAAACATATCTATCTGAATTGGAGTACATTTCACTGGGGCCCTGGCCACCAACTTGACCGCTGTCAGGGTTTTGGCCCCTTCTGGTAATATTTTTAGTTTTTTGCCAACTTTTTTTGAGTATCCAATCCCTCAGATTTAGTCTCTGACATAGCATGACCACCATCAGAGTTGGTCCCCAATGGTTCATATTGGTTTGGCAATTAACTTTGTGCTGATCTAGCATCCTCCAACTGTTTGGAATTATTGGGGTTTGGTTCCGGTAGTCTATTCAGGATCAGTCATTGTTTCTTGGTTGAGCTAGACCCCACTGTCAATATAAATTTATTGGGGATTGCACCCAATGGTGTATTGGAGATCATGCCTGATGATTTGCTCAGGTTGCTGAATCAATTTTGGTCAGAGACTGTTCTCCCCCCAACTGGGCCTTGTCAGGACTGGTGCCCAACTTCTTCTTTACTCAAATACTCTAAGCAGATTTGGTAAGTTTCTCCATATTAGCAGAAAACTTTTTATATCATTGCTCTGTTAGTTTGAGTGGCTGATTTTTGTCGATCAAATCCAAGTCAGTTTTGGATCCAACCAATACTTTATCTGGGTTTTTTATTTTTTTCACAAATTTTCTTACCCTGCCAGACCCCAATCCCCTCTACTGTTTGAGGTTCAGTGGAGAATATTTCCAATACCGCTGTTCTTGGCATCAGGCCTTGCTCCCCAAGGGTAACTCCTGGCATCTGGTTGTTGGCAGACACTAATCCTGGAGAGTGGCCCCATTATCCACGCTAGTCGCAAGGGTGCTGTGACCCTTTGATGCGTTCACACATTTTATCATTGTTTGTGTCACTAAATTATTATTTGATGTACACAGGTTATTCAGCCCTTCCCCATTATCAGTCATGTGGGGGCCTGGGCCAGAGGGAAGTTTATCAGATGGTACATCCATCTTGGCATCCTTTGTTTTATTATTTGATTTTGGTGCAGGCAAGCCATCTGTTTCTATGTGCTACTCACAGATGGTCGGATTGACTTTTCCATGCTTGGGTGGTTGGCCGTGGATCACTGCTCTATAGTTGCAGTGTACACAGGCAGTTGGATGCTCTCTCAATTCTTGTTCAATTCACTTTTTGATTTAAAAAGTGATGTGTGCAAGAGAAAAAGATGAGCCAATTATGCTAGAGGAGGTTTTTAAATCAAATTAGGTTTTTGATTTAAAGCTTTGATTTAGATTAACTAGCTAATTAGCCAAATAACCACTAACCACTTAACAAAACCATATAAAATATCAAATCAAACGAATTCAAACTGCTCAGTCGTAAAATATAGTGAATACCATCGAAGTATATTTAGGGTTTTCACTTCTTGTATATAAAACTTTTTATTTTACATTGAAACTAATAATTTTTAAAATTCAAACCTTCTCGGGCATGCACACAACTCACCAAAGTTTCATCACAATTGGTCAAATGGTGTCATAGTCTATAAAGCACAGACAGACAGATATACCAACATCTATTTATATATAGATTGAAAGAATATTGGATGTAGTACAAAATTTTAGGGTTGAACGTTAGGTTAAATTTGAAACGCATCTCTAGTTGATGCTTTCACCCAACATTTATTGTCATCTGGAACTGAAGTGGATAAAGGTTAGGGGTTCAGTTGGATTAGTTAGGTTGAATTATTAACACATTGTTGACTGGTATTTTACACAGAAACTGCCATGTCACGGCTATTATTTTGTAATTGAATATGGAAGTAAATTAAAACATTCTAAATAAACTCCAATAAATTTTATTTATACTGGATGAAATGAAATTAAACTTTGGACATATTTTTTGTATAACCTTTAATTTTTACTTTTAATTTTTGTTGGTATCATATCGTTGACAGATGACGAGTTAACTTGTCACCGGTCAACAATATGTTAAGTTCAGTTGTGTAAAGGATGCCTCGCATAGCTGAAGGGTTGCTTACCACCGATCTCGACTCTCTTGCGTTTAGCATCTACGATGACGCTTCTGAGGAGGGTTTGCCAAGAGATGCTGACTCTGCAAAGGTATGTTTAGTCGCTTGGTTTAGTTTATATAATTGGGGTTTATGATGCATTTTCGTCGTTAGCGTCTTGTTCTTTTTTGAGCCTGTGGTTTGATTGAAGTTAAGAGTTTTAAACCTTGGATATTTTCAGGTGTTTTCCTAAGTTCTTGGTGCCAAGTCGAAGGCGATCCATTAGGTGCCGCATGTAAAAATTACTTTTAAACTTGAAATCCTTTTTTGGTCGTCCGGTTTATCCTTCGTTGCCTTTGCGTTGATTTTATCGGTGTCGAGCTTAAAGGTTTGGATACTTTTTCTCTAGCTTGGTAAATAGGGTGCATAATCTAAGCCGTTTTCGTGTAAATCCTATTTAAGAGACCCGAATCTTGTTTACACTTAGCTTCATCCACTAACTTTAGCCGCTTTAGCCGGAGTATGGCGGCCGAACTGTCAAGCCTGGATGTTCCGGTGTAAAGCCCCTAGCAAAGTTCCACGAAGATCTCCTTATAAGATACTATAGAGTGAGGCCGATATTGCCTGCCGTGAATTTTCAACCGTATTTATGGACTATGACAACCCCCATCCCCCTAGAGATGCTCCGGCCATAAGGTGGACCATCCAGAAAGTAGCAGCGAAGTGCAGTTCAATTCCGCGGTAAAAAGTAAAGCGCAACCGCTGCTTTGGTCACAGTACTGACACGAAGCTTTATAGATGGTTTGGCTCCCGATAGAAACAAAATCTACCCCTGTGACTCCACGAGCTTCTTTAAAACTTCCAGCCGATCTGGTGGGGTGGGAGGGTATGATACAGGAAAGGATAACCCAAACTCATCTGAAAAATTCAGTCAGGGTTTCAAGCAGCAGAACCTTTTGGATGGAGACCTAGATTCTTCAAGCTGCAGTCACTCGGATGCTTCAGGGAGTCCAACCCAGCATATAATAGACGCACCGCCCACATAAAATTTGGTAGTCCAGCGAGCTATACGGGGTATCCTATCCCAAATTTAGGGTACCAGGTTGTCCCGCCTTCATCTAAATGTCAACCTCAATCAGAGTATGGGGTGTATGTCTCCGATGCCATGATGCGGCTGTTGAAGTCAACCCTATATATTAAAGAAGCTGAGCCCAAATGTCCAATCTACATCTACTCCATCAAACCACCTTATTATTCTGGTGAGGAAAAAAGGCACTACTACAAGATTAGGCGCCAGCTCAATATCCGGCACAATAACCGAGAAAAGCTTAAAAGGTGCCCCATGATGCAAAGTATACAGTCCCGCCAATACCGTGCAAACTTGGGGCTTCTGAAGCGCACCTCCCCCACCTGCGGCAAGCTCTTTATGACGCTTCTCCGGTGTAAACTTACTAACAACTTCACCGCCTTGTCCCGCTATGAGGTATTTGGTTGTTAAGGGTCCACCACTATTTTTATAGAATATGTGTTTTATATGCTACAAGCGAAATTTACCCGCGTTGCTCGGGTTTATTTATAAGCTCACACTGACAGCTTATAGGCTGTGCCAGCGCTATTCTCGAGCCACTCAGACTAAGCTTCGCCGTTGCCCTCGTGGCTGATGAGCTGATTATCCTAACTATTAATCTACTCAAAACTCTGATACTGATTTTTGTTGAGTTTCAGGTGAGTAGTTTGGTGAATTATGAGATATATTTGCCACTTCTCACCTACTCACCCAATTAGATTGAACCTATCAGACTCGATTAGTTTCAGATTTGATAATATTTGCCAATTCCCATCCACTCACCCAAATAAATTAAATTTATCAGACTCGATTAGTTTCAGGTGAGCAATTTGGTGAATTATTAGCTAATATTTGCCAAATCTCACCCACTCACCCAAATAGATTGAACCTATCATACTCAATAGTTTCAGATTTGATATTACTTACCAATTCTCACCCACTCGACCAAATTAGATTGAACCTATCAGACTCGAAGGTTTCAGATGTCAGTATATCAGTCAGTCAGTGAAAATTTTTTATTTAGATACTAGCCTATTTACCCGTGCTTCGCTACGGTGTCTATAAAATTTCAGATTTTCAATTTATTAATTTCAATTTTATATTATAGATAAACAAAACAACTCAGTCAAATCTAATTGCTCAATCGAATCAACTAAAAACCACTAACCACTCAGGTAAACCTAACTGAACTTATCAAATCAACCAATAACTAATCACCCCTCTAAACTAAACTGTGTCCTATCGATTCGAACAAAAGCCATCAACCACTCGGCCAAACAAAAAAAACTATCGAATCAATCAAATAGCACCAAACTGCTACCCGAAACATCTCTTAATACTTAAAATCATTGAGTATGTGACATATCTTCCAAACTACTAAATCAACTTCTACTTCACTTGCCAAAAGTATTTTATTAATTAGGTGAACCAAATTAGGCAGGTTTTTAAAATATATAAACCTAACATCCAGATACCCATGCTTCGCTACAATATTTAAAGTTTATCAGATGATAAGCTCACATTGTAGCCTATAGGCTGTGCCAGAACTTCTCTCGAGCCACTCGGACTAACAGCTTCGCTGTTGCCCTCGTGGCTGATGAGCTGATTATCCTAACTATTAATCTACTCAAAACTCTGATACTGATTTTTGTTGAGTTTCAGGTGAGTAGTTTGGTGAATTATGAGATAATATTCGCCAATTCTCACCCACTCGCTCAAATAGATTGAACCCATCAGGCTCGATAATTTCAGATTTGATATTACTTACCAATTCTCACCCACTCACCCAAATAGATTGACCCTATCAGACTCGAAGGTTTCAGATGTCAGTCAGTCGGTACATAGGTATGTCAGTAAGTCAGTGAAATTTTTTTTAGATGCTTCCTTGTTCTTCACAAATGTACAACTAACTTTTTTATGTTTATTTTATACTGATATGATCTGGAGAAAATTTCAATCAGGTACTACCCTTTAAACCCTGCTGGTCACCCAGTATTTAATGAAGTTGATTTTTTTACTTCTCACTGTAAACCCATCTTGATAGCAACCTATTCTTGATAAGAGACAACTAAAGTATTAACATCAATTTTCATAAAATTTAACTAATATTTTTAACCAGTATCTACACCTTTCTACACCCTAGTTAGTCAAATTATCGTATTCTAAATCTGCATTCAAATTAAATCAATTAAACGTTTGATAGGTTGCAAGGTAAACTCTAGATTATCCAATTATCAAATTTAACAAAAATTCTGATAAATCTAACACTTACCAATTATAAAAGCCTACAAGCGTGAGAGTATTTGTGCTTTGCATATGGATTTCTTGGCTGCAACCTCACATGAAATGGTATATAAGCATTTATAAATTATGGATTAGTAATAATCATTAAGGTTTTTGAATCTAATCTTAAGAAATTTACCCTTAGTTTCCAAAATGAAATTTATTAACTTTAATGTCAAGTTGATATTGTTATGTTGCGCAACTAAGCCCATGATCCTGTCAGCTGAAAATCAATTGGCTTCTGAAATGCTCAAAATATTATAATAAAGTGGGACAAAAGTTAGCTGATTGTATTATACTTTGTAACTGTAGATACCTTTGCTAATAATGTAACTTTTATCTATTTTAACTTGCATTATGCAAGCTACTCTAAACCCCTTTTACAGCACTTAATAAGTTTTTAGATGTAAATATTAGGCCATATTAGCTTAACCCTCCTTTCCCTCCATCATATCAGGGTAGGCGGTCTACCACTTATGCTTATTAATGAGAGATTTGCATATTTGAACCATTATCTTTTTATTTGGTAGTGCATATTTGCCCCAAGGTAGGCCTGACTCTATAAAACTAAAATAAAATTAAAAATATGGATTATTGAGCAAAGTCCTGAAGGTAAAGAGAAGCATAATCACTCAAGATTTATTAATCCTAACCACACCTGCAAACATTGTATATGATCAGATTTCAATAGGATTTGAACATAGTATTTACTATACGAGATAAGCAAACTTAATGATAATAATATTGGCTTTTATAATTAAAAATATCGTATGACTGTGCACCCTATGTCAAATAAACCTTACGTTCAATCTGATTCACAAAAAGCAAATCTTTACCTTAACTTTTAATAATATTCTAATTAATATAAAGGTCAATTGATTTGATTGCATAACAGTATAAGGTAAATAAATGAAAGATTAATCAAAACTCAATATTTATGCTTATCTTCCTATGATCCTAAATTTGAAAATTTTAAAGCTAAGAGTGTGATAAAAATTCGGATCAGGACCATTTGTAATTAAGCGTTTTCGGATAAGACACTGTATCAAAATGAGGCAACAAAAAAATTTCATTATATAAATTAAATATAAATGCTATCAAATATTGTCCACAATTGTAACTTGTCTAGTACATATATATCTTTAAAAAGCAAAAAAAATTTATAACAAGACTGTAAAATTTGCTTTATATACTTGCTCCTTCAGTCTACAGAATAAACTTACTTATAATTTGGAAAGAATCCTTTAGGGGAAAGACTTTTAGTTTCCCCTTCAGGAGTGACGTAGGCGTTAGATAGGCCTCCATCAACAAGGAAATCTGTGCCAGTAACATATGAAGATTCGTCTGAGGCTAAAAAAAGAACCGCCTGGGCCTGCTCGATCGCTTCCCCTAAATTGCTTATCAGTCGATGGTACAATTTGCTGTAAATACCGAAACGGCCCATCGGTAAAATGAACCATACGGCGCTGACGCTTTTCTTCGGTATTAAGGAAATCCATAAGCAGAGGAGTCCTAAGCGGCCCAGGGCAAAGGGAATTCACCCGAATATTATCGCGAGCATGTACTATGGCAAGTTCTCGGCTATTTTAACGAACTGTTAGCTATAAACAAAAACCAACTACCTCATGGCCAAAACTGCACCCTTAGAGGCCGTATCTGTAAGAAAAATTAACGCAAAAACAAAGTTAATTTACAAGCTAGTTGAGGGGTGGCTGCGCCCATTTTAGCAACAAAACTAGCAGTATTTATGATAGATCCGCCACCATTTTTTAACATAGCTTGAATGGCATATTTGCAACCAAACCAAACGCCTTTCAAGTTAACATTCATGGTAAGATCCCTAATACATTAATATTAACAACGGTATATATATTTTAGTACTAGAAAACTCCAAACAACACCATATGCATTAACTTACCAAATTTTCTCCGAAGTATTGAGCGCATTATCATCTTCTGGATACATTATCCCAGCGTTATTGAACATGATATCAAGCTTTCCTAAAAACATAGCTTAATATCTAAAAAATAGATCACAGGTTGAAATAAATTTCAAAACTAACCGAATTGAGATAAGGTCTTTTCTACTAGTGCCTTCACTTCATCTTCTTTCGAAACATCAACCCTTACTGCTATAGCGGCTGACTCAAACTCCGGCCCAAGCTTTTTAATGTGAGCAACCGTTTTCTCGGCTGCGGGGAGTTGAATGTCGGCACAGATGACTTTAGCGCCTTCTTTGGAAAAAAGCAAACAAGTTTCGAGTCCTATACCACTACATATGAAGGATCGTTACTAAAATAAAAATATAAAAAAGCAAGAGATTATGCACTAATTAAAAAGTAAAAAATACTTGACCTAAACAATAAATTAAATACCTTCCTGCACCAGTGATGATAGCAACCTTTCCACTGAGCCGGCCTGACATATTGAGCTTATGCTGTAACTTATGCTTTTGAGTATGCAATCTCTCGCTTCAAATGCACGCTATTTGCAACTCTTTTAGTGAAACACTACACACGTTACTTTAAATCCAAATAAGGTTAAAGGTCTGTGTTGGCTGACACGCCATCCCATCCAAATTTGGCTTGCATGGCAGTCTTCGTTGAATATCTAGAACATATTTTTGGTGCCTGATACAATGGCTGAGACTAGGCACTAACTGCAAATAAAAAAATTCGATTCATTTAAATTGAGTGCCTAATCCTTGATCTTAGCCAATAAGCTTGAGAGGTTTGTGTGCATCGAATTAAAAGTTCTTTTGCAGCAGATTCATGTCTATGGAAAGCTAGTTTATCAAATATCTTAGAAAAGCTAAAATTTTTCAGATTTGTCAAGATATTTTTTTAGTTTATAGATACTCAGTAAGAAACCATTAGTACAATTACTTTCCAAATGTAAAGTATCTGGTTAAAATTTTTATTTAATAAATTTTTAAGATATTCTAATGAAAATCAAATTTTCTAAGGAATGGATAGCATAGCGGGGTGGTTCCTGCTCCACTCTGGGTCAGGTTTTAACTAAAACAGGTTCAAACCAGTACAGGCAAAAAAAACTCGGCTTGCTATATTTGTCCCAAGGTCAACCCGCCTCATTTACTTTTTTATTAACCGACTTTGAAAAAGGAGAAGGTTCTCAATTCGACCTGTATATATGTTTTTTTCTTTTTCTTTTTTTCTATGTTTGTTCGCGCATAACTCTGAAAATACTGGACCAATTCGGATGATCATCTTATCCAAAAATCGAGGATGCTCCAACTTAGGTCCCATTTTACTTTTGTAAGTATTGGTCAAGCATCTGCCCATTGATTTAGTAAATAAAAAAATGGGCTCGGAAGCGATAGATTTCAAATGTGAGTATGTTCATCGCTGGATAAACTTTATTCCGGCATCGGTGAAGCGATAGCTTCGAAGCACTTTTGATATGTCCTATGGCTGGGGGTATGTTCAAAATTCAGTCAGTATGAGTTCATAGCGGGACGAGCTTAATCATTATAGATGGCTATCATTTTTGCATAATTTGACCAATAAACTCATCTAAATTAATAAAAATGAATTATTTTAGATAGCGATCAATAAATTTACATAGATTGACTAATAAAAGCAACCAAATCTAATAAAATGAATTACTGTAGATGGTGGTCAGTAAATTTGGCATACGTTGACCAATAAAATCATCTAAATTTAAAAAAATGAGTATTGTAGATGGTGATCTGTAAATTTAGTATAATTTAACCAATAAAATCAACTAAATTTAATAAAATGAGTTATTAGTATACTTGTTTATAAGATAATATATATAATAAATAAACAATACATTTTAATTTTATAGAGAAATAGTAAGGGTCAAAAAGGATATATAAGATAGTAATATTTAATAAAAGTAGGAAAAAGAGCCACTTTTAAAATATGCACTAATTTTTTAGGGGAAAAGAGCTGGGAATAAAGGTTTTTGGGAAAAAAAGAACCTTCTCAAAGAAAAATTTAGGAAAAAAAGAACCTCCTTTAAAAAGCTCTAAAAAGTATGAAA
Organism: Massospora cicadina; assembly: GCA_022478985.1. Lineage (NCBI taxonomy): Eukaryota > Fungi > Entomophthoromycota > Entomophthoromycetes > Entomophthorales > Entomophthoraceae > Massospora > Massospora cicadina. Next base: position 18,079 of record JAKSZP010010523.1, on the reverse strand, counting down.
TAATTGAGAAATTAAGCCTACTCAATAAAACTCTTTTTTGAAGTTGGCATCATATTTTAACAGACTTATAATAGGCATTTATAATTTGTATACTCAGTACTATCTATTCTAAGTTGCTTATAGTCTACACTTGGACCCAATCCAGACATAAGATATAATTTGTGCTTGTGAGAAAAATTCTATAATTTAGTTTAAAATATGGCACTGACTTCAAAAAGGGTTTTATTGAGTAGGCTTAATTTCTCAATTATTTCATACTTTTTAGAGCTTTTTTAAAGGAGCTTTTTTTTCCCAAAAAAATTTTATTTGAGGTGGGCCAACCTGGGGACAATACCTCACCAATTAAGGGAATTGAAGAAATGAAAAAGGAGGATAAAACCCAGAAAACCTCCATGCACAGCATATGATAGGCCAGGAACTTCATGGACCACCTTGCTATTTACTATCTCAGTTTAGGGCATTGGTTCACAACGCCAACACAGTCATAATCATTGCCTACCCAAAGTTCATTTACCAGGATCAAACTTGGGGAGGCAGTGGTAGTGAGTTCATACTCTACTGTCATAAAGCTTGCAAATAACAGGATTTTTTATGACAAGGTGTGCTTTCAGCACCAAGAATTCTAGTATTTTCATCCATAATAGGTAGTCACTCTAACAGAGCTCAGATGGGAAAATAGGCCCAGATTTCCAATATCTGGGATCACAGCTAAAGCAGAATAAAAGGAACTTGGGATAGAATTATATTGGGTGAAAGTATATTTATTTCAGAGAATAGATAAAGCTATTTATAGGATCTTTCTTTTGCTTTGATACCCAAATTGAAGCCAAATTTGGATTTTTTAAAAAAATACAAAAAACAATTGCTCAATCAAGCCAAAACTTACCAATGTTGATGCAATTGACGCCTGCTGCCCCAGCTTGGGGTGGTGGTGCGCCACCATCTAACATCTTTCGGCCGCCGCCAAAGCGCGCCTGGGCTGGCTCTGCTAGCCCTCCCAATGCTACCAGGCATTATGTCCCCCTCGGGACTTGGCCCACCACCTTGCCAGCTCTCAGGCGGTGCTCCAGAGCCCTTTGGTGCTCCCACAGAGCAATTTGCATTTCAGCCTCTGGATCAAATATTGGAACATTTTCCCATATGCAAGTATGGCCATCATCAAGATGGCTATGGCAGTTTTCAAACCTGCCAGCTTTATTGACTTCTGCTCATTTCATCATGACTCTCACCTCATGATTCTCCCCACACTGTGATCAGATCTGCCCCTGATCACCCATTCTGAGCACACATCAAAAATGGCTGCACCATTTGCCCCTTGTGCTTTGAGCTTGACCACTCGAAGCACAAGTGCCCCATGGTTGCCACTTCTGCCGCATCTGCCACTCAGGGCTCAGGCGCTGCCCTGGTGGCTGCCTTGCCCCAATTTTTTGAATGGGGCTCAATCCTCCCACCCCCAACGTCAGGGAATTCTGGCGCTGCTTTGAAAGCAGCAGCCAATCAAAATTTACAAAAATTTAAAAACTTTGAAATTTTGATCAGATTACAGAATCCTGAGTTGATGACTGAATCAGTTTCAGCTGAGCTGCCATAGTCAACAGCATGTGGCCAATCAGCTCCAGCCACAGCCCCAATTCCTGTGGCTGGCCCAGCGCTGGCCAAATCCAATCCATTTGAGGCTCTCAAATGGATTGAAGAGGATGGATGGCCATGCCACATGAAGCCCAATTTTGCTTTGGAGGAGTTCTTTGTTGACCCTCCCAAATTGCATTTTCACCATTTTTGTCCAAAAAATGGGTTTCCCACTTATAAAAATATTAATGATATGGCAGTTGTGGCTGCAGATGCCCCAGCCAACACCCTCCTCTGCCAGCAACTCCATGGGGCAATGGAGCCTCTTGTCAAAAGTATTCCTATCCCCAATTTTCCTTATGATTTTGAGGAAGATGCAAAGTATGAAATTGAGGAGCTTGCTTTTGGTGCAAGCCATGCTTGCATCAATGCAGAAAAAACTTCTCTTTTTGACCTCAATTATCCCCAAACCCAATGGCGCATCAAGTCATTTACTTGTGTGCCAGCTCTCATCAGTTTTGCTGAGCATCAACTTGCTCAATATGTTGAGGTGATGGACACCGCTGGCCTCATTAATGAGGAAAACCCCCAACTATACCTCCTTATGCCCCATGTCGCTGATGCTTTCACCCCAATGCTGTCTGCCATGGTCTGCCAGCTAAAGTGGGTGCCAGACAAAATTTTCCCAAAGCCTCCTCACCATCTGATATGGCTTCCTAGGTTAATAACCTAGGGGCTATATTAAGAATTTTTTAATCTATGATAATCCCTTTTTTTGGCCCATTTGCAAATAAAAATGTATAGCGGCTCCCCCTTTTGGGTTGGGCACCACTAGTACTAAAGAAAGATAAAGCTATTTATATTAGCTTTATCTTAAAAAAATGATAAGATATGAAGTAAGTGAGTCAATGGATTATCAGGATAAAATGGATTAAAGTGTGAAACTAATGTAGCTTAAAGCCACATTTTGTTTTGGTTTTACAACACTCCCTCTATTCATTTTTATATTGATAAAGTCAAAGTCAATTCCATTGATAATTGATTGGTATGGTATTAAGTTGAGTATTTCAAGATTGTAATTTCATTATTGTAAAACTTTAGAAATTTGGAAGGGACCTTTAAATCAAGGTTGGGTTTTTTGGGATCAAGAGTTGAGTAGTTCATTTTAAAACTTAAAACAAGATCTCTAATGGTGAACTTTTATAGTTTTTGAGTTGATTATCATATTGAACCTTTATTTGTTGAGTCTGCTCATACAAGGCCTTCTGTGTTGATCTTTGAACTAGGTTAATTGTGGTTGGTTGGATAAACATTGAATAAAGGGTTCAGGTGGTATTTGATGTCATAAAGTTTATAAGGGGTTTTCTAAGTAATTTGATGGACTTTGGTATGATAGGCCAAGAGAACAGTAGGTAGTCATTTAGCCCATTTTTTAGGTCTGTCCATGCAGCTTTTTTCTAAAGCATGCACTAAGGTCTGATTTATTTGCTCAGTTAGCCCAAAGCATTGAGGATTATAGAAAGTAGTTAGGGAATGTTTGGTTTTAATTTAAAAATCAACTTTTATTTTTAATTACTATCACTTTAAGTAATATGATTTGATTCAAACAGCATAATTTGATAATCAACACCAGGTGAAATAAGTATAAATAATAAGTTAAAGAGCTGGGTGAACATGGTAAAGGGCAGTGGACCCAGACCTGCACCGCCCAAAGGTACCAAGCGCACAGGTACAAACAAAAATATCAGCAAAAATAAAAAACCCAAGGTGGCGCCTCCTGCAGGTTTTGTAAAATTTTTGGTAAAATACTGCAGCTACTTGGAAGTATCCCAATCACAATCACTGTCATTGGTGGAACATGGGATATGAGTTTTCCTGGGCATATAAACACCAACAATTTGGAAAAAGTTCAGCAAAGCCCAACAAAAATTTTTGCACGTGGTGTACTTAACAACCCATACTATCTGCAGAGATTGGGTAGATCTTGGGTTCAAAACCATGGAAGAAGCAAATGAAGCAGTGAAGGTCAGAGTGGTACTCAACCTTCCCAACAGACAGCAATTGGTCCTGACTAAATGCACCCATTGAACTGAATCCAAAGACATTTTAATAATTTTTGACTATCTTCTGACCACACTGGCGCGCACAGTAGTCAAAAGACATCTCTGAGAAGGATTGAAAGCCTATGTAGAAATTAAACAATTCAAAATGCAACAATTCCAGTTGATGCCAACCCTTAGCACTGGAAAGGCAATCACAATTACTTTCCTGAACCAGGATGTAGTAGAGGATATTACAAAAATCCCCCACATTGCATCCTTCACAATTGATGGGAAAAAAATCCCAGCTGTTCCACACAACAGTGGAAAGCGCACCCCCCATTTGCAACCATTGCCAGGCCTTTGGGCACAAGGTTCATGCTTGCCCCATAAAAGAAGGCCTGAGAGAAATGGAATTCTGTGAGGAGGAAATGGGTGAAGATGACTCAGAGTATGCCAAAATCATGGATACTACACAAGCCTTCAACTGGGGAGAACATGGGCAATATAAAATAATTGACCATATTTTCCTAAAAAAATAAAAAATGGCCAAACAAGCTCACAAGCTGGCTGAAGCCAAGGTAAAGGCCTCGGTGGAATCCACCATATTGCCAGAGCAATTAAGGAAGACATGGAGGATTTGAGTTCATGAACCAATCAGATTCCACAGAAAAACATACACCCAATCTGACCAGTTTGAATTTGGTGAAACCCATTTTGGAAATGAATGCAGCAAAATTGAGGTTCAGTGCACCCCCAGAAATTGCAGAATTTAACCTAATCAGAAAGGAAAATTAACAATGGAATGCACAAGAAAATTTTTTGGCAATAAAAACCCACAAGTGCACCATAATAACATATTGAAACCAAGCAAAGTTAAGAGAGGAGAAAAACTGCGGTGATGAAAGGGGCAGAATACACCCCAACTCCTACTCATAGTTATGCTCTCTGCAGCAGAGGTGCAGTGGAGAGCAATGTGAGCGAGAGGGTAGGGTCTGGAGGCCCTGCCAACTGCTCCTGAGGTGCATCAGGCATCTCAGTAGAGATAGGGATGCTGAACATAGCGGGACTCAAGACCTTAATGTCCTAGGCCAAGAAGTTGAGTCTCCTATGAAACCCATTTGTGGATATCCTGGTGGTGCAGGAAACCCACTGTCCACAGGGAGAGGAGGAGGCATGGGAAAAAATGCTCCTCCCAACAATATTGTTTTGGTCGCTCCACTGTGGGGTGATAGTATGCATAAACCAAAACTTTAAATTTATTAATAAAAATTTGTTCCTGGATGGCCACATAATTGCTGTAACCTTCTCATGGCACACCAAAAAACACAATATCCAGTGTGTACACCCCAAATGGTGCACATGACTGAAAAGAATTTCTAATAGCCCTAACACAACTAAATCTACCAGCAAGTACTTTTATCATGAGAGACATGAACTGCTAGATTAACCCAGAGATAGACTGATGGCCATACACAATGGAGAAACCACAAGGGCAAGTAGAACTCTGAGTACTAAAGGCCACTCTGGGACTATATGATCCATTGCCAAAAAAGGCAATCCCTGCTACAAAACATGACACACCCACATGTACACAATGGTACACTTGTCTCTATGTCAAGAATAGACCTAATACTTGCACCAATAATTTTCCATCACCAAATTCAAAAATTTAAAACTGCAAAAATCAAATTCTCCAATCATTGGTTTGTTTTGGTGTCTTACAAACTGGCGGAACCAAGTACCCAAGCACCCAGATGGTGCAGAATATGTCAGAAAGTTTAGTCAACTCAGAATTTTAATCCTGGATGGAGGAAATATCCTCAACCCAGGATTTTCAAACACCTTTTTGCTTGGACCCACTAACCACCTGGGAAAACTTCAAAAAATCAACAACCCAACAAATTAAACATACATTGTCTAGAAGACACAGGTCAGTTTCAGCCATTATTAAGCACACATTGGCTGAAATTGACCATCTAGAAAACAACATACCAAGAATGGGATACAGCCATGGATGGGGTCACAAATGGGTAGAGGTTTCTGCTCAGCTAAACACCCTGATCCATGAACACCAACACCAAGTTGGAGTCCAATATAAAGGCAAAAACATAAGAGATGGAGAAACTTGCTTGAGCTACTTTTTACGCTGATTCCACACCAGGAAAAATATGATAGCTTGTACACAGGTCCATTGACTGGACAAATCCATAGCAGAAACACCCAAAGAAGTTGCAACTGAAGTGCACAGGTTTTGTACAAAATTGTATATATCTGAGCCAGTTGAACCAGAAAAAATTGAAAAATTCCTTAGAAGCGCACATATTGACACCGCGGTTTGAAATAACAATTTAATTAACCTAATATTGCACAAGGAATTATGGGAAGTATTATGCGGTGCACTAAGAGGGAAATGCCCTGGACCTGATGGGATTCCCTAGATCTTATATAAAATATTTTACTAACATCTTTAACATTCTTCAAGCTTCAATGAACAAGTGTATTATGGAAACATGCCTCCTACCTGAGGCAAAAAAGCCTACATGGTTACTTTATTTAAGAAAGGAGACAGATTAGACCTATCCAACTGGCGACCAATTTCTCTAACCAACACAGATACAAAAATTTTCACAAAAATTATGGCTAAATGACTAGAAGAAATTGCAACTAATGTGAAATCCCCATCACAATATGAATTTGTCCCAAGAAGATCCATATGGGATAACATCCCTACTGTTGCAGATGTCTGCCAGTCCAAAACCTCTGGAGCACTTGTCTTTTTAGACCAATAAAAGGCATATGGCAGGGTGAACTGAACCTATATTAGGGCCTGCCTTCAAAAATTCAAGCTTCCAAATAGATTTATAAACTGGGTAATGTTGTTTACAGAGTCTGCAACCATGGCTGTGTGGGGAGCAGGCTTCTTAACCAACCCAGTTATCCCACAGAGAGAACTAAAATAAGGAGACCCCTTAAGCCCTCTACTCTACAAATTTAGCCTAGACCCCCTAATCCAAAATACAAACACACTGCTCAAAGGAATCAACGTCAAGGGCCAACCACCAGTCAAAATGATGGCCTTCACTGATGATTGTGTGGTGGGCATATCCAACAATCAGGACGCTTGCAGAATTAAGAAGATAATACAAGACTATTCAGCCATAAGTAATGCATCACTTAACACTGAGAAAACAGAAATTATACTCCTGGGGAAATATCAGACCCAGTGGATGCCATCTACACAGGGCCAACAAGCTAGTACAACATCAAGACTCCTGACCATACATAGGAGGCAAAAATTAGCAATGACCTCACTGAAACTTCCATTCATCACCAAGCCAACAGCTGGCCCTATTCGTCACTTGTGTGTATGGTTGGAAGCAGGAGGTTATGCTAACTCCATTATAGAAAATCAACTTCTAGACAAAAAACAAACCGCATTGCATCCTTACATGGACACCAAACAGGTCTAACAAAAAAGGATCACGGTAGCCAACTCTATGATTCTATCAATTATATGGTTTACAGCCCATGCAATCGCTTTCTCACCATCTTTCAACACATTCTACGCCCTATTACAAGGATGGCTATGGTCTAACCACAACCCCCCTGTACACCTCAAAACCCTATTTGGCTCTAGAAGGAATGGAGGTATGGGGCTTACTAATTACATAGAGCAAGCAACCCATATACTGGGATCCTGGATAGCTCAGGCAACTAGCCCAGATCTTCCAGATACACACTGGGCCAGAACAGCAATATATAACTTCACACGTGCACTATAATTAAGAAATCCAGATCACCCAAACACATTAATCAAGTATCTGGCATCCCATCCCATAGCTGCAGGACCACACGGCACTCCTGAACATTTCAAACAATTACTTCTAGCCATGAGAAGAGCGACATGGCAGATTTACATAAATGACCAAACCAGTCACTGAGGACGCCCAAGGCTAACTCACAGACAAGAGATTAATGATCAAATAGTCACAGATAATATTAAGCAAAAGCCCAAATACCATAGCCAGGATAGATTATCTGGACTATATGGACATACCCTACAACCTGGAGACCCAAAGAAGAGTATGGAGATACAAACATCACCCTCTACTCCAACACAGGATAAGAGCACATGTATGGAGGTGCATGAGGAGAGTATACCAAACAGCTGAACAGTCAAACGCCAATCACACCTCATGTGCAATATGTGGTCAGTATGAAAGTCTAGCCCACCATCTAGAATAATGCCCAACATCAGTGGCGGTATAGAAAGTGGACATGCGCCTTTTCTGCCAAGAAAAGGGACATCCATTCAGCCTAGCAAGGAACATGTTTGCTATAAGCATGGACTCTCCTATCCACCCATCTCTCAGGGCGCTAATAGTAGCAATAGCACTATGGATGATACATACAATGGTACTGGAATCATTCACAGGAGCAGCGCCAAAAATCCAAGAAGCCATTCATCGCTTCCACAGCCAAATATTGAAACATTTCCAAGCATGGCTGTTTGGACATATGACCCTTATAACAGAAGGACAATCAACACATGGTTCCCCATATGGTTCCTAAAAGTTGATCCTTTACTTCACACATGCTGCATCCAAGAATAAGCCAACATAACTCCCCTTCCCTACCGTCCTAATCTTGGTGATCCTGGAGACAACAAGAGGGGCCTTGAACCCTCTGGGGTGTTTTTAATTGTAGAATTTCATTAGTTTTCTCACTATATTGGAAGTGCTTGTTCCCTGGTCGACCTTTCCCAAATAAACAAAACTTGGGAAATTATTTCATCAATCAACTTGTTTTTAAAGTGTGACCCCTTAATGGAAAGATAATTTTTGGGGGTCTAAAGGTAGTAAAAATTTCTTTATACAAAAATTGAGCAGTTGTTAAGGCATCTGATTTTTGGTACTGTTCTAGCTAAGGGCCATTTGGTAAAATACTCAGTTGCAACCAGGATATACTTGCATCCATTGCTGACAGTAGAAATTGGTCCTACAAAGTCAATTTCCCAAATTTTAAATGGTTTTGTGACAATAATAGGATTGAGTGGTTTTTGGGGTTTAAGCTGATTTGCAAATACTTGACAAGAGTGACAAGTGATAACATAGTTGCATACATCTGAATAAGCATTGGGTCACCAGTATGTAGAAAAGAGGCATTTCCAAGTTGCTTTATTTTCAAAATGTCCAGCATCATCATGGGCTTCTCAGAGGCATTTTTGTTGCAAGTTTTTAGGAACTATCTGAGCAATTGATTCCTGCATATATATATATATAGTTGGTCTTCTATAACTAAGAGTTTGACACATCTATTCTTAAATTATTGATCATCAAGTGTTCCATCAGGAACTTTAAAGGTTTTTAGAAATTGTTGAATTTGAACTAACTCTGGTTCTAGGTTTAATTCTATCACATGGTAAACTGGGACTATAAATTTCTTAGTGGGAATTTGGAAAAGTTGATCTGCCATAGCGTTCAATTTTCCTGGTAAGTGCACAAATTTTACATAGTATTCTATTAATTTGTACTGCCATCATATATGTTAGCTGTTAGGAGTTGGGTTGTTAATTAAAAAACTAACTGCTGAGTTGTCCATGTAAACTATGATATTTTATTCCAACAAGTAATATTGGAACTTTTAAAGAGCAAACACAACAGCAAGACTTTTTTATATGTTGAGTAGTTGATTTCCACAGGGGTAAATTTTTTTGAAATGTATTCTACTGGAAGGTATTCCCCCTAACATTGATTTAATACTGCTCCTAGGGCAATGTCACTTGCATCTGTAAAGACTTGAAAGTCTTCTTCAAAATTTGAAAAGATTAGGATAGAGATGCAAGTTTTATATTTTCTTAAGTTAATCAATGCTGTTTTATTCAGATTCATTACACTCCCAAGTTACTTCTTTCTATGAAGGCAGTATAGTGGCGCAGAAAGTTGACTGTAATTTGGTATAAAGGGCTGATAATAATTGACAGTCCCTAAGAAACTCATAAGTTCTCCAGCATCCTTGGGGTAAGGCTATGATACAATTGCTTCAATCTTCTCAGGATCTTTCTTCAAGCCATTAGGGGTAAGTATATGTCCAAGAAGTTTTAATGCTTGTACACATAAAACCATTTTTGAAGATTTGATACTAAGGTTAGCTCCTTAAATTTGTTCAAATACCATTTTTAAATCCTTAAAGTGTTGTTGAGAATTTGAAGATTAGACTGTGATATCATCCAACTAGATTGTGACACATCAGTTAATAAGATCTCTGAATAAGGTATTATTAATTTCTGAAATGTTTTTGGTATACAGACTCACCGCCCTGGGTTCTGCTCGTTTAACTCTGAAAATTTTGAGCTTGGGGTGTCAAAAGGAGTAATCAGTTGCACGGATTTGACACTAACCAACTCAGCTTAAACTTCCTGAGAGAGCTGTAAACTTGACACTTGCACACATCAACTGTGCGTCTTCTTTATAAATAATCCTGTGTATGTCAGAATCTTCTCTTGACCCAACAGAGTTTATCTCAACCTCTTTCATTGTAAGCTTAACCTTACAAGGAGTCCTTCTCAAAATGAGTGTCTTTTCTAAACAGGTTAATCCCAGACTGGTTATTGAAGATTACTTCAGATAAAGGACAAACGTAAGATTCTGTCAAATAGACTGTTTATTTAAGATAAAAACTTAGTATTTTTATACTAATTACTAAAGCATCAGGATGTAAAATAAATTGAGTGGACAATTGAATAGTGGATTAAGAAGATATTGTATCTTTTTCAGGAAGCTTGGAACCATATCTTCTTCCATTGATTTCTCTCTTGGGCATTCATTTTCTCAAGTTCCTGAATTTATGTACTGTGGTGGTGTGTGGAGCCTTTGGTATCAGGATCGTTGGTTCTGTGGCTCCTGTGCGCTTTGGTGAAGACCAAATCTTCATTACCATTGGTGGACTTAATGCCCTGGTTGCTTGATGGCACCGTTTTTCTTTCATTTTGATTGTTTTCCTTTTCAGTGCACCATTCAGCACCTATATTGTTCTGTTCCTTCTTGATGTTACTCAAACAAATATTGCCATTTTTGGAGCTAAACTCATCTTGGTTTAATAATTCTTGTGCTTTGATCAGTATTTCCTAATTCTACCAGAGATTGAGGATTTACCAATTTTGTGGTATGCTAAATCTGTGACACACAGTAAGACCAAAGGGCATTTTTGTGTATTCAAAATGTCCATATTTGGTGACAAAGGCAGTTTTTGAAATTGATTCTTTGCCTATTCCTAATTAGTAGTATCATGAAAACAGACCAATGTTTGTGAAAATTTGGGCTCCTCCAATGCATTAAAAATATCTGAAATTAGCGGCAAATTGAATAGGCATTCTTATAGTTAAGTTTATTCAATTAAATATAGTCAATACACATTTGGACTTTCCCATTTTCTTTGATGCAACAACCACTGGAAAGGCCCAAGGGGATTGTGATGGGCAAATTAATCCAGTTTGCAGACCCTTTTTGATTTCATCCTTAACAAAGTTCTCTCAGGCTTGAGACAATTGGTATGGTCTTTGTGCAATTGGTTTAGAGCCTTCAACTTTGATTGTATGTTGACCAAGGTTAAACATAGGAATATTATTACTGTTCTGTTTGATGTTGTCCTTGTATTTTTCTACTAATTGCTGAAGCTCATCTTTTTTATTCTTGGTAAGGACTTTAGATTCTTTTATTTGTTATGTCACTTCAGCACATAGGTAAAAGATCAACTGAGCAGGTGGATTATCTTGAGGAGAGTTGTTGCAATGAATGGGCAATGGCTTGACCCCTTGTTCTGTTTGTATATACCACTGGTAATCTTTAAAGTTGGCCAAGATTTCAAACTCTTTAAGGGCTTGTCAGGAAAGCAGCATGGGAAAGTAATTGTGATTAAAAACAACTGCATTAATAGATTGATCTTTGCCTGCAATCTCTACAGGTAAGTCAAAAACTTGGCCACAGCATATCTGCTTTGTTCTTTCAGCTATAAGAAAGACAAGGTCACTCTGAAGAATGTCCTCATAGCCAATGACCAATAGTAACTTATTGGTGACAATATTGGCAGATGACCCAGAGTCTAGAATGACAGAAAAATTATATCCAAAGAGAGAGCCTTGTGTTCTGAGTACCCCATGACTTTTAAATAAAGTTTCAGGCTTTTGATTGATATTTTAGAGTCATGTAAGGTCAATTGCTTGATGTAAGTCTTAGTGTAAAGCAGGGCTTGACTTGTATAGATCTTCAAGGGTCACAGAAATAATTTTCTTCTTTAAAATTTCAGTAGCAGAAATACAACTAAGCTAATATACATTGGTGGGTTGGATGTTGGGGGTTTGTTGAGAAAGTTTGATTGGGACTTGAGGTGCTAGTGCTACTCAGTTGGCAGTTGATTTAGATGTAAGAATACTTTGAAGGTTTGCTTCTGTACTGGGTGAGATAAGGGTTGATTCATTGGGGCCACATTATTTCTGGTTTTGAATAACAAAATCTGGAAGAGGTAGTTTGGTATCATTAGTCTTTCTCTTGGGGTAATCATCATATTCCTCAATTGGAATTCCATAGGGTTAAGCTTTGTCTGAAGTTAGTGATTTAATTTAAGGTTTAATAACTCTTAAACTTTTATTTTCTTAGAGGAGTCAACTTGAGGGATTTGGTTTTAGGTTTACTCAATTCTTCACTTTTCAGCAGCATATTCTTCCAATAGCAAGGTTAATTGGTTAAACTCATCTGAAGGTTAATAGTCTATATATTGAGGTTGGCATGCTGGTTTACCAGGTGGGGTATTTTCAATTGTTCATCAGGCTGGTCTTCCAATTTTAGGTTAGTCTGGTTGTGGTGCTCAAACAGGTAATAAATTGTTAACTTTAGTTGCACTAGATAACTTCCAACCTTGTCTGTTCACTTGATTGTGGCATGGTTCACCTGGGTGGAAAGCTCAACACTGACTGCATGGTGCTCATCATTGATGAAATAAATGTCCTGATTGGTTATAATTAAAACATTGAAGGTTATTATGAGGCTGCTGTCCTTGAACCATCATAGTCAGCTGTTAAACCTGTTTTACAAGGGTATTGACTTTCTGGCTGATTTCTGAGGGTGGTGCAATATCTTGAATTTTAGGAATATCCTCAGTGTCTTAATCACTCAAATTAGCTTGTTTGGTTATAACAGGTTCATGATCTCAATACTGTCAGGTGGCTAATTGAGCATAGTTTTGGCAGGCATTTATAGCCTGTTTCACACAGATAGATCTAGCCATCAATATAGCATCCAAGTAAGGCTTTTACAAGGCATCTATAAACCAGTTCAAAAGTTGCTGATTTACTTCTTCACAGTGGCAATCAGCAGCTTGACTCCAAAGTCCCAATGATTTATCAAATTGGTCCAGAAACTTAGTGATACTAGTAAAATCCTTTAAATGTAGTCTTCTAAATTTTTGCATAATTGTAGGGTTGACGCCTTGAATTGCTCTCTGGCACAGTCCTGCCAATCATCAGAAGAAGAAAATGGCAGGTTAGCACTATGCCATTTATGTGCTTGTCCAGTAAGAAAATTGGTTACTTTGCAAAGATGTTGCTGGGGGCTAACATTGTATTCATCTCCCCATGCATTAAAGTCATCCAGCCATTCCTCAATAGGTCTATGGTTGAATTTTTCAAAGTTCTGCTTGGTATAAGTTCTCATAAAGAATATTGTTAATTGTTCAGCAGATATTTCTTGTATAGGTTCCAAAGTGTTGTCCCTGGAAAGATCATCAATTTGTCATAAAGCTTGCAAATAACATGATTTTCCATGACAAGGGGTGCTATCAGTACTATGAAATTTTATACTTTTATCCATAATGGTCAGTTGCTCAAACTGGGCTCCAGCAGGGTAATAGGCCCAGATTTCCAATGGCTGGGATCACAGATAAAACCAAATAAAAGGAACTTGGGATATCTTTAAAACCACAGCTCAGTGTAATGGCAATTGAATTGGGTAAATGTATGTTTATTTCAGAGAATAGATAAAGCTATTTATACTAGCTTTATCATAAGAAATGATAAGATAGGAAGTAAGTGTGTCAATGGATTATCAGGATAAAATGGTTTAAAGTGTGAAACTAACGTGGCTTAAAGTCATATTTTGTCTTGGTTTCACAACAGCATGGAGGGCAGGATTTGAACCTGCACCTCCAGTATGGTAATCAAATACTCTACTGATTGCAATTCTCCTTTAAATCTGATTACTATAGTAGAAAAAAGATATGAAAAAGCAATCAGTCATGAACTAACCACTTCCTGAATGGGTAAAAACTACCTAAGAGGAAACTAATCTCAAATGACCCGTCCAATTGGAATCCATAAGTTTAGCAAAAAGGGTTCTAACTATCTTGGATGTATGCTCAATATAATTTCGCGTCACTCAAATGAATTCGATTCAAGCTTCAGCTGGCCAAAATCGCCTTCACTTTATCCACGCCAAGTCACATCCCATGAACAAGCATACATTGAGTTCTGGCTCAGACGATGATAGCGATTTGAAGAGGCTGAAAGATTTTTGGATAAGGCAAGCCGGTTATTTTTGAGATTGTTGTTAAATTCTTTATCTCAGTTTTCTGTACATCTTTTTATTGCCGACGTATTTAAGATATTTACAGTTGTTAAATTGAGTTTGTTGCCTTTTAATAACTCACAAATCACGTCCTATTTTTTGCATGTTTACTCTAAGGGGTTTTATAAAGTGTTACAGACCTGGTTACTTAAAAAGTTAAATATTTCATGTTACTGCTTATAAAGCCTGAAATGGTATAGGCAAGACTTTATACAAGCTTCTTATTTATGGTTCACTGGATTTTTACTTCCTAACTTAAATGGCACCTCATGAAGTGGACGATAAATTCATTTTGGGTTTACTTACACAAAATGCATTCCTACCAAGAATTGTTGCTCTAAATATAAAAGTCATGTTGATCTAGTAGTTTATTGAAAAGGATTAGTAAAGTTAAAGAAATTTTTTGTACTTTAATGGTTTCTTTTGAATGCTGGCCGTTTTTAGATTCATTCAATATACGAGTATTACAAAAATAATCAAACAAAAGTGCTGAATCCTCATCTAGTGAGCAAGAACGTCTCCAAAAGAAGCATGTGAAACACAGCAGTGGTCTAGATTTTAAAATTGTGAGGGATGGGCAGAAACCAGCCTTTTTAGGGCTCAAATCGGTGGCTGGGGTCGATATATCTTTTTTCAAGGGGGATACCAACTTGGCCATCGCGACGCTGGTGATCCTTGATTTCCCCGAGCTCAAAGTGCGTCATAAGAGATTTAAAACGCAATACTCACCATCATAGGTGGCACATACAGAATCATTAATTGTACAATTAAAGCACCCGTATATCCCTGGCTTCTTAGCATTTCGTGAGATCCCGCCGCTTCTCCAACTCCTTGAAAATGTAAAGAAAACCAACCCTGAGTTCTATCCTCAAGTTGTGCTTGTAGATGGCAATGGACTCCTTCATCCTCGGAAATTTGGTTTGGCGTGTCATTTGGGTGTGGCTGCGGACATCCCCACCATCGGTATTGCTAAGAACCTTTTGCAGCTGCCTGATTTAAAATTTGGCGATAATACTTTGGAGAAGAAGTATCAGCCCCTAATTCCGAAATCTCATATGCCAATTTTCGGCCGATCGGGGTTTGAATATGGCGTGGTGAGTCGCGTTAATAGCCTATTACTTATTTTCAAAGGCCTTCAGAGGTCCCGAGCCGAGTATAAAGCCTATTTTTATTTCCGTTGGCCACCGTGTTGGTCTCAACGACGCCATTATGATAGTTTCAGTTTGCTGTAAGTTTAGAATCCCTGAGCCGGTCCGCCAGGCTGACCTTATTTCTCGCGAGCTTGTTCGGCGATGCCCTAATTGATTTTACCCCCTGCGGCCCACTAAGCATAGCCATGATAAAATGTCTGTTGCTGGGTTAGTTATGTGGATATAAGCCAAAAATCTAATTAAATACTTTTTACTTATCATGATTGTAATTTATATGCTAATATATTCACCTTGCTTGTATGGCTACCCTTAATATTGTTCTCTTTGACCACCATCTTTATGCTTATTTAGATTGCACTAATGGTTTAATTATTTAGTCATTTATAAT
Source organism: Massospora cicadina (assembly GCA_022478985.1). Classification (NCBI taxonomy): domain Eukaryota; kingdom Fungi; phylum Entomophthoromycota; class Entomophthoromycetes; order Entomophthorales; family Entomophthoraceae; genus Massospora; species Massospora cicadina. The sequence continues at coordinate 2,313 of JAKSZP010010523.1, read as the reverse complement.
TTACACATAGTAAACTTATTTTATTTTTTTTCTACAGGATTAATATATTATCTAATGCACAACTTTCTTTTACTGAAATTATGAATATGGGAAGTTCTAAAGCTTCAAGATCTGATTTATATAATTAGATAAATACAAATATAGATTATTTATATTATAAGAGCATGCCAATCATAACTTAGGTGTAACTAAGACAATAGAGTGAAAGTAATATAGGGCTATCAAAATAATTTTTAACGTGACAGCGGGGTGATAAGAGTCATATATGGCAAGCAGAATACTTGCATATTTGGACTTACAGTGCTGCCATTACCCTCAGGTTAGTGCTAGATAGCATTGTATACTTGGATTAACAACATTGCTGAGACCCTTATATAGAGTATTTAAATAGCACTGCACTTTCTCTTATAACCCAAGTCATAAATTTCTACTTTATTACTTTAAACGGTGCTCTAAGATTTTGAATATTTAATAGACAATATATAAATTTTGTATGTAAATTATAATAATATAAAAGATGCCAGCTTACGGCTGATATTAACATAAATTTTAATTATAATTCATTAAACCCTAACCAGTCAAACCAAAGATACTTATATACTAAGTACTAGATACATATTACCACATTATATATGAGCTATATACATAGCTATATCATCACTAAATTATAGTACCATTTAAATAATTAACTTATTTTATATAGTTTAGATAAGATAAGATGTTTGCCTAGCATAATTATTTATAGCTATATACTTTAGATAATGAGTTTAACTTAAATAAAGTATTAAGCTTATACACAGCAACTATCTATCTTTTACTGCAAAAATCTCTACTCAAGTAATAGAATTTATGTCTTAAATCAAAATAAAAAGAAAACTTTGAAAATTTGAAAATTAAAGTTTAGCTTCAATTTTGATACATAATTTAACTACAAGCTAGTAAAGTATAAAATCTAACTTTAAAGGCCAAAATTTCACAAATTGGTGTGCTATAAATATCCCAAGGTTGCCCCCTAGATAGCATTTAAATTATTATATGACAACTTTGATAAGAATGAATATTGTTTTAGTAAGGTGTCTAAAAAGGGTTAATTAGATAAAAACCTTGAATTAGTATCTAACAATTAACCTTAATTATAAAATTATTTTTTACATAAGTGGACTTAATAAAGTTCTTTTATCAGCTTAAAATCTGATCATTAACTTTAAAATGGTATTTTAGTACACAATCAGGCTCAATTTGGCAATCAACAGACAAAAAGTAATTAATAAGACAGAATCTAAGCTATCTTTTTTAGAAAAATAGAATTTTAGTAAAGAATATAAGACTTTAAGATGATATAGTTACTAATGTGGTGTTAACTTTGAATTAGATTGAAAATTGACAATTAAAATTGATAAAAAGAAGTATAACTACAAAAGAATAAAACTTTTTTGTATAGCCTTAAAGTTAACTCATAAATTTATACCAATTTCAATACTAATCATAATATTGTTCATTAATATTGATCTAAACCTGAAAAAAAGCTGCAATATTTTGTTTTTTTTTGCAATTTGATAATTAGATTAGTATTTTTAAGTCTATTTTTTTGTTTAGAAAATCTATTTTTTGTATAAAATCTTATTGTGGCTCCTTGAGAAACAATCAAAACAACTTTTTTGTTAGATTTTTGTCATGAAGCAGCTTATTGAAAGAAGACTGGCCATCCAATCTGAGTGTTAGTACCCAGTGAAGTCATTAGAATGACTTTGGCTCAGAAGTTTTAGCTACTTTGAGTTGGACGTTCAAAGGGTTGTGTGAGGAGTTTTATTGTGCAAAAACATATTAAAGTCCCCATTATAAGGTAGCTGATTGCAATGGGGGCAACCATAGGCCTTGTGGCAGCAACCCTCTAGGGGCAGAAGAGTCAGTGAAGTAGACTCTTTCAGGTTTCACAACTGTTTGTCTTTAGATGGAATCAGAATGGAATAATTAAAGGAACACATTAGGTGGTGTAAACTCTTTAGGTTTTCTGCACATGTTATTGTAACTGTGCTTGTAAGAATAGGGGAGTGATAAATGTATGAAGGCAGATAGAGTTGAGTTTCTTCTCAACAAATGGTCTCAACTCCACTCATATATCCTCTTACAATCAGGTGGTGATAATCTCACAACAGGTGTCTTGAGTAAATGATAGATAAGGAAAACAATCTCTCTAGCTCATACAAAGGAGAACAATTGTCAAGATCCTGATATGTCTGGATGATAAGCCTAAAATAGCCATGTTGGATTGACTAGAATCTGTCAATAATGATTATAGAGTACAAATATTTA